>CAWUFW010008232.1:600000-913663 GCA_963921515.1 Calotriton arnoldi | reverse complement strand
CGGCACCCGGTGCGCCGTGACAAGAAGCCAGGGCGCCGCGCCGCCGTGCCGCACAATTTGGGAAATTGCAGCTGCAATATGCTGGGGGGGGTTTGAAATTAAATGCCACCTTAAATGCCACCTTCACAATGGTTTGGCCCAACAGCGCCGTACTGCCGCCATACGCATACGTGCGTACGTAAGCGTCGTACGTGCTTTTAAACGCGTAGTCTCCGTCGTAGTGGCATACGCAGCTCGAAGCGTTTGAGGCGCGTTGTTGCTGCCTGCCGTGTTGTGCCCGCCATGTTGTGCCCGCCGTGTTGTGCCTCGTGGGACCCTCGAGAAGGAAATCGGTAAGTTTTGTGATTCTATTGGTGTGGGACGGCTTACAAAAATAATGAAATGGCACCAAGCATGGTCCGGAACAAATAGCAAACTAAAATAGTACCCACAAATAGCAAACACTGATGGTGCTTCCAGGCTGTGGAGAAAGGAGATCCTGAGAATCACTCACTGTCGTGGTAGGAGCTCTGCGAATGCTACCCGCCTCACACCAGCCTGAGCACCCCTCTAAAAATGTCAACTATGTGCTGATCTCAGAAAACATGAAAGTGACAAACTATTGGGAAGGAGCGAAGGGAAAGCGTAAAGCACAGTTACTCTGACATATTACAAGGTGTTTTTAGTTACTAATAGATATTCAAAGCTACATTCATTACAACCAGTTTCCAAAAGCCCATCTCTTCTGTCGACACCAGAAGTCTGGATGAGATGTGGCAAGGACTGGTGCTGACTCAAGCTGCCTAATGTCTATCTATGAGGGAAGTGGGGTTAAGCTACAGGAGCTGGTCTCACAATAGAGCAGTGAACTGGGCTGATGAAAAAGGCAACTGCTTACCCATAAGAGTCACAGCTACTGCTAAGTGTTGTAAACAGACCATTTATGTCCTAAGATCAGCTCTACTTCAGCCCCAACCACTAGTTTTTAACAGCACTTAACTGTCATGTGTTCAGTTCTCTTATGTGCAACATTACATGGTTTCAGTCTGCCTCTGAGTGAGATTCCTTTGCCAAATGTACAGTGGTGGCTGGTGACATTTGAAAGTGGTGGGGCGAAAAATTATTCCCGTACTGCACTATGACGAGCGAGCGTAGAATGACTGAGAAATTTCTAACTTTAACTTCTTATTCAAAAAGGAACGTTTACATTTGGAAATTGCTTCCGTTTGCATCTTTTTAAATCACGTGCACTAAAATCATCTGAGTGCCCAATAGTACTTTGCATTAAAAGTTTAATCCCAGTATCAAGACTCAAGCCGAAGATAACGAAACTCAGGCATGCGCAGAGTATGGGAAATGCTTTAGCTTTAATGATTCTGAGCCAACACTTGCACTCACTGATGTTATGCACTTGGGCTTTGGGAGTTCATATGAGTGTTTTGTAGACGACCAAAGCTAAACATCCTCCTCTACGGTGTACGTCAGTGGTTCCCAAACTGTGCGCCGCGGCACCCCGGTGCGCCGTGATGAGAAGCCAGGGCGCCGCGCTGCCGCGGCGCACAATTTGGGAAATTGCAGCTGCAGCGCAATATGCGGGGGGTTTGAAATGAAATGCCACCTTCACAATCGCACCTGCTTTTGCTCACCCCGAATACTTTCGTTTTAGGGAAGGGTTTGCAGATGCTTGTGCAGAATATGCTTGGGTCTGATCCCAAGGAGGTATTTTGCTCATTTGTGTAGCTCCAAGTAAATATAGGTATACCTTTGCCCTTGCGCCTGTATCCTATTACAAAAGTGTGCCCTGGAACAAGGAATGAGTCTGAAAGTGCCATGATTGTGTGCCACATATAAGGAGGTGGAACACAGTCAGTGAGCCCTCTAAGGATGCCCTTCGGCAGAGATGTACCATGGAACTAGAGATTCTCCAGGCATCCCCTCACAAGTAGATCCAGTCACACACTGCAACTGCCTGTGGGGGTATCCCTCACTTCATTCAAAACTAGGTCAGTTAAACTGCAGTGCAAATTTGGCCAGCAGTTCCAGTTAGTCCACCTTTCACTGATGCACTGTTCCCGGGGCAGATGCAGGTGTTTAGTATTTGTGCACACAGTCCTGGTCAGTGTTGCAGCGTTGATCAGGGATGTACGCCTGATATGTAACAGGACCTAAGATGTCCAATGGTGGCATACATGAAATTATACCAAAAGGATTACAATTGTGAATCTTTTGTTCAAAATAACTGTAACAAGGTAGTAGTTAAAGAGAGTAGGAATATTCTTCAACAACCCAAGTAAATTCTATGGACCTGATTCACAAACATTTTGTACCACAAAAGGTGTGACTCATTTTTGTAGCACTCCTGGCTTGCTCCCAAATTTCATGAGTATTTCTGGCTTAGGAAATCGGTAAGCAAGGGTTTTTAGTGCCGAACCCTCGGTGCGCACTTCCTTGTAAATGCTATTTATATACATGACAGCTTTGGTTGGTAAAAGAAAACTAGAGTACTAATAATTTGTCTCATTGCTGTTAAATCCTGGTTGTAGGTAAGAATCACGCTGTGGAGGAAAAGCCGATCTCACCAGCTGAACCCACTGAACCAGTTCCTCCAGGCCGGACAGCCATCGTTGAAGTACGAGCAGGTATGTGAAGTAGTTTCTACCCAGCTTATATGAACTAAGTCAGCGTTGCTCATGTTTTCTATTGTTGGTTGCAACCGCTGCACTAAAATGCAGCAAACTTTCCATTTTATTTTTCTGTATATATTGCTATTCTTACTCTTGTGCGCCCGGGACTTGTAAAATGGACATGCTCATTTTTCTGTAATGCTGCTCTGCCTTTCATTGCTGTCACGTTTATGCCAGAACATTGACCCAAAGCCATCCCAATGAGCACAAACAGCAAATGGCATGCATTCGTACATTTTTTTATTTGCCTTGATTGCAAAATACATAACAGATATTGGTTGGTTATGTCAGAGAATGGGACCGATAGTCGAACTACTGCCATGATTTTGATGGGAAACCATATGTCCGTGCTGTAGCATACTCTGTACTACTGTGATATGTCCTTGGATGGACCCAGGAATTGTTAAAGTGTGCTATTTGCTGTTTCAAATCACAGTCTGATGTACACATTAGCTGCAATTTGGCTTTCTTCATTGTTTGCGAAAATGTGCGATCTTAGATTTCATTAACAAAACTGAATGCTCTTTCTGTCTGTGCGGGGTACCAATAAGAATAATAACTCCAAATGGTCACCATCATCATGGGAAATAACAGAAATAATAGATCCATCATTAGAGAATAACTTTAGTTCTTCTTATAGTTGTCTTACCTGGATGTTTTGTACTTCAGGCTTATTATTCCGTGGAGACTGTGGATGAGACCCGGAAGAAACCTGGAAATACTTGAGCAGAGGAAAAGAAAAGAAGACCAGGAACTGTACAGATAGAAAGACCTTTCTTAGATATTTTTTAAACTCTTCTCTTCTCCATCTGAACAATTAAGACAAGTGGAACTGATTTCCATCTTTCTGATTGACAATGAAGAGATTTCTAATGCCAAGTTTGTCTGAGCAAAGTGAAGTTGCAGGTTCTTCTGACAGAAAAGAGGACGGGAAACGAAAAGCCAAGTACAGAAAGTACGATGACCGGTATCTGGATTATGGTTTCACGTGTGTTCAGGTTAATAATGAGGAGCGTCCTCAATTTGCAATCTGTTTAAAAGTTTTGGCTGTGGAATCCATGCTTCCAAGTAAACTTAAGCGGCATCTCGAAAGTCTTCACGCAAATGTGGTCGGAAAGCCAAGGGAATATTTTGTAAGGAAAGTTGCAGAAGCCAAAGTACAAAAGTCCACTTTCTCAAAGCAAACCAAAATTAACAGTAACGCCCTCCTGTCTTCATATAAAGTGGCCTATCTAGTTGCACAGAGTAAAAAAAACCACACAATTGCAGAAGAGCTGATTTTGCCTGCTGCTGTTGATATGGTAACAATCATGCTCGGCGAAGATGCGGGTAAACAGCTGCTGAAAGTGCCTCTTTCTAATAATACTATCAGCCGGAGGATAAATGATATGGCTGAAGATATTAATGATCAGCTCATCTGTAATCTGAGAGGCAAAGACTTTGCACTCCAGTTGGATGAGGCAACAGACAACCACAGAGACACCCATCTTATTTGCTATGTCCGGTTTCTATACGAAAAACAAATTGTTGAGGATTTGTTGTTCTGTAAAGAAATCAAAGGTGGAACTACAGGTCAAGACTTGTATGCGGTTGTGGATGATTTTATGCAACAGAATCAAATTGACTGGGAGAGATGTGTTGGCGTTTGTACAGATGGGGGTCGTTCAATGGCAGGATCCTACCAAGGTGTTCAAGCTCGCATACGAGCTAAAGCGCCTAATGCTGTTTGGACACACTGTATAATTCACAGAGAAGCACTGGCAGCAGGAAACCTCAGTGAAGAACTGCATGGTATTCTGAAAATAGTCGTCAAAGTGGTAAATTATATTAAAACAAGACCAATGAAAGCAAGATTTTTTGCAAAACTGTGTGAGGACATGGGTGCGGAACACTCATGCCTCTTGTTCTACAGCAGTTCTCGGTGGCTGTCTCTAGGTAACTCCCTGCTTAGAGTGTTTGAGCTGAGGAATGAAATATACTCATATCTACACGAGGATGAACATTGTTTTGCTGACAAATTTATTGATGCAGACTTTCTAATACAAATGGCTTTTCTTTCTGATCTATTTGAAAAACTGAATGCACTGAACAAGTCCTTGCAAGGCAATAATACTAACATCTTGCAACTGTCAGACAAAGTTTCAGGCTTTAAAAAGAAAGTGATCCTTTGGAAAAGCAGTGTAAGCAAAGGTGACTATAAATGTTTGCCTTCATTGGACCAGTTTCTGCAGGACAATGAGATGGCGTTAAAGGAGGAACTGAGGACAGTTTTTGTTCTGTATTTGTCTCAACTGTGTTTTTACCTTAACAAATATTTTCCAGAGGATGAGGTTGAGCCAATAAAATGGGTGAGTGACCCCTTCAATGCTGAGATACCTCAGCATTTCAACAATGAGGAAGCAGAACAGCTTATTGATGTTGCAAGTGACTCAGCATTGAAAGTAAGGTTCCATTCTCAGTCACTGCTTGAGTTCTGGTGCCAAACTGGAGATGAATACCCAATGATAAGCAAGAGAGCCCTGCATGTTTTGATCCCGTTTGCCACTTCGTACCTTTGTGAAGCTGGTTTCTCAGCAGTTGCAGTGATAAAGTCTAAATATAGGGCAAAAATTAACCTTGAAAAAGAAATGCGTGTTGCGATCTCTAAAATAACTCCAAGATTTCAGGAGCTATGTAAGGAGAAACAAGCACATCCATCTCACTAGGATTTTTAAGGTACATTCGGACTCTGTTGTTTTTCCTGTTCATTGAAAAAGATATTTTATTATTCAGAAGTTTTTAAACTATTGATGTGTGGTTAAAAAAGTTGCATGGAAACATATTTGGCTATTAATCTTGTATCATTTCACACTTAATGAGTTTTTATTAAACAACTGTTTATCTTCTTATTTTGTTACAAATATGATTATAATACCTTCATTGCATCCCAATTAATTTAAGGAAGACAACAGGAAGTACTCCCGAGGTCAGGCTTACATCCCCCGCACCCGCCTCCGGTAAAAAAATGGTGGGGAGCCACGGCCAACTGCCAATTAGGTCAAGGGAGCCACAGGTCAAAAAAGTTTGGGAACCACTGGTGTATGGGAAAGATTGACAAGTAGTATTGCGTCAATTGGTACCTGGTTTTCTAATATAGGAAAAGGGCTCATAGGTCAAATACTAGTACCATTAGCAGGAATAGCAATGATAGTACTGACGATAATAGTATGGTGCAAATGTTGTAGAAAGAATGAATCGTATAGTGTGACAGGAAGAGGAAAGAAGAGAAAAATTGATGAAATTGAACTTGAGGATGTGAGAAGTGAATTATACAAGAAATTGAAAGGGGATGTTAAAAATAGAAAATGTAAAAATGAGAATGAGACAATTTGCTAGAAGTTGGCACCTGATTGAGGGTAGTATTTTGATGGCTCTTAAACGCCATCAGAGAGGGGATTGATGGAGCAAGGACTCACAAATGAGACTTGCTCAAATGCAACCTCCTCACAGTATTAAATTATTAATCTTGTATTGTTTATACTAACGTTGCATACATTACACGAATAGCAAGGAAGCTTGCCTATGTGTTCTAACTAACAAGTAACGCTTGACTTTTTCTAAAATGCCCGCTAAAGCGCTGGAACTTTACTGCGCATGTCTCAACCATATCACGTGGTGTGACGTCTTTCTTTGCTTGGTGGGAAATTTCTGCTTCTGCGCAGTGTGCATTAAAATGGCTGCTTGATGTTTTCACATGCTTCAGCTTGCTTTTGTGTTATTATTAAATTGTCGTTTTCTTAACGCTACTAATGCGGGATAGATTTATAAGTAAATAGGGATAGAGTAGAGAGAATGGGTATACAGTGAAACATATTATTTGTGATTTTAATATTTTCTTCTTTGACTTTTATTAGTTCATAAACTTGGGCCTGGGATTGGTGAACTGAAAACTCGAATGACGTGGGTTCTGCGCATGCTCTATGAAAGGCTGCCCAGAAGGAAAAGGGTGAAGTCAACCTGGACGTCGTCCAAGGCCACGACCTAATGGCCGATATTGATGTATTCATGTGTTCCTGCCAAACTTGCAACTATGTATATGGAAATTGAATAAACTTTGTCGTGAGACGGGTGGGAAATAAAGCCAATGTATTAAATTTAATGGGCATTAGTTTAAAAACAAAGGTCTTCAGAAATGCGTACCAAATCAATATGGTGTGAGGATCAACCCCCTGTCCCTGTCCAATCAGAAGTAGTGGTCCCATATTTTAGCAACATTAAGGGGAGGTACATGGGCGTAGAAGGGTATAATAGATATAGAATTAGCTAATTAGTTAGAGCTTACTCTCAGAACGCACAGAAGAGCTCCAGACCGCCAAGCTGATCGATTGCAGACTGAATCCCTGTCCAGAAGAGGTCCTGAGGAGGGGGCGGCGGAGTCCATTAGAAGAAAGGCACGGGAGAATCGAGGAGAAGTCGAGTATCAGAGAGGGAACGACGCAGGCGTCGTTGTAGAGAGGTCACCGGTCCTGTCCTGATCCTGGAGGAGGTCTTTGCTCTTCATCCTTCCTGGGTCCTAATCTTTCCAACTCCTTGGCCAAGGGGTTTGGTTCTCGCATTTAGGTAAATATAAATGCAACCTTTAGTTGCGCTGCTGTCTCTATCTTCTCCTTTCTGAGGGACCGTCATTAATCAATAATTATTTTCCTCTACTTCATCCGTGATGTGCGATTAAGTACCATGTGTTTCTGTAATTTACTCTGCTAAATCTTTAGATAAACATTTTAAAACTTCCTGACTCAGTGGTTATTTCAGGATTATGCACTATAATGAATGTCACTCATTTTAAACTTCCCAATTAGCAAAGGATTCATTGGTAAGTCATTACTCTTCAATCGGAAGGTAATTGGTAGCAGGGATTTTGATAAAGAGTAACAACTGATAAAACCCAGCGTAAGTATTAGCGTAGTATGAATGTATGGGCCCAAGTGAGTATCTGGTGTATGAATGCTGTTTGCTAATATCGCGCTGGATCAGATTCACAACGTTTTTGTTAGGTAAGCCAAGAAATGATGAGTCTGGTGGCTCAATAAACTAATGCATCCACTCCTGTAAGCATTATTTGACCTCATGGTCACATGCTTGAATCCCAGTGGATCCACTCAGCCTTTCATCCTTCTGAGGTCAATAATTTGAGGACCATTGAGTTGTATAAGAAAACACATCTGTTGTGTCAGAGCCAGGAGACCCAAGGGTGACTGTGCATTTTTCAAAAATTCATTTTATGTTATGTCTTTTTTTTATTTTATCTATTTTACGTTGCCTGATCTTAAAACATACAAACGAAATAAGCGCCTCTCTGGATGAATAGAATATTTTACTGCTCTTGCATCATAATTACCCAAAGTAACATTTAACATATTGCCGGTACCATGGCTGTCATTCCACATCTGTGGGGCCTCTTCACAAAGGACATAAAGTGCTACTCCAGTAGTACTCTTTTACATACTCAAAACATCTAAAACTGGAAAAAATAAGACAATTTATAGAGAATATTGAAATACATTTATTACAAATAGAAAGGGCTGTGTCCTTTTTGCACTTTTACGACTGTGGAGTTGTACGTTTCAGAGCTGATTCACAAAGACATGTACGTAAATGAGTACCACTGATGTCCTACATCCTGTACTCATTAATCTCTTCTGTGAATAGGACCGTGTTTATTTTCAGAGCGCATTCAGCACTGTTGATTGTAAACTGTCCCTGTAGTAAACTATCTCTGTAGTTACGGAAATACTTGCACCTAACACGCACGCGAATAAATAAATCCACACAGACATACAAAGGTACATGCACATGCATGGACATCCCGAGGTAGACAAAGACACACACAAAAGGCGAATGCACCCATAAGCACAAGCACACAAAGGCATGTAAACACATGCCAACATGCATAGACAGGCACACAGCAAACACACAGCCACACTCACATTCTCTTGTGTATATGCACAGGTACTGATTGCAAATTTTTGAGTTTTCAAACAGAGCACAACGATAGTGCTTGAAGTCCACTTCGAAGAAAATAAGTTTACGTGTCTGGAAGTCTGAACTTTATGGCGCTATTTCGCTTACCTCTATCAATGTGGTCAACGCAACCGTCTTCTGCTAACGACTCCCACAACCCTTGACGTCAGCACGCACCATTTCCAGAGTAGACAAACTCCTGCACACTGAACACCTCGGCATATCCACAAATTTCAGCCAGTTACGGTTTTCCTCGGGCTGGACAGATAACTTGGGGCCATTAATGGTCTGTTTGGCGCAGTATTCCATCCAGAGGGACTGCTTCCTCCAGGCGGCTCACGGCGGATTTCCCTGACCCAGCAGCGGATTTAGTACGGGATTTGCAGACGGATGACAATGACACCGGCAGAACGGCCATTATACTGCACCTGATAAGAAGCCTATTACATGGCTTGAATATGCATGAAGTCCGGCGATGCCATTTGAAGGTACTCATTCGGATCGCAATTAGGCAGACAGTGACGTGCTAATACGGGAAGAGATCACTTTGTTACACTGGAAAAACATTAGGAGGCTACTGTGTATAGTGCAGTTCTCACCCCGCTTGAAATATAATAGAGAAAGCTGAGCAACTGCACAGATAAACCTAGGGGGTCAGAATTCCGAGTTGTGAGGAATAGAGTAGAGGTTCTGGTGTGAAGGCCGCACACACTGGGGCCATTTTACGTAGGGAATCAGGCAGGTATCAATATATGCATAAGAGGAGAGACAAGGAGATGGAAAATGACCAAACCAGTCAGAATCCAGACCACTAACTTCTACAAGGTGAGATTTAACTTCCAGATTGAGTTACACACTTCTGGGGTATCGTAGGTAGGTAGCTACAGCACAAAAGGCCTTCTCATCATGTGTCACTTGCCTGGCAACATGTTGTAGTTGCTCTACAGTTTGCATCGAGCAGACGCTGCACATTTACGAGCATACTAAGAAGAGGTTTGGGGAGTTTGGAACTCATTTAAACAGCTCCAATTTCAAGTGTCTGCTACCTTTTTGACCCTCGCATTTCATTAAATTGAATACTCAGCAGATTACCCGGAACTGAAAACTGTTGTTGAGATTAAATCATTACCAGAGCACACTGTCCAACCCAGTTTTCAACAGTTGCTACCAACTTAAAGGCAATTCCTGATTCCTCCAATTCAATAGTGTCCGACCCCGTCCTGGTCCTGAGGAGAACCCTTAGAATGTTTTGGGTTCAGAAACGCGTCGACCCCCCTCACAGCTAGTAACTGCCACTACCAGCTTATGGAATGTACCATATACAAACAGGACTTTCTGTCTGTTGTAACCTCGGTTAATCTAGCTGCATCTGGCATGTTGCTTGTCTAACAAGTATTAATTTTTTGCACTGCCATACAAATAAGGACTGGTCTGATGTTTGTCATATTGTTTTTTGTATATATTTGTTTGTTCATTGATTTGGTTTTTTTCAAGTATTTCTGTTTGAAATGTGCTTTATGTCAATGGTTATCTGTATTTATGAATATTGTACAGTGCCTTCCTCTATGACATGAATCAAATGTCGTAATAGTTTGTACTTTGAATGAAATAAGAAAAGGTGAAATAAAAGCACCACAACCACTTAATGACTAAAGGTGGTGATTCCTGAAAGTATCATTAGAACAGCGCACGTCCTAAACACTCCCTCTATTTCCCTTAGTACTAAGGTGGCCTAGTTTGGACTTAAGTATAGGCCCAACCCCTTGTTGTAATAACCAGATTTCTACTGTTGGCGCTCTGTGGTTTTTGGCGCTATTTTTACTGAAATCTTTAAACCTGCATATTTCTGGTTCTGCTGATTGGATTTTTGTAGTTCTGGTCTTGTATTATTTATTAAAAATAACTCAATGTTTCTGACATGGTGTGGAATCCTTTTCGTATGATGTTTTCACTTTATAGCTGTTTAAAGTGTCGCACAAATAATTTACTTATTGTCTCTAAGTTAAGCCTGACTGCTCTGTGCCAAGCTACAAGAGAGTTGAGCACAGGTTAATTTTGGGTTGGCTTGTGCCTCGCCTTGACAAGGATTGTGGTTGCTGCTTGACCGGGGCTAACAGCCCCAGTCAACAGTTAAACTGCTCATCTCTCCAGATGTCACAAGGCACATGAATTTATAGGTGGGGAGTAGCTTCACTACTGTCATTAGAGCTGTTTCGTTGTGGTTTCCTAGCACCTAAGGTGAGAAGTGCTGTGGAGTAAAGTATGTGTTTGATGGCCGCTGTAGAGGACCTCCATAGTTCTGTAAGATTGTACCACTGTCATCATCGTGGCTGAGAACCAGTGATTGAGCTGCATGAATGCCATCTTGTGGGATAAAAGTTTCAGTTTATGAAGAACAGAACAAGTTCTGTCTTTGGTTCTGCATTAGAAAGGAAGCATTCAGCCAATGTTCAGTCAGACCTTCTGCGTAGAAAGGCTTTCAAATTGGAAATTTCATTATGAGAGACAGACTATAGTATCATCAGTGAATTGGTGTATGGATATGCCCAGTTTTGACACAACCAAATGAGGTGGCTGCATGTAATTGTTGAATATTAAGGGCAATAAGATGGAGTCCCATGGTGCTCCACTAGACAGCTAGAGAGGAGATGACCCATCTTGTCCAATTTAGACATATTTGTATCCTACAGATGAGTAAGATGAGAACCAATCCACGATGTTACAGTCAATCTTCATACAAGTAACTATCCTTATCAGTAAAGCCTTATGTTTAGTAGTGATAAATACAATTAAAAGGCCATTGACCACCAGCATGTAGCAGTCATGATCACCCATGACACATATATTTTTCCCTTAGCATGGACAGCGGTCGTCATTATTCAGTAGCTCTTTCGGTAGCCTGATGTTTGGTGCCAAATAAGTTTTATTTCTGTTGGTGCAGTCAATTAGCTGAGTGGGCAACACTTTTTCAGGGATTTTGTTTCTTCATAGGTGCTTTTTATAGTTGGCCTGAGGCTGTTGAAGTCTTCGAGATAAGGCTGAGGATTTTTAACTCTTAGGAAATTTTTTCCTGCATTTAGGAACGAGGAAAGATGCATTGTGAAAGAAAAGCATTCCCAATTTAGATAATGATCGGAGTGGTTGGGTTGAAGAGAGCTATTTTTGTTTTAAAGATTGGCAGAATTGTGATCATCTGTGAATCAAGGTATTTAGGGTTGTGAGATAGTAGGGATTGAATATAAATAAGTTGAAAGTTGTTCACGGGAGAAAGAGGTACAGGAAGGCATGACAGAGGTCTGAGAAGTAGAGAGAATATTGTTGTGAATATTTCAAGATGTTATTCAGAGCACTAATTTGCTAGATTAGTGTGAAGGAATTAAAGAAGAGGGTAGTGTTAGGATTGGTGGAATGCTTGATGATAGAGAAGAAGGAGTGAGGATACTTTTAGCCGATTAACACCTGAAATTATTTTGCCCTAGTCTTGTGGATGAGAGATTTGTGAGCTGTTCTCAGGAGGTTTGCCCTAAATGACTTCCTTAGTTTGAGTTTATTTTCTGTCTTACAGTTGCCAAACTCAATGTTTACCATAGTTTAGCTAGTGAGATAGCGTGAAGCATAGCTTTCAGTTTTCATCAATGTGTGTTTAAGTGGACAATTTGGAACATTATGGATACCATCATTGCAGAAAGGCATTTCTAAGGCTACTGTGTAAAGAGCATTAGTTATGCTCTTGACTTCATAATAAGGGATTGTTTGTAATAAAGGAGATGGCTGCATTGGCTAAATAGCCAAGCTTTATCGATCAGATGAATTGGTGAGGTTGCTTAACTCGCGCCATCTGCTTAAAAATAATTTCAGCAAGATTATGCGGTATGAGATGTGGTGCAGCGGCCAGAGCGGCTGACTACGGAGCGCGGGGCTCACGGTTCGTTCCCGGGCGGCAGCTCAGCTCAGCATCATGTGACTCTGGGCAATAGCTCACTTAATCTCCCTGACGGCCCTCAGTGCTTTGAAATCCTTAAGGGTGATATGTTCGCGCTTTACAAATATGAATTATTATTATAATTATCTGGTTACTAGAATCACTGAAATGAACTTGCTGTGCATGATAAAATCTATGTATCAGGACCAAATGGCATCCCGAACACTAATAAAAAGCCCCTGACTATTCACCCTTCTTTTGTCACATTACAAATATGGGTGAATTGCTATTGACATGGCTTGGCTCATTGATTAACTTCATGTTCAACAAGCACTGACAAAGCCAATGTGTCTGTCCTTGCATGCTGCTGCAATGGTTCTCTTTTTTAAAATTTTATTTACATTGCAAGCATATGCCACGAAATTAAAAATAAGAAAAAAATAAGACTTATTACTGTTTTAATGTGCTAGTCATAGGCTTGTAATAAACATTTTAAATTGTAAAAAAATAACTAACACATGTAACTTTAATAGAGCAGTATAGGTGTTTCCTAACATGCACATGCAATTAGAACAGATATAAAACCATAGTTCGTACTAATGCACATCACCGGCAAATGTGATTCTTATTGGTGCAAAGAGATGTTACTATTGGCTTTGAATTGCTGAAACCTGAAGTCCAGTTTAAGCACACACAGATGGCTTAAAAACATAATGCAAGGATTAAGATTGGAAAGAAAAAGCATGACCAAAGTAAAATATTGTCCTGAGACCTCTGACACTGAAGAGTGCTCCTTTTTAGATGGGTGTGCACATGTGGTCATGCAAAATACACACACTCAAAGTGCAGGAGAGCTAATGGCTGAAAGGAGCTGACTTATTGCTCCAGGACCCATGCTGCGGTGGGCTGAAGAGAAATGCAAAGGACAGTTGAATAGACCAAATAAAAGGGTCGACAAGAGCCCCCCTTTTAGCATGTATATTTCTATGTTTTTTTTAAACGATGTTTGTATTACATTAGACTAGCGAGACAGCTAAAGCTGTGTCTCGACTGGACCTAAAAAAGATCCCAGGAAATATCTAGGATTTACAGATTACTTTTCTTTTTGCACATTGCATCAAAATGTTTTCCTAGATCAATATTAGTGTGTCTAGGCAAGATTCTTGAGCAGTTGAGAGTTATTCCGATGTAACTGGCCAGCTTTCTCCCTGAATTCAGTGCAGCTCATCAGGTAATTGCCCTGTGGTACGTTGCTTGGATGTTGACCACCATTGGTAATGTATTTGTAAGGGACACCTTCCTGCACATAAACAAGCTTTAAAGGCGATTTGCTCTTTCTATGTGTGCAGACTTCAGCACACATAGAAAGAGCAAAAACAAGGAGTAATAAAAGTATTCCTCCTTGTTGCGCCACTTTAACGACCGCTATTCAGTAGCGTTAGTTTTTGGTGCTGCCTCAGATATACAGATCCTGTAAATCTGTGGCAGCGTCAAAAAGCAATGGATGTTGCAATGGAACGCACACAACAACACCCATTGCAAGTCCCTTTCACGCAGATACCTGCGTGAAAGGGGACGATATTTACAAAGCGGCGTTAAGCCACGCAAAGTGGCTCAACGCCTCTTTGTAAATATGGAGCAGGGCATTGCACCACCGGAAAATCGCAAAAAGTGACGTTCCGGTGGCGCAATGCCCTTGTATATATGCCCCCAAATGTCTTAAAAAAATTATACATTGACTTATTTGATGAGTAGTGCAAACAATTACGTTAAGATTGCCTCCAAGACAATTATATCTGAAGTCTATGAAAACGTATGGAGGCATTTGTCGATATGAAAATAAATATCCTGATGACTTATTTTATATGCCTTGTCCAGAGTTTAATAATGCGGTATAAATGTATCTTTCATCCTTATATGTAAAACATGACATGACATCTGATATAATGGCTTTTGAATTGTCTTATGAAATATCAGGTCGTGCTGTTGCATTTGGTCTTTTTTTAAAGAATATAATGCAATCATTACTTTACCTAAAATCGCTTTGAAATTATCATTGTTTAAATGGCTACTAGCTAGTCTAATAAACTATTATAAACTAGACTGCATTGATTTCCCCTACTAGCTGTGGCTAAAGTGACAGGTTTCTCTAAGAGAAAAGATGTGTGAATGAAAATATCAGGGCCAAAACAACTTTAAAGTTTAAAAAAAAAACTGATAAAATTCCCAGACGAATCATAAAAATTGTTTAAAAAGGGCCCAGAAGTTAGGGATTTTTAAAGAAATAAAGAAAAAGCAAAAGTGTCTAAAGAAATTAAAGGTAATGCAAGAAGTCAGTGTTAGACCATGGATATTAGGTCACCGGTTTCTAGGCTCCTTTTTAGGCCAACCATAAGGGAACATGAGT
Source organism: Calotriton arnoldi (assembly GCA_963921515.1). Taxonomy (NCBI): domain Eukaryota; kingdom Metazoa; phylum Chordata; class Amphibia; order Caudata; family Salamandridae; genus Calotriton; species Calotriton arnoldi. The sequence goes on along the minus strand of CAWUFW010008232.1, from coordinate 898,671 downwards.
TGGCTAGTCTATCAGTTCATACCAGACAATTATTTTACTTTATGACTTAGGGCCCGATTCTGATGCGGGTTGGAAAAGCTTCCCGACCGATGGCCTGATTCTGATGCGGTTAGGAAGGCCTCCTAACGGCATTTGCTCCTTCCAAATCGGATCGGGAACGTGTCTTCCCGACCGAGGGCCCAATTCTGATGCGGTTAGGAACAAATGTTCCCATTGAAGTCAATGGGAGTTCAACCAAATCGTATCTGGAAACATCCGGATGCATCCTACTCTGCGGGTTGGACTTTCCCGATCCGAGTGGGTCGGAAACCATTTCCCAACCGATTCGGTCGGGAAGCTTTTCCAACCCGCATCAGAATCGGGCCCTTAATGTTTCAAATTAAAATCAAAATTCTCCAATGACCTGTGTTTATCGAAGATTCCACAAGATCTGGTATGTTGAATTCACGGTTCAGCTTCAGCCTTTATTTTTGGCACCCAAAGTTCCATGTGGGACAAACTTGCACTCCGTAGCTGCCAAGGCCGTTTTGCTCTTGGGATCACTTTGCCACCATTCCGTGCACTTGTGCTCTATGTTGATGATTACACACTTTTATGGTGCTCAAAATCCCTCAGCTAGACAAAGCTTGATACTGAAGCTGACCAGGTTTCCACAAGACTGGATACGTTATTAACATTCTTATTCCTGTTACATCCTAGAACGTCATGCTGAAAAGGTTTGAACGTGGAAAATCTTGTCTGTCTTGTCCCAGTCCCCTGGGAGTGGAACATTTTAGAATTCCTCACTTTACAGGTTAATAATTTCTTCCTTTTGCTCATTTCAAGAATACCAGGGCACAGCCACTTTCTTCACTCAGTGCCCAGCTACAGCTCATTCCAAAATGGCCAACTGGATCTTCTCCTAAGTAACCATTCTTGCCCATTTTCTCCCTATGGCCTTCAGGAGGCCAGCTTGCCTGACTCTTGAGCTTCACCTTCACAGCTGAGGATCAAGAGAAAGCCGAATCCAAGTCCCCTGTCCTTCCTTGTATATACAAGTTAGCCTAACAGAAAACAGCCTTGTTCTTCCTGTCTTCTCTAAGAACAGTAGTGCTCTGATTACCAGAGGGGAGCTCCATCTTAAACGTAGTAACTCAACAATGGTTGGTGAATGGCCCTGAATCTATCCTGACAAAGTTGCTACATTGGGACCTCCCCACAATTTCAGTATCTTCTCTGCATGTTGCCAAACAAACAGACCATTCACAATATTTTCAAGATGTTGGCAGGCTAATTTGGAAGCTTGAGTTCCTCCAACCCACTCATGGGTTTGCTTGCCTATTAAAATGATGTCCCTCTCTCTACCCATCATTGAAAAACCTACTCGAACTGCGTATTTGCTTATGGCACTCCCCTGCGTAAGAGGAGCCAGAGAGTCTATAGGAAGACTTGCTTCAAAGGCCCAGTCACATTGTCATGCATATGAAACGTTCTGAAGTCCCTATCTGCTCTTTGTAGTGAACATTTCTTTGTCAAAAATATAGGAGAGGGGTCCCACACACCAAAGGGACAGGACACCAAAATAAGACACTTCTGTCAATGACAAGATCCCTTTGGGCTCCTTTTTAAAGCATACCAGTTCATCCAAATAACACACATACGATATTCAAATCATCAACAATCACAAGAAACCAAAACCATAATATAAAATTGTATTGTATTTTATTATATATAATCCCCTCAAGATTCAAAATATATGCAATTTAAAAGTCAAATTCATATAAAAACATTGATTTTATCAAAAAGAATCACATACAAATAATTATAAAAACACATTCTAAAAAACTGTAACACTTCTTGGAGATATGGAAATATGGAAAAAATGGTCAAATTGGCACATCCAATGCTAATAATGAACAATGCTCAATCGGCACTCGATCATATAATTTGTTTTTCTCTTTTAATAGACCATCAGAGTGCTAGTATGTCCAACCAATATGAAGTAGCGACGCGTTTCGGTGGTCTATTCTGATTCACCACCTTCTTCAGGCTTAATATATCAAATCAATATCTCCCCATATGATCTAAAACAATGTATAAAAAACGTACAGTTGAAATAATGTCCTTCATCGTAATCATTAAATATAATACATATTTAACACCAGGTGACATAGTCATACATAACAAATTATTTACATTCACATATTTAAAATACAATTATATTACAGTCTTGGTCTCAAATATCATAGTTCACATATCCATGTCCAACATACAAACTCATGCATCATACATGTTCTCAAACTAATGTTTATACATTGCTCATATTATCACACTCATAGAAATACAAAATTATGTACCACGTTGGAGTTACCCACCTGTAAAATGGTGTATAGAAATAAAGAAGGAGATCTATTTCTTCCTTCAATGTGGTTCTAATCCTCTTCACACACCACTCGCAGTGAATAGAGAATATGGACCTCTATGTCATCCCTAAAGCGAAATAACAGAGATATAGAGATATACTTCAAGACTCTTGTTCTAATAATTCTCTGACAAATTTACTGCTTCTAAATATATACAGCCAGCTATACCTTAATCAAACTTGTAATGTTTCTTTTCATCCTTTTCTTTGGATAATTGGGAATAAAAACGTGAAAAGAGTTTGCGTTCGTTCCCTGCAAACATAGAAAATAATGATATTTATAATCATTCACAGAGGACCAATCAAATGTTTTAGTCAGTCAATTAAGCCCTCAATGGCTTATCTTATACACTGATCTAACCAAAGAAATTTCTACCTGTTGGGAAATCCAAAATCACACCTCCACTGTAGCTGTAGTAATATATTTCTTAAAGAAACCGTCCTCCTCACGTCGCATTTGATTAATATTCACACGTGCGCGTGCCGGTCCCAAACAAGCTGCCTATATATGAAAAGATCACACCATTAAACCGATAGTCGTATTGTTGCCAATGCTATCATTCAGACCAATACTCCTGCATTATGCATGATATATTGTAAAAAACCCCCATTGGGTCACACTTAGGTATCTATCTATGAAGAAGACGGTGTATTGCTCAATCACAAACAATGCGTCTATCAATTGCTTCCCGCTATCAATGTGCACAACAATATTTTAGCGTGCCATAGGAATACAAAAATAGACCCCAAAGTTAAACTGCATAAACTTTCCATTGAGAGGGAGATTCAGCCTGTACCCACTTACTAGTATCGTACCTTCCCCCTGTTCAATAAAAACCACATCCAAAATGAGGAACCCACGTGTTATAATTACAATAAAAACCGAGGGGCCCCATCCCATATACCAGCTCCCCCACTTGAATCTAGCACGCGTGTCGGCCTGCTATCACACTTACCGGGACGTAAACAGTCTCCTGGCGGGCTACAACACCTTCCGGGTTCCTACAATCATTGCCCACTAGTAAGAAGACGCCGTATTTAAATACAACCGTCATCATGTTCCTCCAATCACGATTTTCGCCGAGATAGACAGCGGACCAACAACACACGTAATGGCCCCATCTTAAAGCCTAATCGGACAACAATTTACAAAACCATTGTTACGAAGAAGGGACACTGTATTTCACTCGTATATCCTACACTCTGTCCAGCATTCAATATATTCATAAATGCGATGACAAACTCATCGCAAAAATCTTAACTAAGCTCAATTCGTTGTTTAATTGCCAAACTTCTACTCATCATAGCGATGGGCAACCGACTAACCGAGAATAGTGTCGGCCATCTTAAAGTTAAAATCAAAGAACCTCCATCTAATCTTGACCAGTTTTATAAAATTAGTTACCATAATGTGAGGTTCCGAGCCTTAGATTTGTATACTCGGACACTCTTTGTAGATTGTGAGACAATTTTTGCTTCATCAATCCCAATAATGTATATGCACATAAATGATAACTCAGCCTAGTTCTTCAATAGAATACTCAAAAAAGAGGTCATCATAATCCCTCATAATTCATATGGCCATCCGTGGATCAACTCAACATCATATGGGATTGTTCACTGCTCCATATGGCTTATATTATTAGGGTTAAAATCCATGTTTTTGTATGGCCCCCGCTAATTCTGTCTCTATATCACTGTCATTATTAATTTATCATTGCATGGTTGCCCCATATCACAGTTCCTATGCCCACAGACTCAGTCATATTAATGTTACAGTCTGCTGATTATATAACCTAAATCTAGGCACCAGATACTGGAACACATAGATGTTTATTTCTTTTCAATCAAATCATGCTAACTGCCCAACTCCAAGTAACTATGTATTTTATCTAATGAACTTTTCCCATTCTTCTCGGGAGTTCAATCCTTGCCTTATGGTATTGAGGATAGAAATATACCACTGTTGAGTTGATCCACGGATGGCCATATGAATTATGAGGGATTATGATGACCTCTTTTTTGAGTATTCTATTGAAGAACTAGGCTGAGTTATCATTTATGTGCATATACATTATTGGGATTGATGAAGCAAAAAATGGTCTCACAATCTACAAAGAGTGTCCGAGTATACAAATCTAAGGCTCGGAACCTCACATTATGGTAACTAATTTTATAAAACTGGTCAAGATTAGATGGAGGTTCTTTGATTTTAACTTTAAGATGGCCGACACTATTCTCGGTTAGTCGGTTGCCCATCGCTATAATGAGTAGAAGTTTGGCAATTAAACAACGAATTGAGCTTAGTTAAGATTTTTGCGATGAGTTTGTCATCGCATTTATGAATATATTGAATGCTGGACAGAGTGTAGGATATACGAGTGAAATACAGTGTCCCTTCTTCGTAACAATGGTTTTGTAAATTGTTGTCCGATTAGGCTTTAAGATGGGGCCATTACGTGTGTTGTTGGTCCGCTGTCTATCTCGGCGAAAATCGTGATTGGATGAACGTGATGACGGTTGTATTTAAATACGGCGTCTTCTTACTAGTGGGCAATGATTGTAGGAACCCGGAAGGTGTTGTAGCCCGCCAGGAGACTGTTTACGTCCCGGTAAGTGTGATAGCAGGCCAACACGCGGGCTAGATTCAAGTGGGGGAGCTGGTATATGGGATGGGGCCCCTCGGTTTTTATTGTAATTATAACACGTGGGTCCCTCATTTTGGATGTGGTTTTTATTGAACAGGGGGAAGGTACGATACTAGTAAGTGGGTACAGGCTGAATCTCCCTCTCAATGGAAAGTTTATGCGGTTTAACTTTGGGGTCTATTTTTGTATTCCTATGGCACGCTAAAATATTGTTGTGCACATTGATAGCGGGAAGCAATTGATAGACGCATTGTTTGTGATTAAGCAATACACCGTCTTCTTCATAGATAGATACCTAAGTATGACCCAATGGGGTTTTTTTACAATATATCATGCATAATGCAGGAGTATTGGTCTGAATGATAGCATTGGCAACAGTACGACTATCGGTTTAATGGTGTGACCTTTTCATATATAGGCAGCTTGTTTGGGACCGGCACGCGCACGTGTGAATATTAATCAAATGCGACGTGAGGAGGACGGTTTCTTTAAGAAATATATTACTACAGCTACAGTGGAGGTGTGATTTTGGATTTCCCAACAGGTAGAAATTTCTTTGGTTAGATCAGTGTATAAGATAAGCCATTGAGGGCTTAATTGACTGACTAAAACATTTGATTGGTCCTCTGTGAATGATTATAAATATCATTATTTTCTATGTTTGCAGGGAACGAACGCAAACTCTTTTCACGTTTTTATTCCCAATTATCCAAAGAAAAGGATGAAAAGAAACATTACAAGTTTGATTAAGGTATAGCTGGCTGTATATATTTAGAAGCAGTAAATTTGTCAGAGAATTATTAGAACAAGAGTCTTGAAGTATATCTCTATATCTCTGTTATTTCGCTTTAGGGATGACATAGAGGTCCATATTCTCTATTCACTGCGAGTGGTGTGTGAAGAGGATTAGAACCACATTGAAGGAAGAAATAGATCTCCTTCTTTATTTCTATACACCATTTTACGGGTGGGTAACTCCAACGTGTTACATAATTTTGTATTTCTATGAGTGTGATAATATGAGCAATGTATAAACATTAGTTTGAGAACATGTATGATGCATGAGTTTGTATGTTGGACATGGATATGTGAACTATGATATTTGAGACCAAGACTGTAATATAAATGTATTTTAAATATGTGAATGTAAATAATTTGTTATGTATGACTATGTCACCTGGTGTTAAATATGTATTATATTTAATGATTACGATGAAGGACATTATTTTAACTGTACGTTTTTTATACATTGTTTTAGATCATATGGGGAGATATTGATTTGATATATTAAGCCTGAAGAAGGTGGTGAATCAGAATAGACCACCGAAACGCATCGCTACTTCATATTGGTTGGACATACTAGCACTCTGATGGTCTATTAAAAGAAAAAACAAATTATATGATCGAGTGCCGATTGAGCATTGTTCATTATTAGCATTGGATGTGCCAATTTGACCATTTTTTCCATATTTCCATATCTCCAAGAAGTGTTACAGTTTTTTAGAATGTGTTTTTTATGATTATTTGTATGTGATTATTTTTGATAAAATCAATGTTTTTATATGAATTTGACTTTTAAATTGCATATATTTTGAATCCTGAGGGGATTATATATAATAAAATACAATACAATTTTATATTATGGTTTTGGTTTCTTGTGATTGTTGATGATTTGAATATCGTATGTGTGTTATTTGGATGAACTGGTATGCTTTAAAAAGGAGCCCAAAGGGATCTTGTCATTGACAGAAGTGAACATTTCTTTGTACAAAGGAAAATCAAAAAATTTGACTAGAAACAACAGAAGGAGAAGCAATGTCATACAAGGAGGCATTCCACCTCCTTTTGGTGTGTCCTCACTACTGGCTCGATGGCATGTTGTAATTCATCATAATAAATACTTTTCATTACTTGCAGATATTGTAGTAAATAGACATTAGTACAATAACAAAGACATTTTACAATGTCTTCAACCGAATAATTATTGTCCATTTCCTTCCACATTAATTTTGTCTGATATCACTCATTAATAAATTCTTCTCTGCAGGATTATTGGTCCAGTTGTTGATGCCACTGTAATAAATAATAACCACATTTTTCTAAAGATTTCTGCTGAACAAAAATCTTTCTCCCGTGGGGGCACATAGCATGATGTGTAACAAACTCTTTTAAAATGTAGAGATCATTATTTCCTGGGGTAATAGTGTTTGATGGGGTTGGAAAAATATTTCACAACATGAAAGGTACTTTAGACTAATCCTAAAACATATTTGTGACAATGGCTGTTTGTTTGCATCCCCAAACACACATAATATCAGTAACGTATTGGCAAAGCTAATACGGCGGCATTTTAGAGCTGAGACCTATTGGCGCTGTCAATACTTATTGTTTATTTCTAAGGGGAGTTGTCCTCCTGTATCAAGCAGTTTGGCTGCAGGTGAAACTGTCAAGTAATTGTTGGAGAGTAGAGCAGAGTGAGGGGAAGGCATACAAGACCGCTGTGAAAGTCCTCCTCAATCATGGGAATGGAAATTTGGGCTGTGCAGCCAAGACCAGTGCTACATTATGGCCACTTTAGGCATCTGCCTTAAGAACGACTACCATAGGCCACAAAAAAGACAGTATATTGCAACATATAGATTCAACCCTGACTAAGGGAAGAGTCCACAATACAAATTGCCATTTTGTGTGGTGCTCCAAAAATGCTAGAATGAGAACCGGCTGTGGCACCCTCCTCAAACTGATCTTCTCGAATCACGCACTTGGGCAGAAAGGTTCATAGCCTCTAAGATGGCAGATATAAACCTAGGAATTAGGGCCTAGAAGAAGATCAAGTAAGAAACTCAGAGAGGGAGGAGATATTAAGGAGCATGTTGGAGGGTTCAGTGATGTGATGGGGAGGTGCCTCAGTCAGTGAATATGTACCAGAATCAGGTGAACTGGAGCAGGGGAAGAGATTGGAAGATGGAGTCTACCCCATTCAAACAAGGCAATGAACATGTACAAACTTGAAGTCCTATAACTGAATGTGATTAAGTGGAAGTAAATTGATTGGTGCCTCTCAATGTAAGTACTCATTTTACAACAAAGTGAGTCACAGAACACAATAAGGTAGATGTGTAGTGAAGAAATTGTACAATTGTTTGATTGGCAGTGGTTAAAGAGATGGATAGAGAATAGCATAGGAAGAAAAAGATGTGCGGAAGAGCCATCAACATTGGCCGGAACTTCATTTTAAATGGATGTATTTGGGGACTGTGAGTTCCTCCACTCACTGATCATCTAGCAAGAGGCCGGAATCATAAAGACGTATGGCATGCAAATTGGAAAAGGAGAAACTTGGCACCAGGGCCTTGAAGGGGCGGACGAGGTGAGACTTTGGAAGAGAGCTGGTTGAAAAACTAGCATGAAGAAAGGTTTGTGGAGGTGAAGAGGGGCCACCGAGTTAGGTTGGTATTGGTAAGGACCAAAATAAATATCCAAAAAAGGTAAGGAAGAGATGTCAGATTATGAGGTGCATCCCAAATAAAGATAAGGGTGTTTGAGTCAAAGTGAATGATGGTAATGATTAGTGGCTACTCTTCCAGCTGTGATTATGGGTTAATCATGCTACTCTTCTGAACTCCCAATGCCAAAAATGACAAGTGTGTGTGTGCGTGTGTGTGTGTATGAGAGAGAGAGAGTTAGAGACAGGGCTGAGGTTATGGATACCCTGCCAACAACGTCACATTTTCCTCTGGTCACAGCTGGAACAACTTTCGCTCTGATAGGTGTTCAACCTGGAATCTGGATCCCCCATCTCTTCCTGCGATTTATTTAAGCTTCCACCTACCTTGGACTTGTCAGTGGCTCTAACCTAACACTATTCATTCAGATATTTTTTATTTTTGATGGTAGGAAGCCGAGCTCCTTGCTAAGTTAATTCTTATATATGTAACAAGTAGGACCTTGTGGTTGGCAGTCATGTAACTGGCCAAAAGCTGCCTCCTCGACTTGCTGGAAAATTTGGAGTAGGGCACTTACAGATCCTCAGCTAATTAGAGGAGGAGATGGAGACATGGGTGGGTACGTGACCATCTTTGATATAATAATTGTCTCACTATGCATAGTGGTAATTATGCCTAGCAGAATGGTGGGCCTCCTTAACACCGGCAGTAAATATGCTGACCTACCTTATTAAAAACTTCTTGGACCAGTAGCCTTTCTGGTCATCACACGTGCCACTAGGAAGCTAATGGAAGTAGTAGGTCAGATCTTAGTCATTTAACCAATAATAGTTGCTGAAATCCATTTGATTGTGATATTGTACTTTAAAATGTATTTGCCAAAATTGTTTTTCTAAAAAACAAAATGTGTAATTCCTAGTATTTTCATTTTCATGCTGGTGACATGGGGTGGGGGGAGTGGGGTGGGTTGGAGGGGTGGGGGGGTTGTCACTCACCAGCCACCCTGAGACTGTCTGCTACCCTGATTTTAATGACACCAACATACTTCTCCCTCGACCAGCTAGCGCTATTGCAAGTACATTTCTAGGTACAGCCACTTCGGGCAATTATTGGAATTATTAATATAAATGAACTTTCTTCATTGGTGGGCCTTCGATCTATTGCAACTACGAAACTACTCACTTTGGTCCTCGTTTATTGGAGGCAGCCGAGTGCTCTGCGGACAAGATGGCGCCCAACACATGTTGAGGTCTTATTTTACCTACGATTGGACTTCCAACTGCATCTGATCCATTCCCCCACGTACTTGCCTGGTAGAGGTGGTGGCTGATCCGAGGCTAGAATCTGATCTGCTTCCCAGCCCCCTGTTTTCTACTCCCCTCCCCCTCCCCGCTACTGGGGACGTTTTCATCTATGTTTACTATCCAAATGTAACTAATGTAACTATGCATAAACTGTCACTCTTGTTATGTCTGACCGTTGAGACCTGAGCAACGTGGCTGATGCCCGGTGGAGCTGCTTGACAGCTATAGAGGAGATCGACCCTGGTTTACCCCATCGGCCGTCACCTACCCAGCCGGACATTGGGCGCAGTTCTTCCTTGTCTTCTCGCGGTGTCTCCTCCCCCCCCCCTCGGACGAATTACCGTAACATTGTTTTTTTTCCATGTGTCTTACTATGCTCTTGTAACAGATGTAATTTGTAACTTGCAACTCAATTATCCTCATGTAAAGCGCTCTGATACCTCCAGGTCTAGCCAGCGCTATATAAAACTCTTAAAATAAAAAATAAAAAAAATGCTGGCCTTTCAACCTCGAAGAACTTCTGCACTTAATGCCTTTCTTGTCCAGTGAATAAAACAACAGCACATATCCTGATTGCAACATTATCCTGCTGTCATCCTCGCCCTATATCCTTTAATTACAGGCCGTCTACCATGGACTGGCATATGCCGTACTCCAATGGTCTGGTTTCATGTTATTTCAGGGTTCTTGTTTCATTTGAGCTTTACAATTTTAAAATTGCTACAATTTTCCTTGTACAAATATGCCTTCTGTGTTGTTTGGGAATGGAGGAATGCATTGTCTTGGTTAATAAGGCGCAACCCCTGTTTCAATCAGAAGATCTAAGTTTGAGGAAATCAGTACAAGGACTCATTTAGAATACCGTGGTTTGTGGTATTCTCAGTGGGACAACCACCACCAGCTGTACCCTCTGGAGCACACTTTTGGTCGTCCTTGCCCCATTGGAAATGGCATTGTATGAGCCCCACAATTAAGGTCAACCCATCCAAAGTAATTTCCGCATGTGTCCCTTATGTCCAGGACCAATATTAAAACTGTGGTGTTCCTGGACAGAAAAACGTACAAATGCACCCCATTCACTGGGCGAAAACTCCCAACACAACAAATACATTTAGTATGTAAGTCCTGTGTAGGAAATTGGGTTTTTGATGGAGGGGTGAAAACCCTTCTCAAGCAACAACCACAATCCTTGTCAGGGTGAACCACAAACGTCACTGAATTAACTTGTGCTTAACCCTCTCATATCTTAGTATAAAGGCAGTCAGACTTAGCATAGAGGCACTGTGTTAAGTATTTATGCAGCACACATGCAGTAATAAAGTGAAAACACAACACAAAATATATGTTCCACACCAATTTAGAAACATAGAGTAAATTTAATACATAAAATGAGACCAAAAAACCAAAAATCCAATCAGTAGAACTGAAGATGAGCCATTCTAAAGGTTTAAGTAAAAATTATACCATGAAGTAGAAAGCGCAAACTGTGGGTATCTGGTAGCGCTAGACTGGGAAAAAGTCACAAGTTCAGGCTGACCGTGATAGAGTGCAGGCCAGACAAAGGGACATAGTTAGTCCTGCTGAAAAAGTTACCTTTTCAAAGTCCTGTGCACAGAGTTCAAAACTTAAGGATTTCACAGGAAGAGGTCAAGTGATGCCAGCCAAGGGTCCAGAATATGGGGAGGCACCTCTTGGGGATCAGAAACTCACTCCAGCAGAGGCCAGCAGGGCTCAGGCAGGCACATTTGAAGCTGTGCAGTTGCAAGGAGGCCTCTAGAGCTTGTTGTGTCCCTGTAGCGCAGAACAGGAGGTCAGCCAACTGACCCTTTGAGTCACTCTCAGTAGCCTGAAATGAAGGGAGCAGGTCTAGTCGTCCTTCTCAGAGAGCAGGGCAGGGCTCAAGCAGTAGGACAGTCCTCTGAAGAACAAGGCAGGCCTCAAGCAGCAGGGTAGTACTCTGGGGACTAAGGCAGGCTTCAAGCAGCAGGGCAGTCCTCTGAAGAACAAGGCAGGCCTAAAGTAGCAGGGCAGTCCTCTGGGGAACAAGGCAGGCCTCTTGCAGCCGGGCGGTCCTCTAGGGAACAAAGAAGTCCTTCTTCTATAAATTCCACAGGTCTCAAAGTGTATTGATGCGTGGCTCCGGAGGTCCAATATTTATACCTCGCGCCACCCTTTGAAGTGTTTGAAGTGGAGGAATTTTCTAGTCCACCTCAACATCTGGTTCTGGAAAATTCCTTCCTTCCCTTTTCTTCCTCTTCCCAGGCTCTAAGCGGTACAGAGTGACAGTAGTCTGGTGTCAAGTTCCTTTGTGAGTGTGCTGGAGGCAGCCGTTTGAAATGTAAGTGGGGCAGGAAACAGCTCTGCCCTTCCTCTTCCAGTTACACCCAGGTCCTAAAGTTCAATGTCTGGGTCTAGTACGTATTCCTGAGGGGGGGAGCAATTAAGAGGCACAGGCTGCTGAAAACTCCCAGAATGCCTCAAAGTTTAGGGTAGGAAAATGACAACTTTCTAAAAGTGGCATTTTAAAAATTGTAATCTAAAATGATTACTAAAATCCAACTTTACCATTAAAGAGGATTTTAAATTACAATTTATTTGAGTCCAAACATAATGTATTTACATGTTCCTAATCAAAAGTTAGCCCTTATTAAATGTAATAATGTAAACCAATGTTATCCTATAGGAGAGGTAGGCCTTACAGTAGTGAAAAACGAATGTATGCGTTTTTCACTAAAACTACATGTAAAACTTAAAAACACATGCCCTACTTTTTATTTTAAAATGCAATGCACCCTGCCCTACGGTCTGTTTAGGGCCTACTTTAGGGCTGGCTTATATGCATTAAAAAGGAAGATTTATTTTGCCAGGTCGAATTTTAAGTTTAAAACTGCACTGGAGGCTGCAATGGCAGGCCTGAGACATGTTTTAAAAGGTTTCTTTTAGTAGGTGGCACAATAAGTGCTGCTGCCCACTAGTAGCATTTAATTTACAGGCTCTGGTTACCCATGGTACCATATATGAGGAACTTGCACGTAAATTAAATGTACCAATCAAGTGTAAGCCAACTGTACCTTGTTTTAGGGGAAGAGCACACACACTTTAGGATTGGTTAGCAGTATTAAAGTGCACAGAGTCCTAAAAGTCAACTAAACCGTTTCAGAAAAGAACAGGGGAAGGCAAAAAGTTTGGGGTGACCCTGCAGAGAGGGCTAATGCCAACATCCTTGAAATGGACCCTCTCAATAGAGATCTAGGTCCATGGCTCACTTAAGCGACAGCTGGTCTGTCCTGTGACATAGCAAGCTTGCATCCAGGTTTTTCAGCTCAGAAGCATGCAGAGGGCCTTTGAAAACCAAGGGGTAATACACACGACAGTAATGATCATCATTAAATTTATCAGCCTGGCTGACACTTTCACAGAAGTGTTTTGGCCTTGAGGTTACCAAACTTACAATGAGCTCCTAAATATTTTAAGGTCCAGTATATCCATTAAGGAATTGAAATCCTGCAGTGGTTCCCTGATTAAAATATATGGGTCACATTTCTCATCGGAAATGTGTGATTCTCATATGCCACACATTCCAGTGAGAGAATATTTGCACATCACCATATGAAGGAGATTAAATGTACATGTTCAGGTACTCTTAACTCCATTGTAATCAAAAAGAGTCCTAGTGCCTAAGTGCTAAAGTCATGGGCTTGTGCCCTCCATGGTAATATGAAGACAGACAAATGCTTAGTTTCAACTGGTCTTGCTGATTCTCATGAGGACATTGTCACAGACTCTTTTTTCTTGGACACTTTTCTCTTGCCATGCTTTTGAAAAGAAAAGTAGGTACACAGCAGTAGCCACACCCTTCCTGACATTTTTCTTTGTGGGGTGAACAAGAGACCAGATTCAAGGAAAAAGAATTACAATTTTTAGTCCTTTCTCAGACAGATGGGAATTCCCCTTCAACAGTCTTCTTTTTCTAATTTTCCAGATTCCAACATCGCTCCAATATGAGAGTGGTGAGAACAGTGCTTCATTGATTGGACCCAATAGGGACTGCTTGAATTCCCTTGTTTTTGAAAAAAAAATTACAGTCTGCTGCCCGTTTTTCATCAATGTGAACTAGTTCCTATGATATCTAGTGAAAATCTATTCTCAAAGTCCATATTTGCACCTTTGTCAAAATGGCCATGTTAAATAATGATGGTCTGGGATGCGGCCCAAGTAATTACCAGTGGCTGGGAATAATTCAAGCATTCCATCCATCAATTTTTTGTATATTTTAGTGTGTCGCCCAAGTGGGATGGGTATGCCCAGACGTGGGTCCCGTGCGCACTGTGTCACTGGAACCAAGCTATACCTGGCATCTGTCCCTAACTAGGGTGAAACTGGTCCTGGTTTGCTTGTGTTTCGGTTCAGGACTTGGCCTGGCAGTTTGGGCTGGACTGTTTCCATTGGAGCAGGGTCAACATTAATTTGGATATGGCTGGGGTCCGAACTGAGGTGCCAAGGTGTGCAAAATAACGATGGACAGGAATGCGGCCCTAGGTAATTACCAGTGGCTGAGATTAATTCAAGCATTCCATCCATTTCTTTTTTGTATACTTTAAAGTGTAAATCTGCAGCTCTCTCAACTCATAGCATGGAAATCAACTGATGTACCTCTGCAGACATGCAGGTATGTCAGGATCAGTGTGAACGTTATGCAGTTCAACCCGTCTGTAGCACGGCCTTGTGAGGGCTGATTTGCCTATTGTAGATTTTATATTTACATGATATTATTTACCATATATAAACCTTGTGCACCATGTGACATGGGTTCTTGTCAGCCCATAAGCTACGTGTTTGATGCCACTTGTGGGTGGTGAAAGCCTTGCTGCAGCCCACATGGGGTACTTGATTACAATGCCACCTGCATGTTTTATGCACACTTATGGAAACTTAAGAAAAGTGAACGATGCCAGCTGAAATAGCCAAACTGTTACCAGCTCCTCACTGCCCATGTGACAAAATCAGCTGCAAGCCAGATCCTTAAAATAAAAAAATCAGAGGCACATGCAAATAGATGGATTTTTCTACAGACATGTTTTGCACATTTGTATTGTCTTATGGAATGCTCTTCCCTGTTGTGCTAAATGTGCAGTTATGTATTTGAGGAACAAGTTGCCAGGGATGTTGCCATCAGCCGAAAGAAGTTTCAATTTCTTCCCTACATCCCACGCAGCTGAAAAAATATAATAAATCATTTAAAACACGCTAAAACAGTTTTCACTGTATTTCACAAAATAGATCAGAGCATAAAGAAACAAAAACTTGCCACTTTTTATTTTTTAAATTCTGTACATTATAGTCATAGTTCCAAGAAATGTATCTAAATACATTGAGTTATCGGTGAACCTTCTCAAAGAACATCTCAGATAACTTGTAGTACTTTTCTGAGATCCTGTACATTTGGTTGCGGTGATGCAGCAGTGCACTGGAAAAAAATAAAAAGGCAACACATTATTATTGGCATGCCGGGCCAGATTTTTACATTTGAACCACACTGAAGAAGCGCACTGAGCTGCTACATTTGGGACCAGAGTTAATTTGAGAAGTATTTAACAGTCACATGCCATGCAGAGACGCACACTGACACACGTGTAGAAACACACATGCACACAGGGCCGGCTTTAGCGCTGGTGGCGCTTGTTGCAACAATCTTTTTTGTCGACCGGCCCCGTGACCGCCTCCTCAGATGCCCTCACTACCACCTGGCAAAAGCATCCCTCATCTCTCCATATCCCCTCTCCCGCATACATTTCATTTGTTTCAAAGTGCTGGTAAAGGCTGGCTTTACTAATCCACTCAGCTATCCACATAAAATACAGATCTGTTCTTTGCAGCAGGCATATTAACCCTCTGTGCTACTTTATGGCGAGTCAAACCTGCCACTAGACAAAATTCAGTTCTCTCTCTCTAGCAGGAACATTAATCGCATGAGTTATCTTGACATTTTTGTTGCTGCCTGATAGCTGGACGCACAGGGAACTCTGCAGCAGGTTCATTTAAATCGTAAATTATTGCTAAACACAGCGCCACCCCTAAGGTCAGTGACCACCCCCTCCAGGTCAGTGCGCCCAGTTTGGCCGCACTGGTGTCACCTCCCTGCAGTCGGCCCTGCATACACATATAAAAACACCAGCATGTTACACACACACACACACAAACATAGGTGCACACATACAAACACCAACAATACACAACAGTGATTATGAGAAGACTTGAAACTGAATGGCCGTATTTCCACATCACAGATTACCGTAAAATTTGAACATAATTCTCCACAGCCCCCGTCAGGAGGTGGAATTTAAAACAACATCTGACAGTTATAGTCACAAGTTATGTTAGTCGTAGTTCTATATGCATTTCACTGTGACTTTAAATTGAGGATCATGGCAGCAACACTGGCAATTTAATTTAAGATTTTGAAACGTGTAGATTAGGCTTTTAAATGCTTTGCCAGTAAAGTGATTGCATACTCTTTATGTTTGCTGTCACCTGAGAGAACAAACGTGCATATTAACCAGGGCGCGCATCTGGCTGTTGTGGAGGATGCTGGGGGATTGCCCTGGTGCCCAGCATGCACTTGTCTTGCTTCACTGGTTCAACAGCAGCAGTGCTTCCGGTATCTGTCAGTTCTCCCTTTGCATGTCACGTGTCCACACTGAAAAGGGGTTACCACCAGCTCTCATGCGGGTCCAAACGTGTCTCGTCAAGTACCAAACGCAGGTTTCACGCATTGTTCGAGCGGTCTTTCTCTGCGCTATAGCGCCCAGGGTCTAGTCTAGAGATTATGAGATGAGGCAGGGCTAAGTCATCCAGCAGGAGCCCGAGGAAGAGGCACACAACATGTACCACCTCCTGGTGGGTCTCCATTCTGCACCTCACTTGGGTGGTGTGTTGGGGCATGTTCCATTAAGGGAGCCTATGCCAGACCAAAGAAGTATTCCTTGACACATGTAAACCAGTAAATGGTCCTAGGTACATATGTGGGTGACAGAATTGTATACCTGAGATAGGCGCCGAGTAGCATCCACGCAGGCCCAGCACTTGTAAGTCATCGTGCCCTGGGTATATAAGGCATCCAGCTTGTGAAAAATCCAAAAGAACTCTGTCTCGGCGTATGAGCCCAAGCTGTGCATACCTAGGAGGCTTGATTAAACAGGGATGAAGCAAGCACGTGGAAAGAAAAGTCAATGTGGACTTAAGGTCACGTCTGTTGCATTCAGAATAGAAAGTGAACTGTGCAGACTATATGTTAATGTCACAAAATAATGTGCCTTTTATTTAATGGTGGGTAAAATGTACAATTACCTATTAATGGTCTCGGCACACCATTAGCAGTTCTAAATAGACACGTTTTGGCCCATCTCCTTTGGCCCTTGCCCTAAATCTCTCTCATTTGTTTGTGACCTCGACTTTTCAAAAGACAAAATTAGGTCGGTTACCAGACAGAGTCGTTCTGTACTGAGTAACCATATAGTTTCATTCGAGCTGAATCTATTAGGGATGTAACAAGAAGGGATTCACGTCTGATAGTGAAATTACAGGCTGTGTGATTGTTTTTTTCAAGAGCGGCACAACATGCAGTTTCACAATCACATTATTCCAGTGTGGCATGTGCAACTTTCAGTGTTGCCAGCATCGAATGCAGGGATGAGGGAATGACTGGTGGTTTTAGCCACCTTCCTGAGCCACAGATTATCACCAATGTGGTGGCTGTCACAGCATGGAATTCCAAGTCTTAAAATATCCCTCTTCGCTATTTATCTGACATCAGTGGGGTGTTTGTGAATTATGTGCCTTTAAAGGGCTCTGATATTTATTATTCATAATCAGGAAAAAGGGATTGAACCGATGAAAAGCGACGTGGACAATTCACCAGTATTTTCTTTATAGAAGGGTCTTGGAGGATGAATCTCCTAAGCTGATGCTCCTGTGCTGTTGATGAATTTGAGCCTGACAGTCGGCGACTCTATCGAGGGAGGTCTTTCTGTTTCCTGGTGGTCTGTAGATCAAGTACAAGATGAAGAAGAGATGTGAAGTCTGCAGGTGAAGGAGTGTATGTTTGAGGGTTCCTGAAGGGTGCTGAACTGCAAGTATGTGAGAGTGAGTGAGTACAAGGAGTGAAGGATGTGCGTGCAGGTGAGAAGCTTGGCTTATGATGACAGCTACGATATTGACTATAGTTAAAGTGGCAGATAAATGCTGTGCTTAAATGTGTTTCACGGTGAGCCAGCAAATAGAAGCTTAATTAGATTAAGGGAAATAATGAAAATATTTCAATTCATTAGAAATTGATTGTATCAAGCAACTATCTACATCCAAAGGCGGGAGTGACCGTCAACTTCAGCTAAGACCATAAACTTGACAAAACGACTACCACCGGTGGAGCTTATTCCCCCTGCTGTTACCTCATCATTGGTACCTTGTCTAGATTGTAACGAGCAGATCTCTCTGAAGAGCCTTGTACACACATGCCTTGTTCAGTGCCATTCAGCAGCCACATGGCACTCAGTCCTATGGGGCTGAGTCCACTGATTTCTGCCTTTAAATTCACGTTTCTGTTCCAGAACACTTACCTTTGTCCGTTAATAAACTGGACATGCCACTCCTTGTTGTGTGTTTTCATGACCATCCCAGGCATGTAGGCAAAGGATTCTGGGTGATTGTCGGCTACGGCGAGTACATGGCTTCCTACGCCCAGGTTGTGCAGCTCAGGCAGAATAGCAAACATGTGAGTAGCCAACTGAATGGACTGCGAGCCATCTGTCCATTCAATCACAAAGCGGGGTCCTTTCCATTCTCGGGGTGCAACTGTACCTTGTATAAAAAACAACACCATCGCATTATTAAATGCTTCTTCCATACTTTTTGAATAATTACACTTTGCATAATTGTTTGTGAAATGGCAATATGGCATACTATCGCATACCTTAAATCTTTTTCAATATTGTGAAGGTGCAACTATGTTTCATTTATTGAACGTAAACATATCTACTCCAGAAAATAAATTATTTAATATTTCTACGAACCATACAGAATTACTCTGATTTCTGTTTCATATTTAGAAATCGGACTGCCACAGTTGCTTGTCACAGACTTTACCTACAAATTCTGCCATGCGTCGAGATTGAGCCTTTGGTCTTAAGTTCAACACAGACTCCTTTGTACCATATTTCGTCCTCATGGTCTAAGGCATGCTCCGGGGGCTCTTGTAATCTTAGTCTGCCTCAGGAAAGAATGAATGTTCCCACCAGACAGCACAGTCCTCTGGTGTTTGCTTTGCAATTGCCATGCAGTGTGCTACGCGGGGATGCACATGGGACACACATGGTGCATTGAGTTGGTGGATATGTTAGTAAGCGGTTCTCTTATAGTGGCACCAGATTGCAGCTAAACATTTATGTCAGGCTGTAAGCTGCTTGCAGAGAACCAGAATCAATGTTGCTGTGAGCCTGATGGAGCCTGCTAAAGGCATACTCCGAGGGATCATTTACTTTGACTTCCTCTTCTCTATCCCCCAAATGGCACAGGAGGGGGCATGCAAATTGCAGGGAGAAGAAGAGTATGGAGCTTTTTACCCAGAGCCAAAATTAAGGCGAGTCTAGTAGGCCATGATTGAGAGATGTACCCAAAGGTCTTGCAAAGGAGAGGAGATAAAAGCAGGCCAGCAAAATCAAAGGGTGGGAAGAAACAGATGTCAATTATTAGGAACTTTATACAAAGGTGAGATGTGTGCAAAACAATAAATGTCTCACCGCAAGAGAAGGCAGCAGACAAATATAGCTTTAATTTGCTATGATTAGCTTCCATCATCTCATATGCTGCTTCCTATTCTAAATTGAGGCGAAGGCAAGACATTTAATTCTACTGAGGTCCATGGCTAAGAGGTGTCTGATGGAGGAGACAGAACCATTCCTATTGGAGATGGTTCAGTGTGATCCAAAATAACATGCCACGTAAGGCTTCCATGAGCCAGAACAGTGACTGCGAGACTTGCCTTACAAAAAGGCTTTATGAAAGACTTTTAAGCACAACATGTTGCACTACAGGATGAGGAAGACTGCAGACACATTCCGAAGTTCATGGAGTTGAAAGTGAAGTTAATATTTGTTGTGGTAATTTATTCCGTCAGTACAGCAGTGTTCACACAGTAGTGGCTGGACTGGTGTGAGGAAAATATGGTGAAAATGCTTTTGAGCACAGCAACTATGCCTTGTCATTTCACGAAAATGATGCTGGTATTCTGAAATTGAGTATGACCAGCTCTTCCAGAATAACATAAGACAGACAAGAAGTCGAGCACATGCTTCTTAAAAGGTGTCGTCGTTCTACCTCATTTACTTTTTAAGTAATCCCAAAATCTTTTGATATTTTGACACCCTGATTGTATTCTTCACTGAGCTCTATATTCTTGCCTCAACCCTCATGTGCTTCTGACAAGCCTTCAATTGCACATCACATTAGTAACAAGAATGAGTCCTAATACAGGTGAAGCTTATGTATGTGTAGGTCTTATGACAAACACATCAACCTATTGTGACTGGTGCATATGAGCTGTCAGGTCTGCATAACCGCAACTGATGTGTCACTTTTAAAATAGGCTGGGGAAGAAATATTCCCCTTTCCACCACTCCCATGTTTTTGCTATTGCATTTTCTCTTTTCAGACATAGGGTCGAACAGAATATACAGGATCTCTATAATCCAGTGGATCAGACCACCAATCCTTATTAAAATACAAATATATAAATTTCTACTGGTTGCAGATATAGCAGAAAATGTTATGGCATCAGGTGGACATAAGCAGCTATGAGTGAAACAAAGCAAATACATATCTATATGGCAAGATAAAGTTTCTTTGTTCAAAAGCGTTTTATTGAATTGTACATGAACGATGGAGAAAGCTAAAAAGCCCCTAGAGTAGATGTACACTGTCATCCAAAGACAAAACGTATTTTGTGTACATTGCTGACCTACTCAACCTCATCATCAGTCACCGTCTACGATTTAGGACATCATTAAAATGACTAAAATGGGTGCGTTGCTACCAGATCGCAAGTGCAGTCCATCATGACAGCACCTTCTCCTTCACCTTCTAACTACTGGTGAGAAGGTCAGTTATTCCAATACAGTCACCGTGCCCTCCGTGTTGTTAAGGACATCTTTAATGTCAACGGTAAATTGATCAATCACCAGTGTCTGCGTTTGATCAAACTGTTTATAGTTATCATTGATTGATTGCATCTGGGGCTCCACTGAGAGGATACTCCACAATATGTGGGCCATGTCCCTAGAGACTGGACTTTAAGGCACTTCAGCCAGTTTCCATTGAAGTTTAAATTCCAGTTTGGATGCCAGGAACAAATGTGCAATTAGAGTGCTATTAAATTTGGTCATATCCTCCACAGTAGGGTAACATATATTCAGTATTATGGTAGCTGAGTGATGTAGCACCAGGTACCCAAGTACACCTTTAATCTGATCTAGTATCTCATTCCAGGAAAGAAACACTGATGGTGTAACTCATCACGATCCATCCCACATCATCTCCAATGTTTCCCATAACTGTTTGAAAACGCCTCCTTTATTTTTCTAAAGGCCCTCTACCAGTTTTACAAGATGCTACAACACATCTGTCTTTGTGGACACGTCTTTAGGCATTCAATAGATCCTCCTGTAGTCACACTCAATGTTCGTGAGCAACCTCAACGGCTAGAACACTCTTCATTCTTCACATATAAAATCAAAATCAGGCAGGCTGAGTTTTTCTGAGAGGCTTGAACATGCCAGAGTTTGACTCTAATTTGAAAAGCTTCTCTCTGTGGGTCAGGTCCCAGATCCTGCTAGTCTGTTACAGTGGCCTTCAGCTAATGTCTTCAACCTTTGTATAAAGCATAAAGACAATGATTTTGAATCTTTATTTTTATAAAAGACTAATAAATGCTGATTAAATATCCAGTCTGCACTCAGTCAATATAAAAATAATTGCATTGTCTTTCCTGACTGGGGTGATTGGGGCACTTTTTAAAAATATATCTTTATTGCTTTTCAGTTAGTTAACAATGGGCACAGGTAAAATAAACACATAGGTCGGAGATAGCAATTTCAGCAGTAAACCTACATACTACACTTGACCTAGTAATCAATAAATAATAATTTAATTTGCCACCTGTGAACAAACCAGAAATCCATTAAACTATAACTCGCCATGTTTTACTATAGGCGGGAAAAACTCTACACAGCACACTCAACCAAAAAAAAGAAAAATTTTAGCAATCGGGTTGGAGTTCGCATAACTACTATCCAACATATGTCAGCTGAGTGAGGTAGGAGTCACAACTACCTTGCTTGCATTTGCAGAACAGATCTCTCCTATTCATCTCATAAAAATCTGGTCCCTGGGTCAGAGAATCACTCAGATCGACCAGGACAACAAGTCCCAGAAATGATTCATGAGGGCATTTCATCCGATTTAGCCTCAAGTTTTGTTAAAATTAAATTCCAATCCACATGAGGTATGTGCCTCCCCAACACTCTGTGATGAGAGCATGGCAGCCACTTCAGGATCTGACCACTTATGCACTTCCACCAACCAATACATTATCTTTGGTGCCGCTACAGCCTTTCAATGCATTGCTATCTTTTGTTAGCCAGTATTAAGGCCAAATCAATAAATGCAACGAACTGTTTGTTATTCTTAGTACGAGGCATAAATCGCAATAAACTAAATTCAAGGGACATATTCAATGTGGTACCTGCTAACAGTGGCGGCGGAGGCGCGTCGCCCCACTGCTGTGCAGCAGCGAAATAAAGGAAAAATAAAATGATAATAACTCGAGGTTATTATCATTTTTATTTTGTCCTGCTGCGACAGCTCTGCGGGGCTGCTCTGACACAGGAGCAGGGGGGAGTAGTGAGCACATTTTGCAAGTGCGCATGAATGTTTGGCTGGCCATCTGGGGCTGGCCAAACATTCATGCGCACTTATCATGTTCTCCACCCAGGCTGCATTACAGCCTGGGTGGAGAACATGCTCAGGCTGCCATTCCCTGGCTGAGTGCTGAATCGCGGCACTCAGACCAATCACAACGCTGCTTTGCAGCGTTGTGATTGGCTTAGGTGGCCTGGGTGTGCTTCCTGATCGTTCCGGTGGTGCTGAGCGACGAGGAAGAGAGACGGA
The DNA here is from genome assembly GCA_963921515.1 of Calotriton arnoldi. Lineage (NCBI taxonomy): Eukaryota > Metazoa > Chordata > Amphibia > Caudata > Salamandridae > Calotriton > Calotriton arnoldi. The sequence continues at coordinate 875,654 of CAWUFW010008232.1, read as the reverse complement.
GGAGAGATGCGGCAGTACGGTAAGTTTAAAAAAAAAAATTATTTTAAAAATTAGTTTCATTTTTCTTAACACCCGCCCTGTCACCCCAGATCGATGCCGGCCGCGACTGCCTGCTAAATCTGTAAGTTCTGCCAGAATACCTTCTCAAAATTGGACTGTCATCCAGCAGTCCCATATCATGTGGCAAAAATCAGCCCCAGCAGAAAGACATCTTGGGCAGACGTCCTGTGCACCCAGGAAAATTCTCACAGCCTGGCCAGAGCGAGGTATGTTTGATGTAAATAATTTATTTGCGTGTACTTAAACCATTGATTGCAGCTAACCAGTTTAACATGCACCACTGCACATTCGATAACTGCCTATGGACGTTAGCCTCCCACTGTGATTTCACCTTGCTTAAATCTGACAGATAGCACTTTGTAATGCCGAACCTGCCCTACGACCCTCCCCATGTGTATATAGCCGTGTTAATGTATCCTTACCCGTGGGTTCATGCAATCCTGCATTCCACGTTAATCGCACCATATTGGGCAACGCCCCTTATAGGGGAAATTGGCCTGGTGGCAATTCTGTTTCAGCGCATAGTACCTCAAAGTGGGCCGTAGCACCCTCTCTATAAAGGTCTCTAACTATATCTATTCTGGCTTCAATCCAAAATTCATGTTAAATTGTGCATCCCTATGTTTTATGTCTAAGAGAGAACACAAGGGTAGTTCCAGGTAGCATGGCATTCCACCACCCGTACACTTAATATACAGTTTCCAGCACGTAGTCACTGTGCACAGTGCCCTGGGACGGCAACACAAGCCTACCCCACAATATATCCACCAGAGAATGTCTACCTAGACATCTCCTGACCTCCACCCTCTTTGCATCGTTAACCTCCCCTATCCAGTGCATGATTCACTGTAATTGCTGAGAGAGAGTATCCCACATAATTTGGCACTCCCTTGCCGCCTGCATCTGTGAATATGTTGCTTTCCCCAGAGCCACTCTGCATCTGTCCTTATTCCATATCAATGTCTCCAGCAGCGATTGTAACTCCTGCATTAAGCCAGGCTGGGAGGGCTGCAAAATAGTATAAAAAACGGGGTAGTAGTAGCATTTTAGCAATTGATATTCTACCCATCGGGACAGTGGTAATCCCTTCCAAAATTGAAGTGAGTTTCTCTCCGAGACCATCACTGTTCCCATGTTTCAAAGGTATAGCGGTTCATGTTCTTGGAATACCTTCACTCCCAGGTATTTGAAAACATCTGGATCCCATTTAAGCCAATGTCCATGGGACTCCAACCCGGAACGGATACATGTCGCAGAAGTGGGAACATACTATATTTCCCCAATTCATTTTGAAACCCTAGACCTGGATGAAAACTGATAGTTCCTACAATACATCGGGCATATGTTGTATTGGATCCCTAAGGCAGGGTTCTACAAAGTCTGTCATGGAGGGCTGGATCCATGCCAGATTTTTAAGATAACTATATTTATCTAAATGAGGATATGCTAAAAATCTGGCATGGATCCGGCCTACAGGACTGACTTTGGGGAACTCTGCTCTAAGGAATAATAGAGCATCATCCGCATATAGTGAAATAATATGATCTCTCCCTGGAAGTCATATACCTTACTCTATGGCCCTAGCTCTCAGTTTCACAGTCAAAGGTTCTGTGGACATCGAAAACAACACTGGGTACAAGGGGTAGCCCTTAATATAGCACACTGCTCCGAGACCACACGACCCGTACTCACCCTCATAAAAGGCAAAGAGTACAGCTATCATATCCATTGTAAAATGCGAGCCTGAAAACCCATTTTAGCAAGGACCTCAAAAAAATACCGCTACAGAAGCATGTCAAATGCATTTACTATGTCTAGAGATGACACTACAGTGTTTGTCACCTCCCACTGTACCATGTCTATGACACAGAAAAGGCCATGCAAGTTCAAGTGCACATTTCGTCCTTGGATGAACCCATTTTGATCATTATGAATTACCACCCCGACTACCCACAGCAGGCTGGTGGCCTGTACCTTTCTCAAGATCTTATTTTCTATGTTCAGTTAGGAATTGGGCCTATATGATTTCACATCTGGCAGGTCTCTGTCTAGTTTCAACAGTACAACTCTCTAGTGGAATCTGGTGATAGACCAGTATCATACGCATCTGCATAAGTTTCATTAATTTGAGGACTAGCGTCACTCTTTAGGTGGCATATAATTCGGAAAGTAAGCCATCCGGACCCGGTAATGCCTGTGGCCAACTGTTTAATAGCACTGGATATCTCCTCTGGACATATTGATGAGCCCCAACACTTTATTTTGCGAGTGAGTGAGCTGCGGTATCTCCAGTGACTTCAGGTAGGCCGCCACCTCCGACTCATCAAATACAGATTTGACCGTATACAACTCTCAGTAATAATGTGCAAATACAGAGTTGATAGCCCCCTGTGAGCCAACCACCTCATCTGTAGAACTGCGTACAGCACACCAAGATTTGTTACTATTATTGTTTTTAAGCAAACATACAACCAACAGACCAGATTCATCTCCCTCTCTGTGGCTTCCCAAGAGACGTGCTTTATAATTGACTTGACACAGGCAATCCACCAGGGTTCTACAGTCTATATAAAATACCTATCAATTTGCACAATTATCACTGCATGAAATGCAGCATTGTGCAAAGCCTCAGGATGTAGTCTCCACAGCAGTAAACTTGGGATGTCTTCATTCCATTTAAGATGCAGCCAGCCAGGGTTATGAGCTGACTAAGCCCTAGTCAATTAATCTATAGTCTGCACCTTTCTCTCAATACCCCCAGTACCAAGGAACAGGTCCAATCTGTTATATAGCCCATACAAATGGTGAGAAATATGTGTATTCATGGGCTTCTGGCTACATCCCTCTCCATATAGCTACCATTTGCAAATTCTGTACCCAAGCCATGAGGCAAACCCCTGTGAAACCAGAGCACTATGCGCTCCCCTTAATGTGGGTAAAGATCTGATCCAGCACCACTTCTAACACAAAATATTATAGTCTCCACCTAAATGCCACTGCAGTCACAGAATAAGGCTAAATACGGGGTAGTGACTCTAAATACTATTTCTGGTCTGTTTTACGGGCGTAAACATTAGCTTCAACTCAAGGAGTTTCCGCCAGCGTCCCATATAGAAATATATTCTGCCCCACAGGATCGTTTTGTGTCTGCAGAACCTGAAACGGAACCTCAGAAGCCACCCACACCTTAGTGTCCCTGGCCAAGGAAGAATAACTAGAACCCGCTATCAGCCCATTCCAGGAGCGTTGCAAGACATCCAGGTCTGGCTGCAGCAGGTGTGCTTCCTGCTGGCATGCTATCTTTTGTTCCTATCTTTTAAAGCAGGAGTAAATTTTGTATAGTCTAGATACTGTAGCCAAGCCTTTGACATTCCAGGTAACCCAATGAAATGAATCGTGCCATAACAGGGATCTAGGATATCTGCATTATTGGTGAAAACCTCACTTACATCCATATTCCATTAACAATGCTCCGCCCCTTGGGTATCTCACTACACTAAACATGGTAACCAGTACTGGCGCATAAGCATGATAGTTTACAATCTCAACGCCTCCAGCATGAATATTTATAAAACAATTACAAATAAAACATATTAACAACAAAACATCAACTCTCAAAGTGTCACCTATGGACTCACACCACACGCTTGTGCTCTGTAGGGGAGAGGTGTACATGTACCAGAGTGTTTACTCAAATCTCAGATTGCCTACAGAACCACAACCCTGCAAATCACCCCCTTCTGTCTGAATCCACAAACCCTCTCCTCTTGGACACGATTTGCAGTGCTGCCAGTCATACACATTTCTAAGGGCCAGATGCTCAATCAAATAATCATATCTGTCATTATAGGAGTCATTGCAGGGCCAGTGTGTAGAGCATCAACGGAGTCCTCTTTCTTATAAACTTCCTCTGAGTGCAACATCAAAGGACTAGTCGTGCCACTCACCTGAATATGGCCATATTTTTCCAAGTCTTCCACCACTTTGGCTCGTTCTTCTGATTGATTTCTTGATGGACGAAACAAGAGTCCACTCCATCTACGACGCCAAGGCCTGTCCTTACGGCGCCTTGCTTTCCACCATTCTTCCTGGTCTGATATTGATACAAATTGTGTTTCAAGCCATTCCTAAACCTCTGCCTGTGTATTGAACATAGGGACACGTAGACGTGCAGGGAACAACAAGGCATACTGAAAATTCAGTTGCTGCAATTTGGCTTTGACCTCAAGAAAAGAGCTTTGCAGCTTTTTTGTCCATGTTGTGTAGTCTGGGAACAAATAAACCTGGCTATTATCCACCATCCATGGGCCTTGTTGTTGTGCAACGTATAAAATCCGATCTTTAGCTCTATAATTAAGGAGCCTCAGTGCCATTGGTCGGGGAATGACCCAGTACTCTGTGAGCTCGTTCGACCACAAAGTGAAGTTGGGCAGTTCCCTCAAAGATATTCTCCAGAAGCCACTTTTCCATATGCCATTCCATGAACTGTCCCTCCAACCCCTCAGGTTAACCTGTGACACGAATATTGTTCCTACAGGAGTGACTCTCTGCATCTTCCGCTCTGACCTGAAAATACCCAACTTGTTCAGGTAACACTTGCACTTGTTTCTGTAACTCCTACACTGAGGGCAGCATTGTAGCCAGGGTAAATTTATTTACTGCAACTCTGTCAGAAAGCTTTTTGTGGTCGGAATGGAGGAGACCAACATCTACCTTCACTTCATCAATCTTGCTCTTCAAAGAACCCTTCAGGTCCAATTTGGCTTTTAGGATTTTTTCAAATTGTTCTGTATGACTTTCAAGAGCTGGTTCCACTTTAGGCATCATGTGGCCTTCCTCACTATCCCCAGGATGCTGCAGCTCATTGATTTATTTCACTCGAGGAGCCCTCTCCGGGGTGGGCTTTACCATTATTTTCTGTATAGCGCCACCCTCACTCAGCACTACTTACTGATCCCTGTCGGCTGGGAATCAGCAGATGGGTAATCTAAACCTGCCATGAGGGCCTGCCGCAGCTGGTAAATCAGCTATATTGAGTTCAACTTGGGTGCCAGAGACATAGATCATCTTCCTGATGTGAAGCCCCTGACGAGTCCTCCTGTGCTGTACTTCGATGAAGCAGAACATTTATACTGACAGGAACAGGCGGCGTAACATAACTGGCCACATCATGGAGAGATGTTACATGCAGGAATTTACAGTCCACTGAATTAGCCCTTTTTGCACCACGCTTCTGCCTAGCAGTCCAGGGACAGGTGGGTGTCCCATCTAGGGAGCCCAGCAGGGCGCTGCCTTCCTCAGCAAGGGCTACCCTCCATGCAGGACAAGTAATGTGAGGTGCCTTGCAAACCAATTTGTGCACCAGAGTGCCAGGTGTGGCTCTGTACAGTTTCACTTGGGGGCAGCAAACAGCCACAATCTCATGCGGGTCTGCAGGGAACCAGTTGCTTTAGCTATTCCACACTGGTGCAAGGGAAGGCCAAGTTAGTGTGGCCAAAACCACGTGCATGGTCCAGTCTTGACTAAGCACTGTGGGCTCTCCAACACGGTCACCAAGCACCTCTCCCAATCCAGTGAGGTCTGTGGGTATCCCAATACAGCACCAACACCCTGTAGAGGAGATCCACTCCACCGTCTGTTTGACGATCCCTCAGTGTCGTGCCATCTAAGAATCCAGACTGGTGCTGTTCCGCTCTTTTAGTTGAGCCATTCTGTGTCCTATCTCCACTGCTCAGCTAGTTCAGAAGGTATTGGACCCTGAAGGAAGGCTCAGGCATAATATATTCCCTGCAAAAAAGGGGGGATTACAGGGTCTACATTACACAGGAGCAATGACAGACCCGGAGAGCTCCCTAAGCTAACGTCTGCTCACATCGGAGTTTAGCCACGCGCCCCTGATTAGGGTACTTCACACATTTTGGCCCCACCGAAGGGGACTACCTCTGACTAAATAGGTAGGTGAGGATATCTTTTGACCTTGTTGTGGGCAATATAGCCTGTTGGCTCTAAATCCTAATTTCATGCATTCTCTTTTATTTATGTTCAGAAGTGTGAAAGTAAGGCGATGAATGAGCTATGGTCCATAACCTGAGTTGCATGCCATCTTATAATTACAGAATGTCACACATGTGACTTCAGTGGCTTGAGAGCAACCATCACAGGATGCTGTTGAATTTACTCTTCATACAGAACCTTGTAGGGCCCACTAAATTTGTAGCAGTCCTTGATCTTGAAGATGTTTCCTAATTCCTGAAATGAGAAAAGGATGTCTGTTCTCCCCTGCCAGAGTTTCTACTGGAGTGCAACTGAGTAGCAGAGTCAAACCAACCACCTCCTCAGCTTAACCTTTGAACCAGTGTGCACACTTATGAGCCCTGCCTGCCTGCTGAGGGATACCCTATTTCCTGAAGATTTATGTGACTTGATCTGTTTGGGACCCAAGAGCAACACAAACTGCAGCAGACACTTCTAAAGCTAAAGGGAATAATGGTCTTCATAACCCCATCTGCAGAGTTCCTTTCGCATTATCCATTACCACAGGACTAAAGATCCTAATTATAAAAGATATTTTTGTTTTCATTACAAGACTGGTTGAGAAAACTGTGATACAGTTTAAGTGGTTGTATCCTTGCACCCATAACAGATCCTGATTGCAAGTCTTGCCAGCGGCCAAAGCTACGAAAGGGTGAGGCTATGGTACTTTTAAGAAAACATTGCTTTACCTCCATAGAGTCCCATTGACTATGTTTTTATGGGAGATTAGCCATAGTACACACACACACCTCTGATTACTTAATTAGAAGAAGTTCTCATATCAACATATACTTTTTATCTTTACCTGCAGTCAAAATCCAGTGGATCATTAACATGGTCATCAGCTCTATCATTAGATATGGGTCAGGCGCAGGGCAGATGCCTGGCTTAACAGGAATGTGTGAAGGGCATATCTGATTGGTATTCAGCTTTAAAGCAGGATATTTAGCTCAAGATGACACTTTTGCGAGGCGACTGGACTAAAGGCAGGAGTTGGAGGAATATATTCCAGACTTGCTAAGGAAACATTATTTTTCCATTACCTGAATAAGAGAAATGGTTTACTCAGTAATGTTCCAAGCAAAGAAAGTATTCACAGAATTTTAGCCCAATTTGAGAGCTGGAGTCCATCTTTGCAAATCAAAATTGAAAAATGAAGGCATTGCAGTCAAGCTTCCCTTTGTTGAGACCGGGAGGGTACTGCATATTCAATGATCTGCATGATGGCCCTTATCACATCCGAATTCTCCTTATTCCAGAGAGAACTCTCCAGTTCACCAATGCGGATCGACATCATTACTAGATTATTTTACCAACTGTCCCCAAAATATGCTAAGGGTTATTAAACAAAGTGACTTCCAAATGTGAGTCAAACTAGTCTTACTTGCACCATTCTCCTTCCAGATTCCATTTTTCCACGCTTGGAGAGTAAAGCTAAATAATTTACTTAGCTTTATGTTCCAACTTAAATTTTAAGAACTTGTAAAGTACACTACTACACTGGAGTATTATATGGCACTATTACTAAGGACAGCAAAAAAACAATCCACAATATTCAGTCTAGGTGAATGAGAAAAGCCATGTCTTCAAAACATTGCTAATGCTTACATGGTGGTGGGCTAATGCGAGAGACAATGAAAAGGAGTTCCAATGAGAAAGGCAAAGAAGAAACCACCAAATCTGGTTCTAGAAAGCATGGGGAAGTACACTGCATGTTGGTCTGCTTTAACAAGCTCAGTTCATGGTCAGGAGTGCACAGTTGCTGCTTTCTTTGAAACAATGTGGGTAAATTTCACAAAATGTCTGAGTGAAACTATGGAAATGGGGAATTACCAGGTAATTGGATCCATAATTAAAAATTCGCCCTGTAATCCCTCATTTCTCAGGGAACATCAAAGGTCCACCTGTAATGCCTGTAAACTTCACCAGAACTACCAACTGAGGGATTGGCAGACTTAATGGGACCAGCATGTGAAAACTCCTAACCAGGCCCCCCCTTGCTGCTTAAACGAGGGATGGTGGATCTAGAAAATGCAGCACATCATTTGTACTGCCCACTGGGCAATCCATCTGCACAAATGTACTTTTATTGAATTGTGATCTGTGTGCAGAAGATCTGAGCCCAGTCTCTTTAGTGTTCTCTTACTCCCTTGCATCACATTTTCTCTTTCCCTTGATTGTCATCTCCCTCTATCTTTCCCTATGCCCTTCTCTCTCAGTGATCTCTCTGCTGTGTCCTCTCTCAAGTCCATTTTTATTTCTCTCTCTCTCATTTTCCCCCTCTCTCTCCTGTTTCATGTTTCTCTTGCTTTCCCTTTCCCCTTTCTTTCTTCTGGTGTATTTCTTACTTTTCATGTTCAATGGCAGTATAAGAGGCCTTCCCTAGGCTCTCTTCCCCCTTTAACAATGAATTTTTGGACGTTTGCTACATTCGTCTGGGGGAACATACAGTGTTTCACATCCAGAGAACAGGCTGCAGAGGAGCTACTACTCATTGTTTTACATATGTTAACCTCAGGCACGCTGCAGAGGCTGTTGAGGTTAACAAAGGCCCCTGCAGCCCCTCCAGGATGCCCCTATTCACCTTAAGGCCTGGGAACCTGTGAGATATGGAGTCTCAGGGGCTCCTCACCACATTCTGCAGGAGAGGGGGTCCCTCTAGAGTACAGAAATCTGCCCCTCAACCCGCACCGTAGGATCTTTGTTGGCTTGTATTATGCCCATGATGACCTTTCATTCCTTACAGCTATGTTTGCCAAATCCTTGCATTTGCATCAGCAGCTTTCAGCACCTCCTTGACTACATGTTTGTTGCAAAATGTTAGTATTTATTTATGTCTTAAAAATGCAGGAAAAAAAACAGGAAGAATTTTAAAATTGTGTACCAATGTAATATATTCCATCCTTGTCATTTCTTGCAACAACAGTTCTCCCGATGATTGCCTCTTCTTGAGAAACAATCTCTGCTGTGATCTTTTCTTTCTTGGCGTCGCTAATGACATAGGTTTCTTCCTGAGCCACATATCCTTCAGTCCCATCATAATACTGAACCTGTGGATAAAAAAGATACTCTAAGTGGGTCTGTCAGTACTCCGAAGGTATGCTATGCGACTACAGCATGAGTTTATAGAGACTCTTCAAAGCTTGCTACCTGCTTCTAACCTCGCCCTATTGTAACTGTGTGATAATGTGTATCAGCACCAGCACATTCCAGAATGTAAGAAGCTCTGAGAATATTTGGCTTTGAAGTCAAACTGGAGGCAGAGATTGATGGGATGGCTGGGCTGTTTTTCCTGTGAAGAAGAAACCAATACATCTTCCTCCATTTGCACCCATGGACTACGTCTCATCATTACGATTATCTATTTAACACTGGCGATGAGCGGATCCAGGACCTATCTTACCCTTCCATTGTGCTCTGCCTCATCTCTACCATGCACCAGTATATCATCCTGATATACACAAATACCAGTTATCCCATGCAAGATTTTCTCCATGGCTCGTTGAAACACTGAGGCAGCCGAAACAAGATCAAAAAGTAGTCTGGCATACCTGAATGTTCCAAATGGCGTGATGAACGCAGTGAGATCCTTTTACGACTCATCCAATTGTATTTAATGGTAAGCCGAAGTAAGGTCTATTGTGCTAAAGACCTTAGCTTTCCCCACCATCATCAACAAATCCGTCATATTGGGAAGTGGATACTTGTCAACGAAGACACACTTATTAAGTTGCTTGAGGTCCACACACAATCTCAAAGACCCATTAGCATTCCTTGCTGCCACGACTGGAGCCAGCAATGCTGTCCCTTCCACTTCCTCAATTATTCCCTGAGATTTGAGTTTGTCTAACTTAATACGCATGTCTTCTCTCACCGCAATGGGAACACTACGTACTTTGCTAGAGACCGGGACAGAACCTAAATCCTAAATCTCTTTGGTGCCACCAACACAAAATACTATCTCCTTTCTTAGAGACGTATATCTTTCCAGAGGTAAAGCGTCCTTCATATTCAACCAAACCCAAAAAATAACCATGCAGTTCTATGGGATCACCTCCATAAGCACAAGGTTTAATATCAGGTTTAAGTAGGGTGACTTCTCCCTTTCAATTTGTCTTCATAAAATGCATTATCCACAATGGTAATCTTAGCTCCTGAATCGAATAAGACTTTGGCCCTTTTCCCTCGACCTCTACGGAATCCAAAGGCCCTTTGTTCCCAACTTAAAGAACAATTTGCCCACATTCAAAATCCGAACTCCCTTTGTCTTCACTATCACTGGTTTCTACCTCATTTACGTTTTGTTTGAAATTTTCATCCTGCAACCTCCAGCAAAATACCCCTATTTCTTGCAAGGCATGCACACAGTCTTGAGTGCAGAATACGCTCTGTCATTCCCAAATGTACCACTCTATCACATCTGAAACACCTTTTCTCTGTTCTAGTCTGATACTTTGTATTATCCTTGTTTTTGTGTTCATACCTCTTTTCCCCATCCTTAAGAGGTACCGTTTTTTTACCATCACGCGCAATATAACATACATCTTTGGTAAAATCCTTTTTAATTGCTTCCACACACTCTAAAGAGTGTTCAATCCTTTTTGCTACAAGCAATACTTCTTCCAGGGTGGGCTCATCTTTGAGCCAAAGCTCTTCACGCACCCTCTCAATCCTACACCTTAACATGAGTTGGTCTCGAATTCTTTCATCCACCATTGGTCCAAATTTGCAAAATGATGCCAAACGTCTAAGCTCTGTAAGATAACTTTCTACAGAGTCTCCCTCTTTCTGTACTCTTTTGCCAAAATATTAGCGTTCTAAAATAGTACTTATTTTTGGTAAACAGAGCAAAACAAGTTTACGTATGCAAGTTTAATATTCGTTCAAATCAACAGCATCACTGTCCGGCACATCAGGAAGATGGTCAAAAACCTCCTGTCCCTCAGTGCCAAGACAGTGGGGTAACAATGCTGTCCTCTCAGCACTGATAGATGTGCCACACACACGCATATCGCTCAAACACCTTTTTCCATTTATCCCATTTTATAGGTGCATCACCAGGAGTGGACAAAAAAAGCGGAGGTGCCAAGACATTTTGCTTTTCCACCGTAACAATATAAATTAATTAATTTGAATGCTGTACACCAAATAAAAATAACCTGCAAATAAAGTTAACACATAAAGATATAAGTAAACTTAAATAAAGATATGTATCTGTAAATATTGACCTAAACACAAAATTGGAAGAGATATGCGCTTAGGACATAAATAAAATCATACACACTGAAAACATACCATAACTGCTGAGGAGTTCAGCAATGAATCAAACTTCTATAGATATGTAGTAAATAAGCCCTCTGCATTTAGAATGCACAGAAATGAATAACAAAATTATAATTTGTCCTGCTCTAGAGATCTATTTAAATATGATAGCAAGAGACAAAATTAGAATGCTGTGTGGATCAGCGACGCTGTGGAATTCTTTGAATACCTTTCTTCTTTCCGCTTCCTATGGAGCCAACGAGGAAGCAGATATGTTGCTGTGGGCGTCAGCGACACGTCGGCCCTTCCTGAAGACAGCATTGTCATAACATTATTCCGACACTAATAAAGCCCAAGAAAGAAGATCTTGTCGTGATGTGTGCATCAGCAACATGTCAGGGCCACAATCTTCACGAACCAATGCGCATGTTGTCCTGCTGTGTGCGTCAGCGACACCACGCCTTCCTGTAATAATGAAGATGTTGTCTTGCTGTGCGCGTCAGCGATACGCAGGAACCAATGCCTTCACCACCCAGCAGCTGACGTAGAACCGATTCTCTTCCTGCTTCCTTCTATGCAACACTGCTCTGCGTGTCAGCAACACGCTGGACTTCTCTGAAGAATGATGAAGGGACCTTTGTTGAGCTGCTGACGTAAAAAAATAAACGGAGCATCAGCAAGGAGCTCGAGGTATCAACAAAGAAGGTGCCTGCCTTATTCAAATGATGCATGGGCAGGTAAGAGTAAGGAAACCAGAGAACGTGCGAAGCTGCCCTTGTCTCTAATCTAACCGATTTCCCATGAAAAGTGTAGAAAACCATTGATTGCCCTCATACAGCACTGTAGATAGGCACAAGGTAGTTTGCCCAAATTGTTTTCTTTTCATCCAGGTTTCTGCCACAAATTAAAAATATAAAATAAAATAAAAATTCCAAATGTGATAGCAATCCAGAAGTGCAATGTAAGCACCTATGACACTAATGCAGAGAGTGCAAAAGTGTTCTCAAAATCAAAGAGTTGAGCTGCCAAACACAAATCACGGAGTTGAGCTGTCCTTCCTGTCCCAAGTTGTCGCCAGTATTAAATAGATAATCCGTAATGATGAGACGTAATCCATGGGTGTAAGGGAAGGAAGATTTATTGGTTACTTCTTCACAGGAAAAACAGCTCAGCCATCCCATCAAGCTCTGCCTCCAGTTTGACTTCAAAGCCAAACATTCTCAGAGCTTCTTACATTCTGGAATGTGCCGGTGCTGATACACATTACCACAAATTGACCTTCAATCATGGCTTCAGGCTCTCGCTGGTTGCTCAGCACTGCAATACTCCCCAGCTTGGCTTGCTCTTTATAAGTAGCTTCACTTACTAGCACACAATAAATTCCTATCATTGGTTTCTTTAGTTTATGTACTAGTTACTACAATACATTTATTGGCTTTAAAGGGTGTTCATTTGTTTGCTGCAGTTCTGGTTGTCACTGTATGAAATATGTGCCCACATTTTTGTGCATTAAAATATTATTTAGGCATCTGCTATGCTCTGCTTAGTCTTCACCTTCTATCTGTATTGGAATTGGTATTGTGTGCATATATATGTGCACTTCTTGGCAATGCTTAAAAGAACACCTTATATAAACACTATTAGAACACTGGAATGTTGGGAGAGCCATTGATGATAAGGAATTGGCTCATGGCAGATAATGTCTATCTCAGACCGGCTCCAGCATTCAAATGCTTGTCATTTTGTTTCTCCAAATTTATTTCAGGATATTCTACTCTCAGTGGTTGGAATGTTCTAATAGCGTTATAGGCCGTCTGCTGTGGGCTATAGCGGTTGCCAAAGGCCCTCTCCCTCATTATAGGCCCTTGCCTGCGACTCAGGCCAATAACTCTGGTTTTGGGCCTTTTACAACTGTTATAGCCCTCAGCAGGAGGCTATAATGATGAATTAACGCACAGACAGATGGACTTTCACCATAATTCTAAATTTGAGATGGCAAGACAGAAAATGAATAGATTCAGGGTGAGAATTTCACAAGGGTATAGCCTTATATGAGCATGTGTACTCTCTTATTCGCTAATACAAGGCTAGAGTACGAATGAAGAGTATGGCTAAACTGACAATAGGGAAGGCTATTGCATAAGTATAAAATATTCTGCTGCCAACAGTAGAACTCATAGAGATAAGCAATTTCCACTCAGGGTAGAATGGGTCATCTTTCATAGCGTTCATAGCTTGGCCTAAATTGCAAAGTACTCCTCAGTGAAAAGTTTTGTCTGTAAAAAGCAAACCAATCAAAAATCACAGTTACTGAAATAACAAGCTTAAATTGACTTAACAATGTTAAGGTAAATGAAAGTATAAAATAAGAATAAACCTAAAAATTGAGAAAATCAGACAAACAGATGAATGGTTATGCAGTAAAAACAGAAATCCACACATGAAAAAATGATGACTAAAAGATCAATGTTAATCAATTAAGAAGTCGGGTGAAAATGTCAAAGTCCCCATATGGAACTCTCAAGAAGAAGCAAAAACTTGAAATAGTTTCTTTATACCATCTCCTTGGTATAGTGTACTATTCCTCTGATGCTCTGCGCACTGGCAGTTGCTGATGGTAACAGTTGTGAATTGGTGTGCTCTGTAGACCGCAAAAGATAATTATTGTATTGTTTTGTATGGCTCTCACTGAGAGTCACTAGTGCGAAGGCCAGATCCTAAGTCTGGCAATTCCCTGCTATGATGTAGCAACAGTTAACAAAAGCTTTTACCCTCTTTTACTATGTGGTAAAAGAGTGCCTGCCAGGGCAGCACTGGCAGAGCAGAGAGCACATCAGGATGGAAGAGGAGGGAGAAGTAAGGCACAGATGGGGGTGGGAGTGGGTGGAGGGAGGCTAGGTTTTTTTTTGAGATAGGGGAGTGTGGGCCATTATATGTATTACTTCCCCATAACTCCTCTGCCTCTGCATAGCAGTTGCAAGCAGAGGCAGATGATGTTGGGGGCATCCATAATATAAAGTTATAGATGGTAAAAAAGTTAATTGTAGGGATGTTTTTCGCTCTCGTTGTCTATTTGATGGCACTAAGAACCCCTCAGTGTAAAACATCCCCTTAATTCCCTGTTACCCATCTATAATTCCATATGTTATGCATGGCTTCCATAGGAAGCCTCTATCGTTTACATCAGAATCTAAATCTGGTAATTCATTGCTATGACGTAGCAACAGTTGATAACAAAACTCGTTGCCCACTTTTGCTATATTATAAGGCCCTTCCATGACTGGCTGACAGGGCTCTTTGAGATCCTGTCAGTGCAGTGCTACTTGTCAGCTTTGACTGAAAGCAGAAAGCCACGCTGCAGGATGGAGAAGGAAGGAAAGGAGGATGGTGGGGGATGGTTAAGGATGGCAGGAAAGGTATTTACTTTCACATTTGGACAGAGAGGAGCGGCCATGTTATGTACAGCTCCCCATCACTCCTTTGCCTCAGCCATGCAGTTACCATTTGCCTCAGCCAAACAGTTACAGCAGGGGTGGATGATTTTGGGGCCCATACATAGTATACAATTATAGATGGATAACCATGAGTTACGGGGATGTTTGTTACCTCACATACATCATAGAAAACTAAAACTTCGATCTTTTTGTCAATTTGATATCACTCAGAGCCCCTCTGTGAAAAACAACCCTGTTACTCATAGTTACCCATCTCTTATTCTACATATGTTACACTGACTGAAAAGGACACACTATATTCCTTGCGTTATAACTTGGAAACTAAACTGGTTGACCAAAATCTGACTTCACAAAACCTGAATCCACCACAGGAGATGACTCCCCAAAGTCAGCCATTCCAACGTTCCAAAGAAGTAATCCCCTGCAACCAGCATCCACCCGCAGCCACAGATTACCACCTGAATTACTTCCCAGTCCTCACAGACAACTCACCCTGCACACTCTCTCCCCAGGCTTCTCAATGACTAAATCATAGAAAATAAACAGCCTAGCTGCAATATGAGGCTAGGCACCCACTTAAGCTTTTCTTCTGATTTACACTTTCGATTCCAAATTCCCTATATACTCTAAGTGTGAACAGTATTACCACCAGACCCCAGATGATAATTTAAGCAGCAAATTGTACAATTCCATATGAGACATGGACCAGCCGCAGGTTACTGGTTGCCCCCAACCCCTCCGAACAGGGTGACCTGTATCTTGTATATTACTGTTATCTCACTATGTGCCATTTACTATTTTCACAGGTCCAGCCTCTTTACTGACAACAACTCCGCTGAGATTTACAATATTAAGGGTTGTTTTGGGAATAAAAATGCCACAATGTTTTGACAAATTGTATGAGGCTGAGGGGGGTTCAGCAGAGATCCAAAATCCATCTGTCTAAACAAACAGTAATGAGAGGGAAACACATTAAGCAGAGGGAATTTTATGATTAATTCTTTCTAATCAGGCCATTGTAATGCATGCAAATGAGGCTTGCAGTGGTGTGAGAAGCTGGCTTGGTATATGATGCGCACTTATGTAAGTGAGCACCCTGCACCAATCCAGATAACCCTTATGGTGATTTTAGTGGTCTTAGACAACCTTAGAAAGCTTTCGAAATGGTAGCTGTGAGGAGCAGCCTTCAGGCTTAGTCCAGAAGGAGTGTAAATCAGCTTGTTTTACCAGAACATAATCTTATAGGTATAGATTAAGTGAAAAAGAATCACACAGTGTATTTATAAAAATATGTATTTATTATAAGACACTCACTAACACAGACAGATATCTCCTAGCCGGAGATATACACAATGCACACAATACTTTTCAATAGAAACAGGTAAGTAGCACGAAATACACAGTGGTCACCAGGGGGAGACCAAACCATATACTAAAATAGTGGTATGCGAACCACGACTCGAGTCAAGACTATACCCAGAAGACGTAGAAGTGCCGGGGACCCAAGGAAGCACCCGAGGTAAGTAACCAGGAGCCCCACGGAGGCCGTGTGCAGAGTGGGAACACGACCACCGGATCAATGCAAATCGATGGGTAAGTCGCGGTTGCAATTTTAAAGAAGGACCCTTCCCAGTGGACCCTGAAGAAACCCCGTGGAAGACAGAAGTTTGGAGAGCCGCCCACCTGTGGATACCCTAGGAACCAGGATACCTACACCAGGGAAGCTGGGTGCATAGGTGTGAAGTGGCGTCGGAAACCGCCGACAACTAAGATAGAGTCTAGGCCACTTGGAAGTGACCAAGAGGCCCGGAAGACGAATGCCCACCGAAGTCGAGTGTTGCAGGAGAGTTGACGGTGACCTTGGAGCTGCAGCTGTGAGGACCAGGCGACGCTGCGGAAGACCAGGAGCCGTTCGCTAGCTGTCCCATGTCGGATGTCGAGAGTTGAGGGGTCGGTGTCTGTCAAGATCACCAACAAGCCTTGACAACTACAAACAACGTGGAAAGCTAAAGAAGGTACAGTGTCGAGACCAGCAAGGTCCAGGTAACTCACCACAAGCAGGGGAGTCAGGGCAGGCCCGAGCAATCAGGGGAGCCCACAGAAATCAAAGAAGACCCTCAAGAGGACCCACAGGCCGGCGGCACTGGAGTTGTGAGAGGACCCCGAGCAGCTCACCAAAGATGCAGGCCCATGGTGCAAGTGATGCAGTGAGGATGAAGATCTTGGTCACAGGAGATGCTTGAGGTGGGGGCTACTTGGAGCCCGAAGATCTTGATGGAAGGAAGCCAACAAGCCTTTGTAACAGTAAGTCGACGCAGTGCACAGGGGTTCGGTTCCTGCGGCTCCAACGAGGGATACTGGCCTTAAAGTGGTGAGAGGACAGGGCAGGCCTTGAGGGATGTGAAGAACCACCACCTGTGTTGCTGAGCCTTTCGGAGTCCGTGGGAGCCCAGGATCAGCAGACCGGTCAGCTTAGTTGCGGTGCCTGCAGATGCAGGGAAGTGACTCCTTCACTTCAAGGGAGATTCCTTCAGGTGTCTTGGATGCCCGCAGGCCTTAGAAGGTTCCTGAATGAAGCACAGGCACGGATGTTGCAGCAGACGGGCAGGGCGATAAGATCTGGAGCAGCAGGAGTCTTCCCAGTTGCAACCTTGATGCCCACAGCGAAGTCCAGAGTGCTCAGAATGTCGAAGTAGAAGTGGTGTCTTGAAATGAATCTTGTCCCACAACGAATCTAGGGACCCACCCTCAGGTAAGCCCTTAAGTACCCTAGGGAAAGGATTGGGACGATTCAGGGTTCCCTCCCAGGGGAGGGGTCAGACAGTGGGGAGGATACTCCCATGTCCTTTTTCCAGTTTCGCACCAGAGCGGGAGCCAACGGCTCCCTGAGCTGGTTTGAACTGGACTATGCAAGGAGGGCACCAAATGTGCCCTTCAAGCAGACTGACTGGCGCTGGCAAGTGCTCCTACCCGGCCCCAATACACTAAACCCTGTCTGGGAGGTGGTCACACCTCCCTGTGACAGGATACCAATTGTTCTGCCTTCCCCTGCTCGAACTTGGCCCAGCAGCAGGAGGGCAGAATCGTGTCTCTGGCCGGCAGAATCTATGTTGTGATGTCCGGGTCTAGAAGACTGGTACCGGGAGCACTGAGGGCCTCCCGGAGGAGCTTTACAGTGCATGGGATCATACCTCCCACACCGTTTATGGTGTGGGGGTATGACTCCAACATGTTTGATACCAAACATGATAGGGTTCGTCACAACCAGTTTAGAGATGGTCATCGAGTAATGACGCATGGCCCTTCTATATCGTAATGGCTGATGCACTTACACCCCGGGAGAATGGACTTCGAAGGCTGTAGGGGTGTCCTGCTCATGCAGGGGTACCCTCACACTTGAAACCGATCACCTTGCCTTCAGGATTGAAAGGCCTGCTTTAGGGGTGACTTATAGGTTTTAAGTTTAGTGACCTTAGCTATAGGGAAACCTATATCTTTCATAAGTGGTGCTAGCACCAGCTTACACATGCTGCAATGGCAGGCCTGCAGATACAGTGTGAGTGGTCCTTCATGGGTGGCATAATACTTGCTTCAGCCCATGGTGTCGTGTAGTTCCTATATTACCTATACAGGATCTGCGCGTTCGGATAACATAAACTGTGGGATTGGTGGCGGACGGATTCCGTGCACCCCCACCGGATATGTTAGCCTGTCTGTATCAGCTAGCTCACAGTGCCACTAGAGTCTCCTCTTATCGGGGAGAGAACAGTTCTTGGCAACCTCAGAACATGACAACCCTGATCCCTCAGAATCGTGGAAACAATATACTACCTTTCGCTCAGTCACTCGTGCTCACTTAGTTTGTCTCAGAGAGTTACACAGAATAAACAGGCTGGGCGTTTCAATAAGTATTTATTGAACAGTTGTTATTCTAGTGTAGAATATATGAGCTGCAACAACCATTAGACAGTAGCAGAGATATATGATTAGCAGTACTACAAAAGTAAAAGGATGGTATAGTTCTACCATCTTGCCGAAATCATGAATATATACAAGTACATAAAACACATGATAAAAAGTGCGTACTCCTACGATGTCTCCCTAACTAGATGTACCTAATTGTACCTAGCATCTGTGTAGGTGTTATGCCAAGAATCCCTCTAGGATCTAGTCCACCCCATTACATGAGAGTTTAGAGAATGTGGGACCCCGTCCTGGTCTCGAGTTGGACACCCCGCGAGGGATGTTAGACCACTGCTAGCTGGAGCATCTGCATGCAGGAACCTCAGCGTCTCTGGTCAGTGTGTCAGCCGGGAAGTCACGGTCTCCTCTATCTCCCTAAGCAAGATGTGTTGTATATATACCCATAGGTCTCCCCAGGGGTCCTACCTTGCTGTGTTACTGTGTCGGCCTAAAGGATGACGTTGGGCCTGAACTTTATACAGAGATATTATACAGGAGATGCGTTGGGCCTGAACTTTATACAGAGATATTATACAGGAGATGGCAATCCTACTGTTAGTCCTGCTGTGCTTCCAAGAAGCCTCATGCATAATGTATGAGAATCAAACCAGGGAAAAACCCGCTTTCTGAATGCAGTGTCATATCTAGGTAAAAGGTCAGTGCCTAAGAACCGTTATGTATGTAATGTAGGGACGGATGTAGGTGAAAGGTTGCGATGTTACCTTCACCTATATAGGGTACCTATATGGAATATAACAATGGGGGACTGGTGTACTCTTATCAGTCCCTAGTATATGGTACTGAGGTACCCAGGGCATAGGTACCTCAGTACCATATACTAGGGACTGATAAGGGTACACCAGTGTCCAATCTGGGAGGTACCTAAGTACTTACCATACCAATTTAGGGGAGAAAGCACAGAGACTGGGGTCCTGATTAGCAGGATCCCAGTCAGACTAGTCAGAAACAGCTTAGCACCAGGCAAAAAGTGGGGGTAACCATAAAATCAGATCCTACTTTCCTACAAGTGGCAAAATAATAATCAATTGGTTACTACAAATTTTCGTGGCACTGGCACATTGTAGGACCTTTTAGGACATCTAAAGAACCTTTCCACAATCACAAAGTACTTGATAATGGATAAGAAAATGAACATTATATGCACACTTCTGTATTACTCTTAACACTCAGCAGGGATAAACTAAGGTATTGTGATGTAATCATAAAGTTATTACATAAAAGGCCACCGCATCAGAAATATAGCCTCTTTATTGATACTTTCCCAGATTTCATATGAGTACTGCCTTTGGCCTGATATTTCATTTTAATCTTCCTGCTGTTCTTGCCTTTGTCCCCCTGTTTAGGACTCTTCCTATGTGAGCTTATTCTTGCTTGTGCCTCACTTCTATACTCTGGACATTTTTATTTCGGCTCTTGTCCGGATTTTATTCCCCTCTTCTCAGGTTTTGCAATCTCACACCCTGTATATCCTCATTGTCCTTTCTACTTTAGGCAGTACACAACCCTAAAGATCTATATAATGGTTAAGAATCTATAATAGTTGTGTTTTCTTTGCTGGCCTCTCTTTGGCCTCAAAGGCGGCACACGTCTCTGCTTGTATCAAGTGCAGGCTTCATTGTGCGGCACAGCAATCCCTTATGAACCCATCCAAGTCAGGTTGCCCCCCTACAGTCAGTATCCAAATTATGTCATATCATTGCAGTGACGTTCTTCTTGTCACTGCACCTAGTAGCCACATTGCCCCAGGGTTCTTTATTCATTCTGTCCTTGAGATCGTGTTACTACTGAAACCAGAGCCCAATACACGTATCATTCCTTGCTACTTGCTCCACTGTTGTTGCATTGCTCTTTGGCCCGCATTCTTTCTTGCCTTTTTTGCTTCTTGACTTTGGGCGCAGTTTGTTCTTGAAAGAATTTCCTAGAACCTCTTTCCGAGGTGATTTATGAAGATGCTTATGATATGAGTGACTACCTGGCCCACAACACACTGATGAGCAGTGCATTCAAATCTGATGAGTGTGAGGTCAATAATAATTATTCTTTGGACTTTGGAGCTTTTCTGAATCTACTTACATTCTAGACCTGCAGCGGGACCCCACGTCTGACCCTTCAGAGACATTCCGAATCTAGTGATAGGCTCTCCACCAACCATGCACAAGACTTCCCCAAGTTTTGTCTATCTGCACCCATTGAAGAAATCACTCAAAGTATGCCGTAACGCAAAATCCCATCATAGTGATCAATGGCAAGGTCTACAGCACTTCAAAGATTGACTCAGATGCCCTCTCTTTTTCATCATATTTAGAAGGAACAAGGGAACCCAATTCGAGTCAGCCAGGGACCTTGGGTGCTTATCTATTATAAGGAACAGTGGTCCCTAGGAATTCTACAGTTGTAAGACATTGAATACAAATATAGACCCAATCAGTACTATATCGGTAAGTGACATGTCCAGCCGGACAGAGGCCCAATATTTAATAACAAAGCAATTAAATGAATAAATTCGTAACAATACAAGTGAGTGAGGCACAGGCCTGTGACCTCACTACATAAACAACAAGGGAAGAAGTGAACAACATATATACTTTAACAACAAGTTCAGGCAGGGCTATGGATTTGTTAAATGTATACACAATGGGACCAACAAATCATATTAGTACACCTTTACACAACAGTAAACACTTCAAAGTAGTGTATAAGGTGTTTTGTGTGTCGACGGCGTTTCGATCCATACATTAAATACACGGATCATCATCAGGACTAAAACATAAGCTAGCCTGAAAATAGTGCCGGTCTCTCAAGAATGGGAGACCCGGTTTCAGCGTCAGGCGCGAGTGTCTGAACAAATGGAGGGAAGCAATTATGAGAGAAAAAGGAGGTGTCCTCTAGGATGTGGGATAACATGTGGATAACCGGTATAAAGGAGCCGTGCGCCGGGCTGAAGGAAACAGGCAACGTGTTTGCCAGTTTAACCACGGCGGTCATTTAGTTACGGGATCCGCTCGGGAATTCCGGTATCATGAGAAGCCGTGCATCGGGCTGAAGGGTACAGGCAACTTGTTGCCAATTATACGCGGCGGTCCTTAAATTACGGGATCCGCTCGGGAATTCCTCAATGGGAGCTGATGCGTGTAAGGACCCGGCTCTGTGTATGCGGCTTGGTATATATAATAATATATATATACCAAGCCGGTATATATATAATATATATACCAAGCCGGTATATATATAATATATATAATGGTGTATATAATAATATATATATACCAAGTCGCATACACAGAGCCGTGTCCTTACACGCATCAGCTCCCATTGAGGAATTCCCGAGCGGATCCCGTAATTTAAGGACCGCCGCGTATAATTGGCAACAAGTTGCCTGTACCCTTCAGCCCGATGCACGGCTTCTCATGATACCGGAATTCCGAGCGGATCCCGTAACTAAATGACCGCCGTGGTTAAACTGGCAAACACGTTGCCTGTTTCCTTCAGCCCGGCGCACGGCTTCCCTTTATACCGGTTATCCACATGTTATCCCACATCCTAGAGGACACCTCCTTTTTCTCTCATAATTGCTTCCTCCATTTGTTCAGACACTCGCGCCTGACGCTTGAAACCGGGGTCTCCCATTCTTGAGAGACCGGCACTATTTTCAGGCTAGCTTATGTTTTAGTCCTGATGATAATCCGTGTATTTAATGTATGGATCGAAACGCCGTCGACACACAAACACCTTATACACTACTTTGAAGTGTTTACTGTTGTGTAAAGGTGTACTAATATGATTTGTTGGTCCCATTGTGTATACATTTAACAAATCCATAGCCCTGCCTGAACTTGTTGTTAAAGTATATATGTTGTTCACTTCTTCCCTTGTTGTTTATGTAGTGAGGTCACAGGCCTGTGCCTCACTCACTTGTATTGTTACGAATTTATTCATTTAATTGCTTTGTTATTAAATATTGGGCCTCTGTCCGGCTGGACATGTCACTTACCGATATAGTACTGATTGGGTCTATATTTGTATTCAATGTCTTACAACTCTCTTTTTCATCAGCATACTATGAACATTTATGAACGAAGTTCTGTTAGTTTTACTTTGCATTGATTGGCTTGTCTTCACACTTGACAAAAGTGCTTTATTTTCTGTCATAAACTATCTTCATTCTGCCAACCTGCTAATCAATCTTCTCTTTTTTTTCTTATTGTACATCATCCTTTGACTGCTGATGACACGTGGATCATTCTGTTCTTCTTAGCATCCTTCCTTCAGTTCAACTATCTGGATTAATGCTGTACTAGTTTTCTTCTTACCTATTTGTTTTTTCTTAACCCATCACTTGGACCAGTTCTGACTGCTATTCATATTTCACTTTGAGATCCCACAAGGCTCAGCTCCCCTGGTCTTCTCTATTTATATTTCTCCTTTGTTAGCTATTATGATTTCTTTTTATTTATCGTACCAGTTCTTTGCAGATGACTCTCACATTTGTTATTGATTATCTTCCTTTATGTTTGTGCTGCACTTTTTTCACAGCTATCAATACCTGAACATTTCTGACTTATTATGCTCTAATACATCAATAACTGAGAAACTGTCTTTTCCAGCCTCTCGTCCACACTTGTCTTTTTATCCTTCTCAGTCAAAAATCCATGTGTGATTTTGCACTGACTCCCAAGCAAGCAGTAGATTGAATTTAAAGATTTTCGTTTGGCCGATCTAGCAATGTGGGAACAGTGGCCCACACTATTTAAATGTGATCCAGCCAGATCATCAGATTTAGGAACAGCCATTGCTGGGTTTTCAAAAAAATAATGGAGAAACATGTTGGAGAAAAACCCTGTTATTTAACAAGGGACTGAGTTGTGAAATTACCTCCAGTGTGCTATCACAAATGGAGGATGAGCTTTGGTTTTGAAAAACATGGTCCCTGTTGAGTGGGCATTTTGGTTGGATGGTGGCAGGTATTTTTGGCCTAAACATAAACTTTATATCACTCCCTTTGCTTTGAGGCAGCCAGCAGTATTCATAGTTTGTTGCAAACAAACTCTGATAACCATGACTTTAACAATAATACAAAAGTAATAACCATAATTTTAACAGTAATAATAATAACAGTCATAAAAATAAAATGCCTTTCCTATGTGCTATTTATTATACGTCATTAAAATGGGACCCCGCATTCACAGGGGTGCATCAAAATGATAATCAGTTTATAAAAATTTGCCATTGTTCCTCCCATCATTCATTGTCTTCCCATTCCAAAAGCTTCAGCTGCGGTTCCAGATTCCATTGTTGTTCAAACTTGATTTCTTTTCCGGGTGATCTACTGCAGCTTGAACTGTTTATTTGCAAATCAGTACTTTATAACTAGAGAGGTGATCTGCAGCCCTGCTTCCTGACCACAAGGGAGTTTGGAAGGCAACCAGTGGTCATCTCTTTAATCATTCCAGAGCATATGGTTGGGGATACTTTTTACAAGACACTATTGCAGAAAGCAATGGGCAAAACATTCAGTGCAATTATTTTTTTATCACCTGGAGCAATTTATTATTTTTCTTAACATCTTTATTTATTGTGTTATCAACTTGCAACCACAACAGATAGTGGTGAACCCTGCCCCTTAGTATTAACAATCCAGTTTTACATGATAGCATGTCCATGTGGGGTCATCACATCATGGTACCCGGTTTCCATTCCCCTATCGCCAACCTCCCTAGTTAGGGCTCCCCTATTTGAGGTCATCCAAGGGAGAGAAAAGGTCTGCCCCTATACATGGTTCATCCTACTCAAGAGAGCATCTCTGTGTCACTCCAGGCCGTCCACCATGGGGAGGGGTGTGACCCCTACCAGATCTCCGATTTATCGACCCCTCTCCCTGGGACAACTCCTCCCTTTCCGGATCTGCCAAATTGCTCAGCATGTCGGCCCATATCAGACAATCATCCTCCACTTTCACATCAGTTCTTACATCTCTCATTCTTCTCTCTTCAGCTGCCGCCCATTCGTCAATGTTACTCAGCCATGCTAACACAGTAGGGCCCGCGTTTGCCATCCAATGGATAGCAATTCACCTTTTTGTCAGTATGAACCCCAACTGTGCAAACATCTCAGCATCTTTCCATCCTTGGGGGTGGGTATGAGCCTCAGTGGACACAGCTTGATCGAGGGCTCCAGTGGGATCCCCGTCACTTCCTGTAGTTTATATTTACTACCACCTCAGGGCAAGTCCAGACCATATGTAGTAAATCTGCCTATTCTATTTTGCATCTAAGGCACTCGTCTGGTCGTAGGGGGTAAATGTGATGCAACCTTGCGGGTGTAAGATGTGTGATGAACCACCTGGAAAAGTGCCAGTTTAAACCTAGCTTTACTGGATCTCTTTCACCTGGACACGTGCCCATCCCCATTCTCTGTCCGTCAGTGGTTCCTGTAAGTCCCCCTCCCATTTCTGGTCCCCTTTTTATTACTGGCTGGGGCCTGTCTTGCTTCAATGCCATGTAGAGTCTGGAGACAGTCCTAACCTGGGATCCCCCTCCAGTAGCACTGCCACCGTCTGTGATATCGTTGGGGCTGTAGGAAACCCCGTCCATATTTCCCTGAACAGCTTGATCAATTTACTAAGCTGCAAAAAGTATCCTGCTCCCACTCCAAAGGTCTTCCGTGCCTCCTGAAATGTTATTCAGGTGTCCCCTGGAAATAGATCTCCCACTGTGGTGCACCCTCCCTCCGTCCACCGTCTCAGGGACATGTCCTGACCAATGCATATAAATAGCTGGAGCCACTCCAGTGGTAGGTCCCTCAAAATGGGCAGTGCCCTCAGGACCCGCTTTACCATTGATTCCCATGTCTTAGCCACTTGATGCAATATATAAGGGCAGGTAGGTGTTTGGTGCGCTCCTGCCATAAGATAGCTTCTCTGCTCTCTCCACTTCTGCTAACAATCACTTTTCCCAGTTGTCCTCTGGTGAACATCATCGCACTGCATGTTGGAGGTGCGGTGCCATGTAGTATAGTTCCAGGTCCAGAAGACCCACCCCCCCTTTCTCGGGATATAGTTTGAGCACTGACAGTCCTACCCTAGTCCTCTTCCCCACCCAAACCAGAGATACCAGTAGGCTGTACAACTTCTTAAACATAGTACGAGGTATTGGACATAGGGAGTTCTGCAGTGCATATAGGCACTGTGGGAGGAACATGGAGCAATTTATTATTAACAGGGTCATCCATTTCATATACTTAAATTTAATATTGACTATGAACTCTGTTTCAAACCAGTATGACAGACCAGAGCCATTCATATTCATTACATAAAATTAGTAATTCCCAGTACCTGTAACCACATCATAGGAAGATCCTGGAGCACCGTGGCTGGACAATACTGCACATCGATCATAGGATAAGGGCATACCACAGCATCTCCTTCCTGTAAAGGGTATACACAGGGCAAATACATGAAAGGACCACATCAACAGTACATCAGTCAAAGATGTGTTATCTAAAGGTAAATTATTTTCTAGCAAAACAAAAAATAATCTGTTAAAATAGCTAAAAATTGCCAAAAACCTCTATATACGAAAATTCCTGGAGAACTATTTATCAAGAAGTTGTACAGGCTATCTGAAGGTTCTAACTGTGACATTGGTTAGCAGCGAAGCAACATTACCATGTTTTCTAGGCTACTCACATTTTAAGCTTAAAAGGCCCCTGTGCAAAATGATGTCATACTCAGTGCAATGTACTTGTTTTATGTCAAAGGCTTGACTTAGGGAGTATTAGACAAGTTCATAAATGCATTCAGGAGCGAACAATGTTATGCACAGTTTAATGTTGCAGTTAGTCTTTGGTAAGTGGATAGGATATGAAATAAAACAGAAAATACTGCCCAAGTGTAACCGCAATATAAGACTATACTGCTGGAAACAAGCATTTCCAGAGCACTATCTTCAAATATCACTGCTTGACCCAGGAAGACAGTAAAGAAAACGCAACAGTTTATGGAGAGAGCCTTCAGAATGATTGCCCTGATGGAATTAGCAAGGAAGAGCACCTGCCTAAAAGGCAACTTGGTGAAAATACACCTTGTCACCATTGGGAGCAGGTTTGTAGCCATTGTCTTTATTGCCCATGGTTAACATTAAGCTTCCTGAGATTTTTAGGTCTGGCCTGGAGACAGCTTTGGCTGGTTTACCCGCCTTGTGTAATCCCAAAAAATCATAACTAAAAAATACATAGAAGGAATGTGGGTAAGCCATTTTAGTCCACTTGTCTGGATGTATTGGCCTATTTATGTATAAACTTGTATGAAAGCTTTTAAAATAATATAAAGTAATAATAAAATAAAATAGCCATTGTACCAGCTTGCCAATGCCACGCATATAGGCTTTACCAATCCTTGATCCCAAACGTTCGTAATTGTCTCACCTGGAAATATCAGTTGTAGTGAAGAAGTACAATGATCTCATTAAATCATTCTCTACTTTTGGTCTCATTAAATTGGATTTATGGGATACCCTCCTGCCACGACCCTGTAGATGCTGAAGTTCTGAGAAGGTGTATAGAAGACCTCAAGTGCGACTTATAAATCTAAGAACTGCCTTTCCCTAAGCCTGGTTTATCATGGTAGTAAAAATAAACATAATATCAAATTGTTCGTGCATTTTACCCTCTGAAGGTCTAAACCATAACAGAGAATAACTCTACAACCTAAGTGGGTGGCATCTTCAACTGCTAGACAGCAGGAAATGGTGATTAAGTAAAAAGAGCATTTGTCTCTCCACCGGTGTGTTACAACTTCAGATGTAATAGCCATCACCGCTCCATGAACTCACTAAGTGAACAGCAGCAGAAATTAATTAATTAGTGGATTATTTGGATGATATTATCTTCCCTGGAAAGAGACTGGTAGATCACAAACAAATGTTAATAAAAGTCCATTGCAGCCTGAAGTTGAGCTTAAAAAAGTGTACATTTTGAAGCTCCAGAACTAAGTATCCTAGTCTGATTGTCCCAGAATTTTTTTTAATTCAAGCCTGGAACGATGCTGTTCTTCAGCAATGGGCATTTGCTGAACCCAATCAAAGAGTTGAAGAGTGTCTAAGGAGTATTTAGCTTTCGTAGTTGTTTGCGAAATCATTTGCACTAATAAACTGACCATTTATCCATTGTGGAAAAGAGTTGCCAAGCCATAAGTAAGGATAGGAAGAACATAGTTCCACCTTTATAGCCATATGACAGATTCATGCTCTTTGAAACTAGGCCTTTAATGAAGATGTAATGAGACATTTCACCACTGTTGACCTTCACTTACCTACATTGATGTTCATCAACCTTACCTCCTCCATATTAATGCCATCCTGTGCAGACTCGAAGCAGCACAGTATTAAGCAGAATACTTGACCTAGACAACTCATATCTTAATGGTGCTGTCTTGTACTTCCTAGCACTCTGGTAGACGATCTCTGATGAGTTCCTAGATTACTTATAGAGTGTAGTTCAGCTGACAAGAATCACACACACGTAATAACGCCAGCTGACTGAAAGATTGGTCACAGCCAGATCACATAAGTATTAACTTATTTCTTTCAACTCATTTAAAGACTCTGAAGGGCGTTTTGGCAGTTTCTCATGCCAACTGCTGAGGTTCAACATTTTAATTGGATGTCCTTCCCTGGATTACACAGACGTAACTTTGAAGAAGCTTAGTTGTTAGGCACCAAACTGCCTTCATTTTGAATGCAATGAGTTTGGGAAAACCACCATCGTCCTTCAGCCGTGGTCATTCAAAAACCTACTTTATTCTATAGTACTGAGAGGACTACTTTACAAGGAAATAAATAAACTAAATTTACATGTGTAAAACCTGTGAGCCTAAGGGTGGGTTTCCTCCATACTTTTTGCCTGTTTGACTCACTTTTTGCTGATCTGTTTTTGTTGGCCTAAGTACTCTGGGTTCTTTACCACTGCTAACCAGTGCTAAAGTGCATGTGCTTACTCCCCTAAAACATGGTAATATTGGTGTATCCACAATTGGCATATTTAATTTACTGATAAGTCCCTCATAAAGTGCACTATAGGTGCCCAGGGCCTGTAAATTAAATGCTACTCGTGGGTCTTCAGCACCGAATGGGCCACCCACCTAGGTAGCCCTCTAAACAGGTCTCAGGCCTGCCACCGCAGAGCCTGTATGTGCAGTTTGACTGCCATGTCAATGTGACATTTAAAACCCCTTGCCAAGCCTTAAATGCCCCTTTTATTACACATAAGTCACCGCTAAGGTAGGCCCTAGGTAGCTCATAGGGCGGGGAGCTGTGTAAGTAAAAGGCAGGTGATATACTTTTTAGTTTACATGTTCTGGTAGTGAAAAACCCCCAAATTCATTTTTCACTACTGTGAGGCCTACCGCTCTCATAGTTTGACATTGGGAATTCCTTATTACATTTATTAAGCGTAATTCCTGATTGAAAAGGAGTAGAACAGTCATGTTTGGTACCTATGGGATTGAAATGATAAATCATCTTAAATGTTAAAGTTGGATTTATTATTACAACTTTAAAAATGCTACTTTTAGAAAATTGCCATTTTTCTGCTCTTAAGTCCTGGGCGCCTGGTGTCTGTCTCCAATACACGTCTGGGTTGGGTGACAGCTGGCTTTGTACATTCCCTCTAGACAGTCACACACATTAACATCCTGATGGGCCATCCTGGGCAGGATGGGAGTGCAGAGCTGACACTTGCACCTGAAGGGGCTGTGCCTGTCCCCCCACAAAGAGCTGCATACGCCGCAATAGTGTGTCTTGAGCCAGGGCAAGAAAGGGAGGACCTTTTTGCACTTCAAAGCCCGTCTTTGAAGTCACCCCACTTTAAAGGCACCACTGGGTTTAGGAACTGGACTTCGGACCATACGAACTCAGTACACTTTTGGACCTGAGGATACTCTGCCAGGAAGAAGGACTGCTGTGCTGCTGAAGGACTGTCACACTGCTAGACTGTTGATCTGGAAGAACTGCTTTTCTGCTGTGCTGATGTGTCTGCAGCCTGCTGCTCTCTCTGCCTGGGTGAGAAGGACTGGACCTACACACCTTGCACTCAGAGTGTCTCCAAGGGCTTGTCTGCTTGCCTCCTGTTCTGAAGTCTCAACAACATAAAAGACTTCACTCCAGTTCACCTGGACTCTGCCATCTGTGAGTCCTACCCTGCTAAGTGGTGCCAATTGAGTCCTTGGCCCTTGGAAGTGGGTTTTCCTGTGCTGCTGGACCAAATTCCACGCATCGTCAACTTTGTGCTGGTCGGAACCGATGCATTCCCTTCGACACCGATGTATCGCTGCTTCGAGGACATCACAGCACCGGTAGTGAGGCTTGATTCTGACGCATCGTTTGACTCACAAGGGGTTCGATGATGACGCATCTTTCAACTGCGTAACTTGAAACTGACGCATCACCAACAATCCTAAGGATCAATGACAACGAATCGCCTCCGACTGCTCCTCGCTTGTTGCTTCTCGTCGTCAACGCATCCTCCGAGAAGGTACTGTTTGCAGCGGCCCGTGTATGGCTACTGCATATGACCCGTGCGCCCTTTATGCTCGGCCTGACTTTTCAGATTTAACCCAGTCCAGCACGACCAGATAGCCCTGAGTTAGCGCTTTATGTTTCTAAGCACTGTAATTCAAGATATTCTTTCAAAATTCATAACTACGGTTCTACTTATTGGATTTTTGTCTTTTTTGGTCTTGTTTTGTTCAATAAATTAAGCTCTATTTTTCTAACCTGGTGTGGATTATTCTTGTGTGGTGTTTTCACTGTTTTACTTTATTAAGTGTTGCACAAATACTTTAGACATTGCCTCTTAAGTTAAGCTTGACTGCTCCGTGCCAAGCTACCAGAGGGTGAGCACAGGTTAATTTAGGGTTTATATCTGACTTACCCTGACTAGGATGGTGGTCCCCACTTGGACAGGGTGCATAACTCTGCGAACTAGAGACCCAATTTCTAACAATATGTGTCAAGAATTGGTACATAAGCAGAATTTACAGTTAGGATACAAGAAGGTTTTAACACAACTTCATCATCTCTTCTTCTGACCAAGGCTCTTCTTCCATGAGGCATAGCTTGAAAGGCTCTGCCTAAGCAAGCATTCCTGTCATCCCACTTCAAGAGTGATCCTGTGGACTAATAATGCACTCACCTTCAGTCCCTTGGCCGAATCAGACTAGTGTGTCTTCATAACATCTTAGTCACCCTTTTGATCATCATCATGGATTTGCCAGGTACTAGAGACCAAAATATATGACATGAAAGTGCCATCTAAAGCAGCCTGAAAGAATTAAATGAGGAGAAGCACAATGGTAATCGGTGGCAATCTGCATTTGAAATGGGAACTGTCTTGTTTTTTAGGTCTCATCTGAGACAGTGCATGAGTTGTTAGCTTATAGGGGGCCTAGAGCCCACCCACTGCTTACCACTGGTTGACTTCATCGTCACTCTCATTTCCTTGCTTCTCTCTTGTCAGCGCATGCTGGCTTCACTTCCCCTTCATGTGTGGGTCCCTCCCTAGAGCATGGACCAAGTACTGTTTCCATGCCCAATGTGTGTCTTTCCACTTCTTGCATTATGATTGAGCTTCTTTTTTCTCTTGTTGCATTGTCTGTAATTGTTGTTTGTTCCCCAGTTGCTGATGCTTCCACCGTTGTTTTTGTTTGCTCCATTGTTGTTGCTTGTTCTCCTGTTGTTGTTATGTTATGTTATGTTATGTTATCAACACTTAAAGAGCGCATGGCTGCCCCAGCAACGGGGCGTCCCAGCGCTAAATCAGATAGAGGCGGATGGCTAAAGGTTGAAGAAAAGCCACGTCTTAATCATTTTCCTAAAAGCCCAATGGTCTTGCATGCCGCGGGCAGCAAAAGGGATGGAATTACAGAGGGCAGGTGCGAATGCCCTGAAAGAGCGCCCTCCTGCTCTTGTCCTGCGCACCTGCGGGTCACAGGCCAGGTGCAGGTCCGCGGAGCGCAAAGCTCGAGCAGGAGCATACACCAAGCACAACTCGCTCAAAATTTGCGGACCCATGCCATGCAGGATCTTATGTGTGGTGCATAGGGTCTTAAAGTAAACTCTCTGTTCTATAGGTAACCAGTGAAGCCGTCGAAGGAGGTCAGAGGCATTGCAATGTTTAGGTAGTGCAAAAAGCATACGGGCAGCCGCATTCTGAGCCCGTTGAAGTCTTTTAGTCACAGCTTTGTTGGCACCAAGTATTAGCCCATTACAATAGTCTAGACGTGACAACACGGTGGATTGAACAATCGTCTGTCGGGTGGGTGGGTGCGTCAAATAGTCTCAAAATGGGTTTCAGGCCACGTAAAAGACCAAAACAAGTGCCCGCCACAGCCTTGGCCTGCATCTCGAACGAAAGGGTGCTATCTATCAGAACTCCCAGATTCTTAACCACGCTTTTCGGCTGGGGAGGGGTACCAAGGGCCCTAGGCCACCATTGATTACCCCATAGATGGGTATCTCGGCTCACCAAAAGAACTTCTGACTTTTTGGAATTCAATTGCAAGTAGTTGTCGGCCATCCATTCAGAGATGGCCATATGGTCGCCTTGGAATTTCGCCTGATCTTGTTTAGAGTTGCTGGAGAATGTAAACACCAATTGGGTATCATCGGCGTATGATACCATAGCCATGTTCCGGGCTTTGGCCAGAAGGGCTAGGGGTGCTGACATAAATGTTAAATTGAGTGGGGCTCAGGGCAGATCCCTGAGGAACACCACAGCCGAGAGGATGGACATCGGAGGTGTAAGGAGGGGCAGAGACCTGGAAAGACCGATCGGTCAAAAAGGACGCGACCCAGGCCAGGGCCTTGCCGTTGACCCCAATCTCCTCTACCCGATATAGTAAAATCCTGTGGGAGACCGTGTCAAAGGCCGCGCTAAGACCCAGCAGGATCAGTGCCGAGGTTCTGCCCTCATCCAATTCAGACCGTAGCTGCTCTGTAACTGCAAGTAGTGCAGATTCAGTACTATGTCTAGACCGAAAGCCGTTTTGTGACTGGTCTAGAATCGAATTAGCTTCTAGGTATTGAGTCAGGATGGAATTGACATGGGACTCCATGATTTTAGCAAAGTACGGGAGCAGAGATATAGGGCGAACATTTTCAGGCAGAGACGCATCCAGTGTCGGTTTTTTTAACAGGGGGATAACTCTGGCATGCTTCCAGGACTTAGGGATCACTGCCGTTAATAGTGACCTATTAATCAGCTCCCGGCCCTCCGGTAAAAGGCAGTCATGAAATTTCCTGAAAAGGTCAGGTTTTAATGGGTCCTCAGGGGAGCCTGATTTTACCTTGGCCGACAGGGCCTTCATGTCTTTAGGGGACATGGGCAGAAGGTCCTGGAGGGAGTAAGGCATAGCTACCAAGAGTGTATTCCTCCAGTGATCGGAGGAAGCCTTCTCCGGACAGAATGCGCTATAAATGCGTTCCACTTTGCTGATAAAAAATTTAGCAAGTGTCTCGCATTGCAAATTGGAAGATATAGTGTTATTAGCAGTAGGCGGGGGTTTTACCATTTCTTTCATAAGGGAAAAAATGGTTTTAGTTGGATTACTGCTAGTAGAAATCATGTTAGCATAAAACATTGCTTTGGTCTTCCGGACCAGTTTATGGTTCAATTTAACTGCGTTCCTATAGATAGTTTTTGCTGTGAGATCATAGGAGCTTCTCAAAGCCCGTTCTAGAATTTTACATTTTTTCATTTTTTTATTTCCATAGTCAGAGACTCATTATACCATGCATGAGTTTGGGGGCCCTTGGCCTGAGTCATTTTTGCCGGAATGCAGCAATCTAGTGCATTATTGACCCATCCCCTAAAGGCAGCATCAGCTGCCTCTATATCTGTTGGCCATTCTGGGCGGTGTGAGTTTAAATTGGCTGTAAAAATAGTAGGGTCTAATTTGTGCCATTGGTGCCTCATAGAAGGCGAGCGAAGGAGTTGCAGTGGGGAGCCTTCTAAACAAAAACGCAAAGAGATGAGAGAATGATCCGTCCAGAGCATCGGAAGGGGGGGTTAGCCTCCATAGTCTGGAGATTAGTAAATACGGGCTCAAGAAGGTGGCCAGATACATGTGTCGGTCCCTCAACCAACTGCCTTAGCTGACATGCAGCCATATCTCCCAGGAAGTTGATAATTTCCTGGGACTCTTGGCAGTCCAGATGTTGGTTAAGGTCCCCAAAAATGCTAAAATTGGCTGCTTCTAGTATTAGCGTGGATGCAGTGTTAGCTAGAGCTTCTTGAAAAACTTTTGAGAAGCTCGGTGGGCGATATATAAGCAGCCCAGGTAATGTGAAATTGTGGGCCCGTGCAATTTTAAAAAGAACACTTTCACAATTGGGGATATTCTGCAGAGTGAGGCTGCAGGAATACCCTGATTTGAGTATAATGGCAAGCCCCCCTCCCCTCCCGACTGTTCTATTCTGGGTGCGCATCGAGTAACCTGCAGGTAAGGCCAAGGCCGGAATGGCCACAGAATCAGTGGTGAGCCAGGTTTCCGTGAGGAATAAAATGTCCGGTGCGGTTTCTTGCAGAAGGTCTAATACCTCTCCATGATGTTTAACAAGGGACCTGCAGCTGAGGCTGCTGATGGCAAAATCTTTCAGCCCAGAAGCAGCAAGCGGCAGCCGGGAGCAGATACCTACCCCAAAACCGCATATGTTGCACTGCGGGGGGGGAGGAATCAGGGTTCCAGTTGTGTTGAAAACTCACTCAAGAGAGAAGGACTGCAAATCACAAAACAAACGGCACCTAGAGCCGGTCTGCCCACTGTCAAACCCTACAATGGAATAACTCAAATATTAGAGAAAGGAG
The DNA here is from genome assembly GCA_963921515.1 of Calotriton arnoldi. Classification (NCBI taxonomy): domain Eukaryota; kingdom Metazoa; phylum Chordata; class Amphibia; order Caudata; family Salamandridae; genus Calotriton; species Calotriton arnoldi. The sequence continues at coordinate 841,002 of CAWUFW010008232.1, read as the reverse complement.
GCAAAAAGGAAAGGGAAAGACATATCTTTTCTTAATACTGCCCTCACACACTTTGCAGTGTCATGCTTCATCATAGGGCCGCATCAAACGTCCAGGTGCAGACCAACACCCAGGACGGAGCGCGTTATTATTTTATGAAGAAAAGTGGTGAGGGAGGTTAGTAAGAGACGAAAAGGGAAAAAATATATATAAAGGAAACAATATTCCCTCAAGAAGGGATCAAAAGGTGCAGATAAGTGTAGTTAAAACTATCTAAGGGGAAACTCACAGTTCGCCTTTATTCTTGTGTCCCCTTGATAGGATTAAAAAATCAAAAATGGGATATTCAGGGGAAATAAATGCCCCTATATTCCTACTGCAGGAACTAACATGTTTCGGCCAGTACTACGTGCCCGTCCGGGTCACAATGGCCTTCGTCAGGGTATGGATCCCTCGTCTTTCTGGTCTTTACCCCCACTCTGGTGTTTGCATCAATTAAAAATTGGAAATTCTCCAATTACACACTCTCCAAAAATTGTAGGGAGATGTCCATATTACGAGTTCCAAAGCACTTCTCTGAACCCGGGACCTTCGTGGGAACGTGGGCTTGTAGTCACACTTACATCAAAGCTCCACCAGTAGCCGTTTCCTCACGTTAGTCCACCGAAGATCCAGTTGTGTTGCCCACAGGCGGCTGTCAATTGTAGAGCAAGCAATGAGTCCCGTGTATAAATTTGCCTGCGGGGCGGTCCGGGACCAGAGGTCCTGGCGTCTGGCGACGTCCAGGCGTGGATGGGCGCAGACGGGCTTGCCTTTGGCGCGCCAGCAGCGCGCCAGCAGCGCGCCCGCTGCGAGCGTCTTCTGCGCGTCGACGCCATCCCTGATTTAAATACCAGCAGGGACGTGCTCCGCAGAAAGACTAAATTATAGATTCCCCCATCCCCACTCCCCTCTCTCCCACATGGCATGTTCTGTTGTTGCTTGCCAATTAATACTTGCCTCATCCCCCCACCCCCTCCTGTGTCGTTGCTTGCCCTGTTCTTGTTGCTTCCTGGTCCGCGTTGCTGCTTGTCCCGTTCTACTGGCCCACTGGCCACTCCCCCTGTTGTTGCTTGCCACATCCAATCTGCTCCCTACTCTTTTGTTGCTTGCCCTGTACCCTGTCCCACCTCCCTTCTACATCCTCTCCGGTTGTTGCTTGCCCCATTCCTGCTACAAAACATAGTTTGGCAAAGCCAACAGGTCTCGCCTATGTTGCTGTTTTGTTTAGCCATGCTGTACAGCAGCATGGCTGAAAGTAAATAAAATGAGGGCTATTGACTTTGTTGATGTTTTGTTTCACCATGCTGTACAGCAGCCTGGTTGCAATTAAAGAACAAAAAGTGCTGACCGCGTCATAGTGCTTTTTTTTCTTTACTTTCAGCCAACCTCTGACAGGCTCACACATTCTGGGAGTAGACTTTGTGATTGTGGATCAGCTAAGAATGATTTTTTTCTCCTTCTCATGACTTCATCCTGGCTCCCAGGCTATTGAGAGAGATTTGTGGTAGGTTTGGAACCCCTCAACTTGATCCGTTTGCAAATGCCAACAATACTCTTCTTCCATGTATTTTCTATAGATTTCTGGAGTCGGATGCTCTGGAAGTGGATGCTCTGACCTCTCCTTGGCTACATCTACAGCCGTACCCTTTCTTTCTTTCCACTGACAGCCAGGTTCCTGATCTGGCTGATTAGAGCATAATTGGAGGTTATCCTGCTAGTTCCCATTGGACCTTGCATTGGATGGTTCCCCTTCTGAGGCACCTGGACAAGTCTCCAGAATGGGTCAGTCCTCCTCTGTCATGCCTGTAGTACTGTTCATCTTTCTATTTAGTGGCTGAGAAAAGGGGCCACCAACTTGTTGCTTCTTACTGACAACACTGTAACAAAGGCGTATGTGTGCCTGCAACTTCCACAGTTTCAACCCTTGGGGGACATGAACCTCAAGATTTTGACTCTATATATTTTCTCTTTAGTAGTCATTGCATCAGGTCGCAGACTTTGAGAACTGGCTTATTTTTGTTACAATCTCCTCATTTGCTGATTTTTCTAGGTAGGCTTGTTCTAGGTGTAGTGCCTGCTTTCTGACCTAAGGTAGTCTCAGCTTTCATACTGAGAAGGAGATCACATTGCTGTCCTTTTCTCTTAATCCCTCTACAGAGGAGGAGGAGTCTTACCACCTCTTCGATGAAACACGGGCAGTTCAAATTCACGTCTCCAGTTCTGCAGCTTTCGTTTGTGACAGACTCTTTGTTGAACAGCTGTTTGGTTGTATTTGATGCTATGCCGAAAACAAAAAAACGAGCGGGAAAAAAGAAAAAGCCTAAAACTGAATAAGAATTTTCATTGGTGTCCAGAAAATAAAATGAGGAGAAGAGAGGGTTAAACAAGGCTTCTGTCTCTGCTTGGGGGAGTTTGCAGGGTCGTGGCATGTGCTTTGTGGGCCTTTTCAAGACATGGGGTCAAAATATTGACTGCTATCGGAATTATGCTGAGAGTGCAATGAAAGCATGAAAAGCAGCACAACTAATGCGAGACTGTGGGACGGCCAAGTGGGAGAAATAAAGGATGTAAATAGCCGCTCATGCATTTCAATGGCACAGGCCCTCAGAGCCAGTCAGAAGTATTGCAATATCAAGGCTCTAGGTGGCCAATGGCCATCTTGGGTTTAGAACACCCTCACCGAAACTACTATAGGTGGCCATCTTATGGTCAGGTTCGTACTCAAGCACTAACAAAAAAGATTAGATTAATGACGAGGTAGACATAAGGCACGATCCATGCCTATCTTATAGTAGTGGTAACAACAGATCTTCCATGCAGCCAAAGCTGTCTGAAGCCACACTTACTAAATATGTGCAACACAGGCAAAGCAGAAAGTTATCAAAAGGTTAGCGATACCTTCTGCACTAGAAAGATCAGAGCATGGTTACTGAAGCTGATGTTGGGTTTTAAATACGTTTGGTAATAACTTTCGTTCATAACCCATTTACCTGGATAACCGTACTCTTGTCTTCACTGTCCTGTATGATATCTTGTGGGTATATTGTTTTCAGGGTTTTATCTTCAGTCTGCACCAAGAATGCTTCATTCTTGTAGTTATGGATAAGGCGCCCTGAAAGTACACAGCAAAATATTGGATTTGGAAAATAACAGCCTCGAAAAACGTGCATGGAAAATTTAGTTTGAAATAAACTCTGTGCAAACTAATTTCTAAAGGATAAAGCGTAAGAAGCATAAAAGAATAAGCCAGGATAAAAACCACATCAGAATAAAACTGTGTGGATGATAGACTCTTGAAGGAAACTGCTAGTAAATCAATTCCGCAAAGCAACTGCATGAAATAAATGAATTAATATAAAACTGATTGTAAAACACAACACCTAGACCATACGCTTAAAGTGCATGCAATATGCAGACAGAACTCATTCTAAAAAAAAATGCAATGAAATTGCATTCTGAAATCTATCATCATGCAAAAAGCGTGCAACATATATATAAACAAGAGTTTGAATCCTCGGAAATTGCATTGAAGAACCATATAAATAAATATATATATATATGCACACACACACACACACACACACATATATTAATCTTTAAATCTTTATTCTATTATTAAAAAATATTCATAAAAGAGAAGTCATCATGTTAAAATACACTGTAACACATCCTTTGTACGAAGTTATATGTAAAAAAAAAAAAGAGTCAGATAACATACAGAGATAGTAAAAAGCTGGTTTACATTGTTACAAGCCCTGAGCTCTTAAAATAGGTAACAAATATCTCTGTCTAAAGGGTTCAAAATATGCTCAAAAGAGAGAAAAGCGCATCAGTGTCTGCAGTGAGGTTCCATCACATGTGCATATTAAAATAGACTTTGAATCATATTGTCCCAAGTGGAAGCAGAGATTACATCTGATTGAGCCCAACTGAAACCTAGTCAGGAGTGATCGTTCCCAAATATTTTTGACCTGTGAGAGATAAGGTTCAATACCCTCAGTGCCTTAAAAATAATATACGCTCTCAGTGATGGCTTCCTCAATTCTGTTGTTTCTCTAGCAGCCCACCTAAGTCTCAAAAACTCCTTCTTATCGAGGCCACTTTCCCTCTTAGTCAACAGATGTGAAGACGAATATAGCTCCGGTCTTCCTAAGGTTTCTGCGATGCTCCTAATGTAACTTATGCATGGTTTTGTGCCTCAAATCATAGGCTAAAAAGTCTGTGATAATCTCCCGATTGGATTCGGTGTGCGCATTCACCCAGACAGATACCCAGAGGAGAAGTGGTGCAGGCTTAATTCGAGCTTTTGCATAGCTTCAGCCTAATTCCTCGTGTAAAGAAAATGGGGGCTACCTGAGCCAGCACCAAGCAGACACCTAAAAAAGCGGTTTTGCTCTTGCTGTAAGTTTGAGCAGTCCTGATATCCCCAAATGGACGCCCCAAAAGCCATACATAATCAGTAAACATTTAAGTTTGCACATTTCCAATAAAGGCACAATTGGTTTATAGTCGACCCTAGATGCCAGCCCAAATAAAGCCCCCACAGAGTGATTTAAACAGGTACAATGTTTTGAAACACAGGGCAACCAACTGCCACAGAAATCACGGGTGTTACCCGGGTAAGAGAATTTGCTAACCCGCCTAATGTTTTGGCCCATAATCAGCATATGTCCGGTTTTACATTGCTACTTTCCACACACTATAAAGTGCGTTTTATATATATTGAGTTCTAGATCTAAGTCATTCATAAATTTAACTTAAGCACCTATAAGACCTAGCAGACTGATAGCCCAATCAAAAGCACTACTAAGATCCATAAAAGCAAGATATAATGAGCTCTTATTAGCGATTGTATACTTCTCTATCGGGAGGTGTAAATCCAGACACTGTCTTGAGTCTTGAGACCTTCTCTGAATCCATACTGCACAAAGCTACGAATATTATTTTGTTTGATCCAGTCTTCTGTCCTATGCAAAATTATACGCCCACCACCTTCACCACTGAATACAACAAAGAGATCGGTCTATAACACCTAGGGTCCATCCTATTACCTTTCTTAAAAACTGGTACTGTACAAGTCGATTGTCAAAAGGCAGGGATTTTTGGGGAGACTGCAGCATTAAGGATGTTGGTGATGATGCGTGCCCACAGAGAAATGTTCACTTTATAAAGGTCCATCAGGACCCCATCTGGGCCCGGCACCTTTTTGGACAGGCTGTCTTAAGATATCTGCTGTGACTTCCTCAAGATCAGATTTAATCTCCAGGGGGAACCCTGGAGGTTCACCCATCTCGTTCTTGCAGAATTTTCCTCAAGGGAGTAAATCTGCTTAAAATGGTCCAACCAATCCTCCGGGCTGATATTTGATCCTAACCCCTTAGTCATAGAGGTACTAAGGTTCCCTTTGTTTACAGTGTTTCAAAATCTTAAAGTATCGTTCTCTTTACATGTTTGAACAAGGTTCTCCCACAATTCAGCCTTAACCCCCAAGTTCCTATTTCAAATTAATGGTTTGAATTCCAGCCTAGCACCTGCAAACAGTTTCTTATTCCTAGGTTTATAATTAAGGGCTAAGTGTAACCTTTTTTTCACAGCTCTACATGTACTGTCATATTATGTCATACCATCCTGGGTAAGGACTCCTCGCTGGTCTGCAGTTGTTGTTAATAAGGTCTCTGATAACATTGTTCAGTTTTCCAAAAGCTAATACTATTTCAGGCGGTGAGGCGTTATCTGCTAGCAAGCACTCAATGATCAGGGCTAAATTGGATCCCACCAAGGCAGTCAATACACATGGGACATGGGCTCTTTGTCAACTTACCCTAAGCCCGGTATCCCTTATGCTCAAGTCTGTCAGCCTCAGGGATTTTTATATTCACTTACTATCAGGAAGATCAAGTATGAATTCTAGAGGGTTATGGTCACTATGCTCATTGACACTTACCCCTGCCCCCCCACCACAGAGAACCATCCGGCCATAATCCTCAGTAGTAAAAATATAGTCAGTTACTGTGCCTTGACCCCAACCCACAAAAGTGGGCATCTGCTTGAAAAGAACCCCACAATTTCAGCACTGTTGACTAATCCGGAATTTGGAAGGGCCTGCAAGAGTTTCAGCTCTCTGCGATCAACAGCCTGGATATACATTTGATTATCCTTAACCGTAAATAGGTAATTCATAGTGGTGTTGGTACCTATTTTGGCATTAAAGTCTCTGCATATTATGGTATAAAATTCATTAGATACTCCAGAAGCTCTATGCTTTAAAATATTTAAAATATAGAATAGAATGTCAAACTAGCATCCTAGCTCACCAACTGGGTTATAAAAATTAGCAACATAAAAATGTTAACGTATTAGTAAGGATAACCCACAAAATTAATATCCTCTGATGGTTACAGGCAATTTGAACAACCTAAAAACCTTTGAAATGCAAATCACTGTAACCAACCCCCAATGATCTATGCTCAGGTGTGACCATTGCAGGGACTGAAAAGCTCTCATAGCGAACCCAGATGATATCTTCCAGTTTCCAAGTTTCTTGCAACATCACTATATCAAATTTGAAGATATACTCAGTCCACTTCTGATCTTGTAGTTTTGACTGATAGCCAGCAACAGTCCAGCAGACCAGATCAAACAAAGAACCTGTCCTATTAGCAGCAACCAAAGACAAGGACCTTTCAGGGCCATTGAAAGATGCAACCAGGCTCTCATTTCCCTTGGATTGGTTACGATTAGGTTATGGTCAGTCATTATCCTCTAAGTCTGAGAGTCACGGAAATTGCATATAATAACCATATTTTGTTGAGAATATAGATGGTACTTTTAACTAGACCGGAGTAGTGCGCTCCTCACTGCTGTCAAAAACACCTGCTTAGGATCAATTCAATAATGATAAGCTAGGAGGCACTATTATGATTATAAATAAATTTACTGGATAGTAATATACTGGATAGTAATTATTAACAAAAAACAAGATGATTAATGGCTAAAAATCTTTGTACTTAACTGTAGCGTCTTCCCCAGCCTGGGTACCCGCCATTGACTATGCCACACACTGAGCTTAATAATACACATCTTTATTTGTGTGCGTGTAACTGCGAACTCAACATTCTAAAACAAGCTTTCATTGGGTTCCTCTCTGACACCTACGTCACAGCTCTACGGAGTCCGTTAGGACCTAAAAAGGTTCCATCCTAAAACTCATAAGACACTACATCTCCCCCTCTATTAAATAAAAATTTTTTTTTTTTATAAATCAGCATATATACATATTGATGACTATGGACATAACCTCCTTGTATACCAACATCGAACATAGGGATGGAGTAAGAGCGGTTGATCATTATCTTAAGAAAAGACCCATTCAGTTTTACAACCATAACAAAATGCTATTGAAGATGATTGACTGGTCCTAGTTTAAATAATAATTTCTTCCTGTTTGGCAATGAGGTGTTCCAGCAGTTGAGGGGGGTGGGATTGCCATGGGTGCCTGCTTCTCCCCCAGCTACGCATGTTTACATGTGGCATGTGGGCTGGTGAGAGGAGCGGGTACTCATGGTCAACTTTCATAAAGATTGGGATGAGCATGTGGTGAGCTGGATGCGATTCATTGATGATGTGTTTGTAATTTGGAAAGGTAGTAAGGAAAGTGCTGGTAAATTTGTAGAACGCATCAATTCAAATACATTGAATTTGGAATTTACTGCCCATATTGAGGTACAGTATATAGAATGTTTAGACGTACAGATATATGTTAAGGATAAAAAATAGAATCCAGGTTACACCGTAAGAGTTCGGCAGGCAACTCAACACTTCAGCATCTAGCTTTTACCCTAAACATTTGATCAATAGTATCCCATACGGAGAGATGCTGAGATTATGTAAGATCTGTAGCTCAGAGAAGGATTTGGCCCTATGCCAACAGGAAGCTAAAGAATGATTTATTGAGCGGGGTTATGCAATCAGTATGATAAATCGAGCGATGACAAAAGCTAATGAAAAATCTAGGGAATCTATCCTGTTTCAAATACCTAGTGGTACAGACCCAACAGCACACCCTTGTCCTACCGATCAGGGTGATGAAATTAACATTAGACTAATTACCACCTATAGCCGGCAGGAAAGATCTATTAGATCAATAATAATAGGCAATGGCCTATAGTTCTAACTGATTCCACCTTGGGCCAACTTCTTCTTAAAAAACCCAACTTAAAGTTTCGGCGAGCTTCCTCAATGAGGAAGGCATTAGTTAAAAACAGCCCCAAAATAACTAATAAAACAAATTGGCTATCTTCTGAAATAGTTTTTTTTAAATGCAGCTCTTGTAAGGCATGCCGCTTTGGTGTCAATATTTCGAACTACATGTCGACATTCAGTTCAAAACCTATTGAGCTGAAAGGTTTTTACAACTGTAGGACTGATTTTGCTGTGTATGTCCTTGAGTGCACTTGCGGGCTTCGATATATGGGGAGCACCAAGCTGCAGGTGCATGTGAGGATCTTACTGCATCTCAGGGCAATTGTGAATTCAGACCCTACATATCCGGTGGCACGCCACTTTAAACAAGTACACGACAAAAATTTGAATTGTTTAAAGTACTATGTCATAGGCACCGTCCCAATACTGAGGAGAGGAGGTAATCGAGAAACGTTGTTACGCCAGTTGGAGACCTGGTTCATTTTAGAATTAGATTCCAAAACACCCAAAGGGCTCAATACTAGCGAAGATCTGCACAATTTTTTATGAATTTAAAAACAGTTTTACCTCACACATTAGAGACAATAAGTTCTGTATATATGCGGTAAATGAACAGTGAGTATAATGCAAATGTCAGCATTTAGGCATACATTTATCACTGCTATATTTCTTCCCTTAATTAGCACATTTTTGTACTATGCACTTTATATAGTTAGCACTTTCAATTCTAAGCACTTTAGTGAGCACTTTATATTTGTGGCAACATTGAACATGGATATAAGAAAGAATGTTTTTGAATGGCTGCATTATTTAGTTCTCCAAATCTTATATTAAGTTATAGATATTACTTGCCAATAGGGTTTAGGCATATCTCAGGACATAATGTTTAAGATGGAAATTATACCTTGTAACTAATGAACTTAGTTATGCCAAGTAATGGGTCTTAATTATAGCATCAAATGATAATAAACCTTGGAAGAAGCTAAATTAAGATTTTCCTATGAGCATGGCTCATTGAGGTTTTTACCCATTACGTAGTTGATATTTATTAATCCATTTTATTAGTTCATCAAATGATAATGATTCATTAAATTACAACTGTTCATCTTGGTCACAGCAAATATGAAACATGTCCCTGTTTCAATATGAGAGTAGAAAATAATTCATTGAGAATGCTAAATTTGTGAATGGTGACAAGTGATCCGTTAATATTAATGCATGTGAGGTTAATAATCAATGGCATCTAACTATTGTATACAGACTATAAATATCAGATGGTATTTATGCGATGCTTTTAGAATAATTATTTAAAATGCGTTGTTGGAAAACGAGGCAGTATCTGTGAGGTCTGCACAAATAACATGACTACATTTGTCCTTCACTGGGAACCAAACACCCCATTGTAGCGCTTGACTCTCAGAGGGTAGCGTTGCAGAGCAGTCTAAGGCTTACTCAAGGGAAGTGGTGTGGGCTAGTATTCGCCATTTACCAGTACGCAGAAATAACACTCAATAATTGATTGTCCAGTCTGTACTTTGCTTTATAAAAGGAAGAGTACATTTATTAAACACACACACTACTCAATACTATGCAACAATTTACAAATATACATAAGCTGTTGGAATTACTTTGTGACATTGCATAAAATTCCCACCCCTCCCGCAAGGGGGGGGGGTCTAGTACCACCACTCCCTTGTATGCACATCATCTTGCCCCCAATGCAGTAGGTTGACCATAACCTGGAGTGAGGGCCTTGCCCACTGGAACCATCCCAGTGGTGACCCACCCCCTTTATCTCAACAAGCATTTAAAATGGGCACACCTGCCATGGTGACCCATAACCCTGACTGAGCATCTCATACTGACCATACAGTATACACCTCTACATCTTAGGGGCTAACAGTCTGGGTTGTTCTTCACCTAACACAGCAGCAAGAATACCTGTTTAAGCATCACTTAAAATATCAGTACTTATCATGGCTTATACAGTTATAATGCATTGCAATAAAAGCCCCTAAAAGGCATCACAGTTATATTCACAGGATTAAGCATATACAGCCAGACACCCTAGCCTGAATGTCCAGCAACATAACCCCATTTTGCTTATGACTTCACATTACACATGTGGCTTTTAGTCCCTCAACAGAAATAACATTAAATAATGCAATTCTCGTGCAATTACACCTCTTCACCTCCAGGGGATGCCCTTCTTCAGACATCCCCAGTTCAGCACTTCACACCCTGGTGCAGTCCCCAAACACACCCCCGGCTGAAGAACAAAAGTTCCAGCCACAGGTTGCTGATGGCAGATGACTGAGCCCTTGAGGGGTTATGTCCAGAGTCCCCAGAGACTTAGGTGGGGACTTTCCTCTTCGTGCTGGGGGAGACTGCGTAGCTCCTGCAGCTCCCCCTGCACCTTTGCAGACCTTTGGCGGTGACCCCTTCCTCCTGGGGCCACCACACGCGGAAAACGGGCATTTTCATGCAGGCCTGTCCAGGCTCTGCAAAGCATTATGGGGCGCTTCCTCCCGGCTCCATGCATATTAGAGCAGCGGCTCTCCCGCTGCTCCAGGGAGAGCAGCGCTGGCGGCCTCACGCCGCGTCTTCATGCCGTTGGGGGCCCGGTCCCACCCAGACCCCTTGTCGCCATGTAAGTCGCTTGCAGCTCTGGGAGCCCACCCCCGGCTGCTCCTGCCTCTTCTCGGGGGCCCGGTCCCACTTGGGCACCCCGCTTGATAGGTACGTTAGAGGGCAGCTCGGGGAGCCCACCCCGGCTCCCCTCGCCGGCTCCCCGACTGACCAGCACCCTCGCGTGCTGCAGTGGGAGCTGGCCTGTCATTCTGGTCTGCCCGCTCCTGCGGGCAGACACGGAGGCTGTTTCTGGCTCGGCGGGTCCTCGGGGGAGTGCGACGGCACTCCCCCCACCTTCCCGCAGCTGCGGGGGAGTGCGGTGGCACTCCCCCATCCTCTTCCTTCACGCCGGGGCCCGGAGTTGGGCCCCTGGGCAATCTTCGCAGGGAGCGCAACGGCGCTCCCCAGCTGGTCTTCAGGGCCCGGAGATAGGGGCCCGGGCCCCAGTGCAATCCTTCATGGGGAGAGTGACGGCGCTCCCCGACTTCCGCTCTCTTCGGGGCCCAGAGTTGGAGGGTCCCGGGCCCCTTCCACCTTTCCCAGAGGGGAGCGACGTCGCTCCCCTATCTCCGTTTTCGTTGGGGGCCATGGTGGGCTCCTGTCACCCTGCTTGGCCAGTTTCACGGGGAGCGCAACGGCGCTCCCCGACTTAGCTTCTTCACGGGGGGCGCGACGGCGCTCCCCGACTTCGGCTGGGCCCAGAGTTGGGGGACCCGGGCCCCTCTCACCATTCCCAGGGGGTCGCGACAGCACTCTCCTGTCTCCATTTTCGTCGTGGGCCAGGGTGGGCTCCTGGTACCCCACTGGGGCATTTTCACGGGGAGCGCGACGGCGCTCCCCGACTTAACTTCTTGTGGGGGCAGCCCCCGGGACCTGACCCACCCCGGGGGCCCATTCAAGACCGGCGGCGGAGCCCCACGAGCTTCGTCGTCGGTCAGACCGATTGTCACCAGCTTGGCCTCTTCTTGCTCCTGGTGGCCCGCCCCAGCCACTGGGAGCACTTTCCTTCGCCCTCCTGGCCTCCAAGATGGTGAACTAGTCAGGGAGCTATCTTCACTGGCTCCCTGCGCCAACCTTTCACTTGGCTCTCCTCCTGGGCCTCTCTTCTCCTTGCGCAGAGGCCCAGGCTTCTGCTCACTGGTCCTGGACTCCCCTTTTGGTGCAATTCAGGGTCCTGGGACAGTCTGGGGGTTCTTCCTTCCAACTGCCCATGGCGCCAGGCTCCAGCACCAGTCTTCCTCAGCAGACCGCACCCCAGAGAGAGCTCCTCTTCCTGTGCAAGACCTTTTAAAAGAATTTGGAGGGGGCTGGCAGGGAGGCTCTGCTGCCCTATCCTGCAACGACACATCACCTCTCAGCCCCTGCTCCCTCCTTCCTGCCAGGCCTCTGGGATAGTTCAAAATTGCATCGTCCGGGGTCTCATGCCATATGGTCTCTGAAAAGTCCCCTTCCCCCTTGCTGCCTTCTTTCCAGAGCAGCTTGGTGCCTGGCACAAGGTGACAGCTGCTGATGGATAACCTGCAGCTCCACCCGCCTTCTCTCCTTCCTGGAGAGGAGACCTTCGCCCTTGGAATGCTTGCTGTGAAGGGCTAGGTCTCTGATGCTACAGCTTGGGGAGGAAGGTCATTAATCCAGTCTGGCAGGGTCACACCCAGCCAGGCTCTGGTTATGAGCTGAGTCAGAGGAATATGACATTTCTGGATGACCCATAAGCAGTACAGATGTGGCTTTGGACTCAGCAGAATACTTCTTCTCACATAAGTTACAGTGTACTTTGGTGCGTGTCTGGAATTTGTAGGCCCTAGGTAAGTGAAGCTACCCCATGGGATCCCATCTTCATAGGAGAATAATGGAGTGTTCCTTCAGTGAAAACAGTAAAGCACACTGACTTTCCCTTACATGTTTCTTCCCATAGTATAAAGCCTATTCCATGTCACCACCCAGCTCTGCATAATTCCTGCCACACCATTCTATCTGTACCTGCTCCTGGGCTGCGCACGCCAAGAATCTCCCCCGCGCAGCCCCTACACATGTGCACATGCATGTACACGTGTCTGCATGTAACCAGCCTGATGCCCCTTACTCCGGCTGCAGCGCAGCGGCCTACTCTCACCAGGGGGACACCGGTAAAAACCACATGCAGTCTCTTTCATCATGAGTTCACTGTGGGTGAGTCCCAACTTATGAGGCTCTCCCACAGTAAAAGCTCAACAATTAGGTGTTCAAAAAGTGAAAAATGCGGGCGGCTCAGATGGTCAGAACCACCTTCTAACACACACCGCGCCCAGCTGATTCCTACAGGGCAGAAATAGCCACTATGCATGGGTACTCTTCCCGTAGTCAGCGATAACTAGTTATAAAGGGTTCTGACCAGACTCCCCCTTTCTCACCAGTTATCCGCTCAGACCAACTACTCCTCCCATCCATGAGACCTCCACCCATTACAGGGATCCCAGACTACCCTAAGAACCCTCCGGGTTCTAGGTTAGATACCTCCAGGTCACCCACGGTCTACATGGACTGAGCCTAACTAGGCCTACCCTCGCCCTTGGTCACGCAACACTATGCTTACCACCTCTCTGGACAAGGGTACAGTGCCTCAGCACTGATGCGGTCACCGGGGATAGGTCTACACCCCATCCCCTGGGTCACTAGCTGGTCCCCCTTCCGGAGATTATTCCAACCAGTACCCTCTCTCTCTTGGTCCTTGCACCCTAAAGATGCAACCTCTCCGGACCCTCACCCTCAGCCTGCTGCTGGGGTCATTCAGCTGCCACCACCCTTGCGGGATGACTGTCTTCCCTAAAGAAAGCACAGCCACTCGTGCTCTCCCTTACAGAGAAGCATCTTTTGGCCCCTGGCCAGGCTCCCTGATAGGACCTCAAACCAGCCTCACTACCACACTGGCAGTGCCAGGGAGGAACACTCAGGGTGCCTCATCAGACATCCTACAGCTCATTCACCCCGTCAGTAGCTCCACGCGGAAACTACCCCGGGAACCTAGATCCGTTCCTTGTTTTCTGCTGCGAGAACAGGGCCTATGCACCCTTTCCTCCGAGAGGCGCGCTCTCCTCCGGGAGTACCCTTAGAGAGCCCGTGGGCCCCAAGTCAGCTACACCCAAGCCCACTCTCAGAGCCCTCCTTGGTCTCCCTGCAACGCCTTGGGAGACCGTCCAGGGACGCCTGCACCACCCCCTTCTGAAGTGCAGGGTCCCTTCACTTAAGATAGGCCCCACCTGCCTTCGGGGTGGTACTACCACACTCAGCCAGGGACACTCAAGATCCCGGCCAGGCCTGCACCAGCCTCCTCTGAAGCACAGGGTCCCTTCACTTAAGATGGGCCTCACCTGTCTTCAGGGCGGTACTACCTCCATCAGCCAGGGACCCTCAAGATCCCGGCTTGGCCTGCACCACCCTCCTCTGAAGCACAGGGTCCCTTCACTTAAGATGGGCCCCACCTGTCTCAGGGTGGTACTACCAGGCAGAAGTCCACCTCCTGCATCGAGCTAGGGGAACACCCCCATGCTCCTGGCCCCAGGATCTACCTGACTGGTCACCGGCTAGGCATCGCCCCAGCCACCACTTCAGATTCACAACACAAGCTTCAGGATGACATCCTGTTGCTTCCTTGGGTAACCACCTACCCGACCCTGACATCTCAGGGTCCACCACTAACCCTTCACCTGGAATCTAGGGAGCATATCACCCCCTCTCAGATCTCCACTGGGCCAGTTACCTAGCCCACCTAGTGTACCTAGGGGCTACTACTACACACCCTAGCTCGAGAACTATCCTCCTTTGGGGCCACCCACTTTATGGGCCACCCCTGGGTTGCTCACCCTCCTCACCAGTTAACCTGGGGGGCCTGCTGGACACACAACTCTATCACACCCTCCTCCTACCGTGGGAAACGTTTCTTGGGGTCCCCCACCATGGGAACCCCTGGGGTGTTACTACCCGGGGTTAAGAAACTTCCTGCCCCACCCTTCCAGTGGTTTTGGCCTGCACCAATGGCTAGAAAAACTTTCAGCGGGGGAAGGATATCTGGGGCCCCTTCTGTGGAAACCCTCCCTGCCCTTAAAAAGTGCGGGAATTTCCCAAGACCCCCCTACCTCTCCTGTCCCCCCAAAGTCCGATCCACCCCTACACCCCCATCTGTGATGTAGGTATCAGTTGCTGTCGCTATCTCTTGAGAAGACACACTTCTCATGCAGGTGTAGTGCGTGTAGTGTTAGGGTTCAAACGTGTACAATATGGCTTAGAACGCTTGTATGCAATCATTTCCTGGAAAGCACCATCCCGCTATCACATGATAATCAACCTAACTCAGTCACATCAATACAGTTTACATTTAAACCATAATATCTTCACATGACATATATGTGCGCAGGGCTTTCCTTTCCCCTACTTTTAGTTCACATAACCAAAACTTTGAACTCTTCTCAGAGCCTTGTGCTCTTCCATTTGCTCATTACTGCATAGGTAATGTGTGGCAAAACTGGACTTATCAAATGCTATAAATGCGTACCAGAATGGGATACTATGTTTCCCGCCGCTAGACACCAATGTTGGAAAACGAGGCAGTATCTGTGAGGCCTGCACAAATAACATGACTACATTTGTCCTTCACTGGGAACCAAACACCCCATTGTAGCGCTTGACTCTCAGAGGGTAGCGTTGCAGAGCAGTCTAAGGCTTACTCAAGGGAGGTGGTGTGGGCTAGTAATCGCCATTTACCAGTACGCAGAAATAACACTCAATAATTGATTGTCCAGTCTGTACTTTGCTTTATAAAAGGAAAAGTACATTTATTAAACACACACACTATTCAATACTATGCAACAATTTACAAATATACATAAGCTGTTGGAATTACATTGTGACATTGCATAACATTTCCACCCCTACCGCGGTGAAGGGTGGGGTCTAGTACCACCACTCCCATGTATGCACATCATCTTGCCCCCAATACAGTAGGATGACCATAACCTGGAGTGAGGGCCTTGCCCACTGGCACCATCCCAGTGGCGACCCACCCCCTTTATCTCAACAAGCATTTAAAATGGGCACAACTTCCATGGTGACACATAACCCTGACTGAGCATCTCATACTGACCATACAGTATATCCCTCTACATCTTAGGGGCTAACAGTCTGGGTTGTTCTTCACCTAACGCAGCAGCAAGAATACCTGTTTAAGCATCACTTAAAATGACAGTACTTATCATGGCTGATACAGTTATAATGCATTGCAATAAAAGCCCCTAAAAGGCATCACAGTTATAATCACAGGATTAAGCATATACAGCCAGACACCCTAGCATGAATGTCCAGCAACATAGCCCCACTTTGCTTATGACTTCACATTACACATGTGACTTTTGGTCTCTCAACAGAAATAACATTAAATAATGCAATTCTCGTGCAATTACACCTCTTCACCTCCAGGGGATGCCCTTCTTCAGACATCCCCAGTTCAGCACTTCACACCCTGGTGCAGTCCCAAAACACGCCCCCGGCTGAAGAACAAAAGTTCCAGCCACAGGTTGCTGATGGCAGATGGCTGAGCCCTTGAGGGGTTATGTCCATTGAGTCCCCAGAGACTTAGAGGGGGACTTTCCTCTTCGTGCTGGGGGAGACTGCGAAGCTCCTGCAGGTCCCCCTGCACCTTTGCAGACCTTTGGCGGTGACCCCATCCTCCTGGGGCCATCACACGTGGAAAACGGGCATTTTCATGCAGGCCTGTCCAGGCTCTGCAAAGCATTATGGGGCGCTTCCTCCCGGCTCCATGCATATTAGTGCAGCGGCTCTCCCGCTGCTCCGGGGAGAGACGCGCTGCATAGCTGGCGGCCTCACGCAGCCCACCTGGGCACCCCGCTTGATAGGTATGTTGGAGGGCAGCTCGGGGACCCCACCCCCAGCTGCCCTCGCCGGCTCCCCGACTGGCCAGCACCCTCGCGTGCTGCCGCGGGAGCCGGCCTGTCATTCTGGTCTGCCGCTCCTGCAGGCAGACACGGAGGCTGTTTCCGGCTCGGCGGCTCCTCGGGGGAGTGCGATGACACTCCCCCACCTTAAAATAATTCCAACAAGGGGGGACAAAGGGGCAAGTTTAAAGAGGTCCAACGTACGTGCCCCAGTTAGTACTGTGTACAAGAAGGGTACGAAGTTCCTCTAATTATAAAGAGAAGGGGCGAGGAGATACTCCGGAGGGGGTTGGTCAACTGTGGCCCCACTCTGAAAAGAAAGGAAGGGGGAATCCCCTAAATGGAACTAGGGCTCTCCCACACCTAGCAAGCTAGGTGTCATGCTTCATCATATGAGCCTGCCCCTCGTCTGGTCGGCGCTGCAATACCTGACGGGCACCCAGTACGGGGCTCTTTGGCGGGGATCTTCTGTTCCTGCCGGTGGGTGCAGTGGGGGTGAGAGGCCTAGTGTGTGTAGATGTGAAGGGAAAAGGAAGGTGAGTTAAAACAGGTCAGTCAGTCCTAGCAGTCATTTATTCGGAAGGTAAACTGCCTGATTAAAAATATATATAGAGAGTGACAGTAAATATGAAGTAATGTATCTAGCTATCTGTGTCTTACTCTTGATGGATCGACATGTTTCGTGCCAACAGTGTCAGAAGGATCTGGGCACTTCTTCAGGATCAAAACAAATGCTATCTACACAGCGTGGTAAAGTAAAACTTACATACCACGTACTCAGGTCGATAACCTGCAAAAAAACAAAAGGGAAAAAGGGGATATGTTGGTACAACAATACAAATAATGCACAAAAGGCGTATCTCATGGACCTTATCTTACAGTGCCAATATGGCACGTTGTGCTTAGGTGAAAAAGGTAGTCACAATTGCACTGACACCGCCGTGTGCTAGGTGAGAAATAGGATACAAAATAAGTTCAAAACTCTCATGCACAGAAGGTGTTCGATAAAAATAGAAGATATACGATAAAAACCACCAGGCTCAAAATAGAGCAGTAACAACGCATAAAAACACATCACAGGCCAAGGCGGCAACAAAGCTCACCTAAACTGTTGTCTAATAATTACTTGCAACAGCGTCCGGCGGTCAACTAGGACACCAATGTGGGTCCTGTGAAGATAGATAAAACAAAAAAGATATACAGGGCAAAGGGGTAAAATGTAGAAACTCAATATTACGAAGCTTGCAACACGACTAGGCTGCCGGACCCTTTAGTGAGTGATGAGCGTAGAGTGAGGGTTCGGAAGTAATGTCCTCACCCCTGGGGGTCAACAATGATCCCGTGTAGGCCAAGTACACAAGGGCGTAACCACTGTGAAGTGTAGACGCAGGAGGGAGTTCTGTTATAGGAAAATATTAACAGTGCCCACCAACGAATAACATCAACAGGAGTATAAGCCGTTATACCATTAGAGGAAACTCCGGGAGTTGATCGCCACAAGGGGGGATAGAAATTTCAACAGAGAATCCGGTAACTCAAATTTACCCAACAATTCGACTCACCTCCGTAATGGTCCAAGACAGATAGAGTGTCCAAACAGGGAGTCAAAGAGTATCTGCTTACCAGCGTTCAAGCGCATTCCGCCTGCGACCTACCCTGCCGCCGAAAACCGGGATGGTACACGGTGTCGGGACTCCAGCCCTAATATAGGCATCACTAGCGGTCGGAGTGGGAGGGGTCGCGTGAGGAAGCGTAGTCTCGCGTGTAATCTCGCGAGTAATCGGTAACTATGTACAGTTCAACCGAGAGAAGCTGTTGACTAGGCGGCCATCTTTGAATGGTGCAAAAACTGGAATTACAATGTGTAAACTTCCAGAACGGCGATGGCTATCAATAAGAGCCCTGAAGTTGGTATTAATGCGGTGTTTATATCTACTGCGCAGATGTCGCAGCGTGTATCCAAGGAATAGAAGACTCATGTACCATAGACAGGGAATGGCTATAATCATGGCGCTATATCGATAGTGTATAAGCTGTGATCGAACCATAAGCAAAGGGATACCCAGATCAAAAACCTGATCTCGTTATGTATAAGTAAAGGGTAGGCGAACTCTGTCTGATCTTGAGTGTGCAGTTCAGCCATCTTCGAGTAGTCATTAATCCCATAGTGTTCATATGTATGATCAACTGTGTACCCTCGACAGCAGCAAGGTCGCGTTGTTCACCAGTTAGTGACGATCACCAGTTGTAGTAACATTAGTTAGTTCCTCACAAAGTGAGGATGCTGGAATGATGCATACAATGGCTACTGTTTTAGGTAAGAGCAGTGCTTATGCCCTGTAAAGGCGGAGTACCCCAATGGAGTGCGTGTATATAAAGTCAAGCACACGGTAGCAGGGGCACTGAGTCCAACAGGGCACAGGGTAATGGCCCAGGGAGTCAGTACCTGTGTCATGTATCAGAAGACATATAGGTAGGTGTATGGGGTACTGATTCGGGCTCACATTAGTGGGTGCACTGAGTCAGTAGGGTACTGGCGTCTCGGTAACGTCCTAACAAAATCCTAGGACTACTTAAAATGGAAAGCCATATCCTCCATAAGTGAGTCCAATCTAAATGAGAGAACCCCAAGGAATATCATCATTAAGCCCATCAATATGGGTAGCAAGTCTGTGGACCCATCTCTGCTCGATTCTGAATAATGATGACTTGGATATCTGTGGATGTGCCTCCAATACAGTCCAGCGTAGTGAGCCTGGGGGGTGTTGTGCCTCTTTGAAGTGTGTGTAAAGCCTAGTGGTGACCCTCTGGCATCGTATGTTGCTCTTATGTTCGGTTATCCTGGTCTTGACTGTTCGCATTGTCATCCCTATGTATTTCAAGCCGCATGGGCAGATAATCATATATATGCAACGATTGGTGTTGCAATTAGTGTGCCTCTTAAGAGTCCATTTGAAATTGTTCGATAGGGATATCTCTTTGGCCGCAGTAGTAAGTTTGCATAATGCGCAGGAACCACAAGGGTGGTGTCCTGTCACTGCTGGGAGTCCCCACAAGGTATTCTGTTTGTTAGGTGTCTTCTGTTTAGGTCTTGTGTGTATCAGAATATCTTTTAGGTTGCGTGTCCTCTGATATGCAAATCTTGGCTTCGGTATGCATAGATCGCCTGTGCCCAATATACCCCAATGTCTTAGGATGATTTTTTTGATTCTAGCTGAATCAGGGGTAAACGATGTGACACATGTCAGTGTGTCGGTTGCGGGTTTCTGGTGTACCTCAAGGAGAGTTTCTCTTGGGTTATTCCTAGCTCTATTCAAAGAGTCCCTCACTTTTTTCTCCGGGTAGCCTCTAGACTTTAGATTGGATGCCAAGGTACAGGCTTCATTTTTATAGTCAGTCACCAGCTTGCAGTTACGTCTGATGTGCAAAAACTGGCCAAAGGGTAGGTTGTCTCTTAGTGCCCTGGGATGGTGACTCTTGTATAGAAGTAAGCTGTTCCGGTCAGTGGGCTTCCTATACAGAGTGGTGTTGAGAGAACCCTCAACCAGCGAGATATTCAAATCAAGAAACGGTACAGTGGTTTCTGAAATAGTATGGGAAAATCTGAGATAGTTATTTTGATTGTTTATCCACCCCACGAATTCCTCACAGGTGGAACGAGTGCCTTGCCAGAAAATGAGGATGTCATCTATAAAACGTTTCCATAGTTTCAAGTTATTGTGATATGGGTTACTGATGTTGTTGATGACATCCATTTCAAAAGCTGCCATATAGAGGCAAGCCAGGCTAGGAGCAAAGGTGCTGCCCATGGAAGTACCCTGGCTTTGATGATATAGTTGTTGCTTAAATTCAAAGAAGTTTTCAGTCAAAGCCAGGGTAGCACACTCCATGATGAAAGATATGGGGGCAGGAGAGGACCACTCCAAGGAATTCAGTGCGGCCTCCACAACTGACAGAGTTGCTCTCTGTGGGATGTTGGTGTATAAGGCCTCCACGTCAAGGGTGACGAGGAGGTCTATCACATCAGTGTCTGTTGTCTCCTCAATGATTCTGAGGATATCGGTGGTGTCTCTCACGTAGGAAGGGGTCTCTCTCACTAACGGCTGTAAGAAATGATCACAGAATTTGGAGAGTGGCTCTAGTAATGAACCTATCCCAGAGACTATCGGTCGGCCAGGAACAGGGGTGGTACCCTTGTGTATTTTTGGTAGGGTATAGAAATATGGTACCCTCGGTTCCTTGGTGATCAGAAAATCAGCTTCCTTACGACTAATCCAACCATTGGATTCAGCCTCATATACCAGAGCAGAGATGACAGTGGTCAGACGTGTGGTAGGGTCAACTGTAATAGGAGTGTAGTATCTATCATTTGAAAGTTGCCGATTGCATTCTGTATTGTAGTCTGCAGTGGACTGAACTACAGTGGCCCCACCTTTATCCGCCTGTTTGATAGTAATAGCTGTATCTTCTGAAAGGTTCATTGCTGTTCTCAACTCTTCGTTAGAGAGATTGTGGAAGGAAGCCTGACTGAGCGGTAAGGCTAGTTCCTTGAGTACTGCTTTCTCAAAGGCTAAAACCTCTATAGGGACCATGCTGTTGTTAGGTGTAAAAGAAGAGGGGTTCCTTAACCCTGAGTCTTCCTGTTCATTCAAGGGTCTGTCATGGAAGTAGGATTTGAGTCGTATTTTACGGAACAAATTTTGAACCTCACAATGGTCTCTGAATTTGTCCACCCTGGGTGTGGGGACAAAGCCTAAGCCCATCTGTAGTACTGTTATCTCTGAACTGGTGAGGATGCGGTGTGAGAGGTTTACCACTAGTTCCTTTTGTCCCGTGTTTTGTTCCGGGTGTCCATGCCGCTGGCTGGTTGGTCTTGCCATTGGACTTGTTTCTGAGATCCTCTTTTGTTGCGCCCTCTTCCTCTGCCCCAACCTCTGTCGAAAAAAGGGGGGTTACTGTTGTTGAAGAATTGCGGTGGGCCATGTTGGTATGGCGGGAACTGCCAGAAAGGAGGCGGTGGACCCTGATAGATAGGGGGGCCCTGATATGGGGGTACATTGTAGTACTGATTAGGTCGTTGGTTCCTCTTTGCATTATGGCTCCCCCAACTCCCTGTACTGGAGTTGCTATCAGATGAGTTCCTCCTGTCTGAGTTGTCGTCTGATGAGTAGCTCGTTTTCGCTGATGTAAAATCAGCTTTGAGGTAAGGGTACACTTTCTCTTTTTCAAATTTCTGAATGTCCTTTTGAAGCTTAGATATTTTTTGCTTCATCAAGTATTCCTTATTGTCAGTAATCTCGGCATTGATTTCCGCGAGTTTGGTTTTATAGGCTGTAATTTGTATAGTTGTTTTGAGCGCCCCCTCAGCAATTTGGATCCTGACTAAAAGGGTATCTGTCAGTCTTCTAGCTGTGTTAATAATTAACACAAGCCAGTCCCTAGTGCATTTCCACGCAACTAGGGACCATTCCTTTTTGAAGGTGGCATCATCTAGAAACCGTCTCGGGAAGTTATTAACAATCAAGCCAGAGGGGGCGATATTAGCCCGTAGGTATTCTGTCATAAGGGCGCCATGAAGAGTTATCTTCAGCCATTCCCTTTTTAAAGACGTTAAAGAGTTCCAATCATCCGATTGTGAGCCTGTTGCAGCGCTGCCGTCATTACCCAAAAGGGAGGGGGTTCTATCTAAAATATCTGTTACTGCCTCGTCGCCGAAGCTCAGGCCGTGGTGGTTGTCCATGAGGGATGGACTATTTAGTTGAGTGCAGAGAGAGAGAGGGCCAGTAGGGATCCAACCGTGATCCACTGTTAACCTAAACAAATATCCCACGGGTGTAGCCCGTGCTAACTATAATTCCAACAAGGGGGGACAAAGGGGCAAGTTTAAAGAGGTCCAACGTACGTGCCCCAGTTAGTACTGTGTACAAGAAGGGTACGAAGTTCCTCTAATTATAAAGAGAAGGGGCGAGGAGATACTCCGGAGGGGGTTGGTCAACTGTGGCCCCACTCTGAAAAGAAAGGAAGGGGAATCCCTAAACGGAACTAGGGCTCTCACACACCTAGCAAGCTAGGTGTCATGCTTCATCATATGAGCCTGCCCCTCGTCTGGTCGGCGCTGCAATACCTGACGGGCACCCAGTACGGGGCTCTTTGGCGGGGATCTTCTGTTCCTGCCGGTGGGTGCAGTGGGGGTGAGAGGCCTAGTGTGTGTAGATGTGAAGGGAAAAGGAAGGTGAGTTAAAACAGGTCAGTCAGTCCTAGCAGTCATTTATTCGGAAGGTAAACTGCCTGATTAAAAATATATATAGAGAGTGACAGTAAATATGAAGTAATGTATCTAGCTATCTGTGTCTTACTCTTGATGGATCGACATGTTTCGTGCCAACAGTGTCAGAAGGATCTGGGCTCTTCTTCAGGATCAAAACAAATGCTATCTACACAGCGTGGTAAAGTAAAACTTACATACCACGTACTCAGGTCGATAACCTGCAAAAAAACAAAAGGGAAAAAGGGGATATGTTGGTACAACAATACAAATAATGCACAAAACGCGTATCTCATGGACCTTATCTTACAGTGCCAATATGGCACGTTGTGCTTAGGTGAAAAAGGTAGTCACAATTGCACTGACACCGGCGTGTGCTAGGTGAGAAATAGGATACAAAATAAGTTCAAAACTCTCATGCACAGAAGGTGTTCGATAAAAATAGAAGATATACGATAAAAACCACCAGGCTCAAAATAGAGCAGTAACAACGCATAAAAACACATCACAGGCCAAGGCGGCAACAAAGCTCACCTAAACTGTTGTCTAATAATTACTTGCAACAGCGTCCGGCGGTCAACTAGGACACCAATGTGGGTCCTGTGAAGATAGATAAAACAAAAAAGATATACAGGGCAAAGGGGTAAAATGTAGAAACTCAATATTACGAAGCTTGCAACACGACTAGGCTGCCGGACCCTTTAGTGAGTGATGAGCGTAGAGTAAGGGTTCGGAAGTAATGTCCTCACCCCTGGGGGTCAACAATGATCCCGTGTAGGCCAAGTACACAAGGGCGTAACCACTGTGAAGTGTAGACGCAGGAGGGAGTTCTGTTATAGGAAAATATTAACAGTGCCCACCAACGAATAACATCAACAGGAGTATAAGCCGTTATACCATTAGAGGAAACTCCGGGAGTTGATCGCCACAAGGGGGGGAAGAAATTTCAACAGAGAATCCGGTAACTCAAATTTACCCAACAATTCGACTCACCTCCGTAATGGTCCAAGACAGATAGAGTGTCCAAACAGGGAGTCAAAGAGTATCTGCTTACCAGCGTTCAAGCGCATTCCGCCTGCGACCTACCCTGCCGCCGAAAACCGGGATGGTACACGGTGTCGGGACTCCAGCCCTAATATAGGCATCACTAGCAGTCGGAGTGGGAGGGGTCGCGTGAGGAAGCGTAGTCTCGCGTGTAATCTCGCGAGTAATCGGTAACTGTGTACAGTTCAACCGAGAGAAGCTGTTGACTAGGCGGCCATCTTTGAATGGTGCAAAAACTGGAATTACAATGTGTAAACTCCCAGAACGGCGATGGCTATCAATAAGAGCCCTGAAGTTGGTATTAATGCAGTGTTTCTATCTACTGCGCAGATGTCGCAGCGTGTATCCAAGGAATAGAAGACTCATGTACCATAGACAGGGAATGGCTATAATCATGGCGCTATATCGATAGTGTATAAGCTGTGATCGAACCATAAGCAAAGGGATGCCCAGATCAAAAACCTGATCTCGTTATGTATAAGTAATGGGTAGGCGAACTCTGTCTGATCTTGAGTGTGCAGTTCAGCCATCTTCGAGTAGTCATTAATCCCATAGTGTTCATATGTATGATCAACTGTGTACCCTCGACAGCAGCAAGGTCGCGTTGTTCACCAGTTAGTGACTCCCCCACCTTCCCACAGCTGCGGGGGAGTGCGGCGGCACTCCCCCGTCCTTTTCCTTCACGCCGTGGCCCTGAGTTGGGGTCCCGGGCCCCAGTGCAATCCTTCATGGGGAGCGCGACGGTGCTCCCCGACTTCCGCTCTCTTTGGGGCCCTGAGTTAGGGGTCTTGGGCCCCTTCCACCTTTCCCAGGGGGGCGGGAAGGCGCTCCCCTGTCCCCGTTTTCGTCGGGGCCAGGGTGGGCTCCTGGCACCCTGCTTGGCCAGTTTCACGGGGAGCGCGATGGCGCTCCCTGACTTAGCTTCTTCGTGGGGGGCGGGACGGCGCTCCCCGACTCCAGCGGGGCCCGGAGTTGGGGGTTCCCGGGCCCCTCTCACTATTCCCAGGGGGCGTGACGGCGCTCCCCGTCTCCATTTTTGTCAGGGGCCAGGGTGGGCTCCTGGCACCCCGCTTGGGCATTTTCACGGGGAGCGCGATGACGCTCCCCGACTTAACTTCTTGTGGGGGCAGCTCCCGGGACCTGACCCACCCTGGGGACCCATTCAAGACCGGCGGCGGAGCCCCACGCGCTTCATCGTCGGTCAGGCCAGAGGTCAAAGGTCGCCTACCTTCTGGGGGGCATATCTCAGCCCCCAGGAGACCGATTGTCGCCAGCTTGGCCTCTTCTTGCTCCTGGTGGCCCGCCCAGCCACTGGGAGCACTTTCCTTCGCCCTCCAGGCCTCCAAGAGGGTGAACTCAGCAGGGAGCTATCTTCACTGGCTCCTTGCGCCAGCCTTTCACTTGGCTTTCCTCCTGGGCCTCTCTTCTCCTTGCGCAGAGGCCCAGGCTTCTGCTCGCTGGTCCTGGACTCCCCTTTTGGCACAATTCAGGGTCCTGGGACAGTCTGGGGGTTCTTCCTTCCAACTGCCCATGGCGCGAGGCTCCAGCACCAGTCTTCCTCAGCAGACCGCACCCCAGAGAGAGCTCCTCTTCCTGTGCAAGACCTTTTAAAAGAATTTGGAGGGGGCTGGCAGGGAGGCTCTGCTGAACTATCCTGCAGTGACACATCACCTCTCTGCCCCTGCTCCCTCCTTCCTGCCCAGGCCTCTGGGATAGTTCAAAATGGCGTCGGCCAGAGGTCTCATGCCACGTGGTCTCTGAAAAGCCCCCTTCCCCCCTTGCTGGCTTCTCTCCAGAGCAGCTTGGTGCCTGGCACCAGGTGACAGCTGCTGATGGATATACGGCTTGCGGCATACAGAACACAAGATGGCGGCTCGGATCGATCTGCGCTCGCCGTGACGGAGAAGGTGTGTGGTAGCAAGTGATCACTCACCTCGGCTTGGCGGTGGCTGGCCGGGACATCAAGACTGGAGCTCGTACCGCCGAGACAAGACGGCGCAATCAGGCGGACTACGGTAGCCCGATTGTGAAGTTCGTTCCGGCAGCGGAGTGGGTTCGCGGCAGCAGAGTAAGTGAGACACAGCGGGACATCCATGACATCAAACGGCCCAATGGCGGCCGGAGCTCCCTCCTTCCCTGCGGTGCGGTAAATTCGAGGAAGTGGGAAGTATCTTTGAGTCGATGCCGGGGGCTTCACTCAACACGCTATATGCAGGGGCTGTGTGGATCGCGCGCTATAGAAACAAGTAAGACTCTAGAGTCGCCCCGCCTGTCCTGCTAATGGCGGCTGTTTCGCCCTCTGGAGGTTATCACTCGACATCACGCGCTCCCCCTAAAGACATGCGGACCCTGGCTCTGCTCATCATGCCGATCACCTGCTTAGTCTGCACCCCCTTTCATCCGGAGTATAGAAAATTGTGGGGATCCTCTGAATTCAAACATCAAGGACTCATCCCCCCTGCCTGACCTCAAGATGGTCGCCTCAGTCATTGACTCTGTGAACTCTCCATCGACAGCTGAGACCCAGCCATTTTGACTGATGCCCGGTGAAGCTACCTCGCGAGCTAAAGGGGAGATGGGCTATGGATTCCCTCCTTGGCCATCACCTACCCAGCCGGTCCTTGGGCAAACTCTCCTGCGTCTCTCCTGACCTTATCTCCCTCCTCCCCCTTCACCCTACCGCTCTACTCTTCTCTTCTTTCCAGCTATTGACCCCTGCCCTCACCCGTCCTTGCTCACAGTTCCCACCCTGTTTATCCACTGGACTTTCTTACGTGAACTCGCCCTCGTCAGTTTGAGACCTAGATATTTGACTGATGCCCGATGGAGCTACCTTGCTTAGCTAAAGGGGACGGGCTGTGGATTCCCTCCTCGGACGTCACCTACCCAGTCGGTCTTTGGGCAGACTTCCCTTCGTCTCTCCTGCCGTCTTTTCCCTCATCCTCCCCCTCACACTTCCCCCTCCCCCTCCCTACTTCTCTCACCTTTCTTTCCTCTTTCAATGTGTTGCTTATTTTTGACGTAATGTGTAATTGTTATCATTTTCTGTAACTTTGTGTAACCGATCGTAAAGCGCTCTGATACCTACGGGTCTAGCCAGCGCTATATAAAACTCATTAAATAAATAAAATAAAATAATGGATAATCGCAGCTCCACCCACCTTCTCTCCTTCTTGGAGAGGAGACCTTCGCCCTTGGAATGCTTGCTGTGAAGGGCTAGGTCTCTGATGCTACAGCTTGGGGAGGAAGGTCATTAACCCAGCCTGGCAAGGTCACACCCAGCCAGGCTCTGGTTATGAGCTGAGTCAGAGGAATATGACATTTCTGGATGACCCATAAGCAGTACAGATATGGCTTTGGACTCAGCAGAATACTTCTTCTCACATAAATTAAAGTGTACTTTGGTGCGTGTCTGGAATTTGTAGGCCCTAGGAAGTGAAGCTTCCCCATGGGATTCCCATCTTCATAGGAGAATAATGGAGTGTTCCTTCAGTGAAAACAGTAAAGCACACTGACTTTCCCGTACATGTTTCTTCCCATAGTATAAAGCCTATTCCATGTCACCACCCAGCTCTGCATAATTCCTGCCACACCATTCTATCTGTACCTGCTCCTGGGCTGCGCACTCCAGGAATCTCCCCCGCGCAGCCCCTACTCGTGTGCACACGCATGTACACGTGTCTGCATGTAACCAGCCCGGTGCCCCTTACTCCGGGCTGCAGCGCAGCAGCCTACTCTCACCAGGGTGACACCGGTAAAATCCACATGCAGTCTCTTTCATCATGAGTTCACTGTGGGTGAGTCCCAACTTATGAGGCTCTCCCACAGTAAAAGCTCAACAATTAGGTGTTCAAAAAGCGAAAAATCCGGGCGGCTCAGATGGTCAGAACCACCTTCTAACATGCGTAGAGTTCAATATGTCCATACATTGTCTCGAATATCAGTTTCTTTTTTCTTGTTCAGCAGCAGCCCTCAATTCACAATGTATAGGTTTACGTTTTTTTAGTTGCCACTATTCATTCGTTTGTGTGTTAATCACGTGGTTGAAAATATAAATGTTGCAGCGCATATGTGATCAACGCCACTGTACAATTACATCACTTCAATCAACCTTCTTGGTGCTTTAATTGTTGTACCTGATCTGGTTGCTGGAAGCTGGGAGCTGTCATCTTCAGTGTCAGAGATATTCAAAGACGGTGAAGAAGGAACAGCAGTCACTGAGTTTCCAGGTTCAGTCTTTCCTTCACCATTTCGATCAGAAGACCGATGAATCAAATACTGAAAGTGAGAAGAGTCTCTGGTAACAGACTTTCCAGGACGCTGGACAGTCACCATGTGTCCCTTGATGGACACAATGTGGAAAGGTTCAGCATCGTAGGGAGCATCAGATTTCCTCCTTTGCATTTGCCGAGCGATCACCAAATCTCCTCTATTAAACTGGATGTTCTTTGCATGTTGCCTTTTGTCAGCATAGGCTTTCATTTTCTGCTTGTTAACCAAGTCCTTCATACGAGTTGTGTTCTCATCTCCTTTTCTTTGGTTGGTCCATTGAAGTAACTTGATTGTCATTGCTCTCCCGAACATCAAAGTTGCAGGACTTTCGCCTGTGGTCGAATGAGGTGTGGAACGATATGCTCGTAGAGTAGAATTCAATACAGTTTTTAAACTGAGCCTTTCAAGAGTTGCACGCTGTACTGCTTTCTTTAGTGTACTCATAATACGCTCAAAGAGTTTGTTAACCTCGGGCCATAAAGGTGTACTCTTCTGATGCTTTATGTTCAGATGCTTCAGGAAATCCTTGGATTCTTGACTGTTAAAGGGTGAGCCATTATCAGACTTCAAAATGGCTGGAACGCCCCATGTCGCAAAGATGCCATCAAGTCTCTCAATGATTCGCTTGTGAATCGTGAATGAGAGATTTTGGACTAAAGGAAACCGTGAGTACTCATCCACAATTACCATCAGATGATGTTCATTATCGAGTGGAGGAAAGACATCCATGGCTATACTCTCCCATGCATGCTTAGGGAGTTCTGACATGTTACGGGTATGTTGAGTAGTCTTTGTAGAAAGGAAGTTATATAGATGACAGCCCTTGAGTTCCTTTTCAACCCTTTCATCTAAATGTGGAAACCAAACTTGGTCTCAGAGAGCTCTTTTGGTAGCAACAATACCACAATATCCTTCGTGAGCTAATTCAATTATTTTCTGTTGCAGACTCTCTGAAATTAAGATTTTTGACCCTCACAGTATAACTCGTTCCTGAGTTATGGATAGTTCATCTTTAACATTTTTGCATTCTTGGTATTCACCATCACTGGTGAGAGATCGATTGTATTGGTTCCATGAATGATGTGTAATGATGTCTTTTAACTTCAGCATGTCACTATCATGGCTCTTGGCAATGATGATCTGAGCTAACGATATAGCAGCTGGGGTATTTTATTTTACAATTAAATTAATGTAGGCTTCAGCGGTCTTTGATGGAGTACCCTGACCATTATAAAGGCACTCTGGAAAGTAGTCAGCAGGGTTTTGATCCTTCCCTAAATGATGCACAACGGTATAATTGTACTCTTGTAATCGTAATCCTCACTATTCAATGCAAGGTGGCATCTGGGCTTTTGGGTTGCCAAAGATAGTCAGTAAAGCTTGATGATCAGTTACCAGGGTAAAAGGCTTTCTGTACAGGAATACATGGAAATGTTCACAAGCCCATACAATGGCTAAACGTTATCAGGTTGTGATTAAGCACGTTCTGCCTTGAGCAAACTTCTACTGGCATATGCCACAATATGCCTTTGAGCATTTGGGTGTCTACTGTGCTGTGCAAGGATAGCGCCTAACCTGACTGGGCTAGCATCAACAATAAGCTCTGTAAGAAGCTTTGGATTGAATTTATACCATTTCAGCAGCAGTTTCAATGGTTTGTTTGGTTTTCTTGAAACTTATCTCTCATTCTTGTGACCATTTGAATGAAACATTTTTCTTCATTAACTCTCATAATGGAGCACTTATATTAGCAAAGTCTTGGATGTATCTTCAACAGTAACTGGCCGTGCCAAGAAATTAAAGTACCATAGAAACATCTTCATTTGTAAATTTATATAGAGCGGCTTATCACATGTGAGGGTATCCAGGTGCTGTCCTTGGGCACGAGGGAGATTAAGTGATTTGCCCAGAATCCCAGGATGTTCTGACACCGAGACCCAAACCGGGATTCCCAGCTCCTGAGTCGGCAGCTCTGCCTGCTACGCCATATCTTGAGGGGTATCAGCATTTCAAATAACCTCTATGGTATCCCTTTCCTAGAACAGTCAATTCTCATGAGGAGGGAAAATGAGTCACGCCTAGACTCCAACTCCCAGAGGTGGGAAAAAATTCCTTTTTTTTTTATATAACCCTCACCCACTCTAATAGTGGCATGCTTCATCATCGGGTTCACCCTGATGCCTGAAGGTCAAGGTGGGCTAGATCGTATTTCAGGGACCACAATATCCTGAATGCCCCTTCATAGTTTTTAATCTTTCCCATCCTCCCCGCCTATAAAGTGATACCTTGGGGTTGGATAAGGAATTTTATCTATTTTGTATCACCCCAAAAAATACGAGTCGAGCCCACCCTGACCTTTAGTCATGGTGAACCTGATGATATAGTATGCCACTACGTCTGAATGAATCCATTCAGACAGGACCTGTCTTGGCAGTCTGTGCGGGAATATTCCTATTGAAGCAGTACCAAAGATGGCTTACACATGGCTGGCCTTTGGAGTGAGATATTGGGCAAATAATGATGGACTGGAATGCATCAATCTCTCTCAATACTTTTGGCCACAACCGGACCCGACAGACAATGCCAAACGTCTCCTGATCTTATCCAAAGAACTAATCCTAACCACATGGCATGTCATCGCCCCAGAAGAAACCACTGCCACCATAAAGCCCATCCACTCAGGGGCCCCATAGGATCCCTGCCCCAACTAGACCTACTTCAGAAGACTGCAACACATCAGCACCATGCTCACACACATTCTGAATTCCTCCACTTCTTCCGCAACCTTCCCAGGTGGTTGGAAACACACAACTGTCCTCCAATTGCTGAAGAAACCCTCTACATACACTTCAACGCTCTCCATCTACAGACCAATCTCCCTGCTACATAGCCCGGCCAAGGTCTTAGAGAAAATCAGCAACAGACACCTCATTGAATACCTCAATGACCACCAACTCCTTGACACCACTCAGTCTCATTCAGACCTAACCACAGCACAGAAACTGCCCTCATCGCTGCCATGGATAACATCTTCATGAATCTGAACAGAGGAGACACAGCGTCCCTCATCCTCCTGGACCTCTCTGCAGCATTTGACACAGCCTTCCACCCCATCCTCAGTCAATGCCTGCAAGACATTGGAATCTAAGGATACGCTCTCTGATGAATCAGCTCCTTCCTGACTGGAAGGACCCAGTCAGTCAGCCTGGCATCATATACCTTGGATGCACGTGATCTCATCTGTGGGGTTCCTCAAGTATCCTCCTGAACCTGACTCCCTTCGACGCATACAGGATTCCTCTAACCAGCATCATCTGCTCCCAGAATATCAAAGTCCTCTCATACGCCAACAACACACAAATAATTCTCTCCCTCATGGACAAGACGCCCAGTACCTGGAACAAGTTTAATGCTTGTATGACTGAAATCGCCCACTGGATCTTCGGGAAGAGCATGTCACTGTGGGACTCCACCTAGTGGCCAACAGGGCTAATAGGAATGACATCCACCCCACCACCCATGTCAATAAACCTCGGGATCATCATCAACAGCAAACTCGACATGACCGTCCAAGTCAGTGGCGTCACCGCCTCATGCTTCCATACCCTGAAGATGCTGAGGATGATTTTTAAATGGCTCCCAATCAGCACCCAGAAAACCATCACGCACACCTTGGTCACCCGGAAGCTGGACTACAGTAACATCCTCTATGCCAGAATCAACAAAAAGCTCACCAGAAGGCTGCAGACCATTCAGAATTCAGCGGTTAGAATCACTTTCAACCTCCCATACCGCATTCACATCACACCACACCTGAAGGAGCTCCACTAGCTCCCCATTCACAAACGAGCACAATTCAAACTCCTCACCTGCAGTTTCAAGGCACTACATAACACTGGCCCAGCATACCTCAACAATCGCATCTGTTTTCACAAACCTTTGAGACACCTCTGCTCATCCGGAAAGGTACTTGCAAAAATCCCATGCATACGAAAATCCAGATCTGGTGGTCAAGCATTCTCCTACATCGCTCCTATAGCGTGGAATGATCTACCACTACAAAAAGTTGCCTCCTCCTCTTACCTTGAGTTCCACAAGAAGCTGAAGACCTGGCTTCCAGAGTAGTCCCACTAGGCCATAGAAGTGCCTAGACTCACTCTTGCTCAGTGCCAGGATACCCTCCAGGGTGATAGTGCGCTCCACAAATCTACATAACATTATATGCAGCCCCAAGCGATTCCCAGTTGCTGATACTATTTCCAAGCATTTCAACAATCATCTTTATGTTTTGCTCTTCTGATGTACATTTTTTTATATATCTTTATCACATTTCTGATGCAAATATTGTCCTTTTTTTCAAACTGAAATTTTGGTGTAAAGTGATCTGTCACCCTCTGGGATTTAGGGACCCTATCCAAAAATGTATTAAACACATAAAATAGAATGACAACTTTACCTAAAAAAATATTTTTGCCAATGACTTAATGGTCTAGTGCCTCAAATGCATCTTGACAAAAACAATACAGGTTGCTCTAGTGAGACATTTAAATTCAACCGTGACCCGCAAACCTTTCATCAGGGTGCAGACAAGAATGCTGTTATGTACCGCAATGTACCCCAATATAGGCCTAGGTAGCTACACGACCGTTTACCTACATTTGTCCTACCTTGCTCTGCATAACGGTTCTAGCACTGACCTTTTACCCAGTTATGTGCTGCATAAATGTCGATTGGTTTCCTTGAAACTAGCCTCATTTATTATGCATGAGGATTCTTAGAAAAGTCCCTGCACATAACGTACATAACAGAGATTAACATACCCTATAAAAGTCATAGTCATCTTCATCCTAGGGCAAAAGAACTACTTTGCATAATTGCAGGTATTAAGTTAGGCTCATTTACATAATCGTACTCACAACATATCGATTGTGTAAGGAACCCCGAGGCTATCTTTATGGTATAAAAGCGCCATACCAACACTAGATAGGCAGAGGAGAAGCTTTCACGCTGACACAAGATGCTGAGGTACCAGCGCGCAGAAGCTACAACACGCAGTGGTCTGGCATCCCTTGCGGGGTGTCCAACTCTAGACCAAGATGGGGTCCTTCATTCTCTCCCATCAGGTAATGGGGTTGGTTCTTTCCTAGGAGATTCTTGGCTTTACACCCACATACATGCTAGGTACACTTAGATAGGGTTTACATCGTAGGAGTATGCTTGATTACCGTCATGTATCTATATGCCTGCATATATTCACTGTTTTAGCACCATGGTAGAATTCAACCTTTTATTTACACTGTTGGGGCTTGAAATTTTATACATCTGTTTCTGTCTAATGATTGTCGCAGCAAACATGTTTTATACTAGAATGACGCTAGTTCAATAAATGCTTACTGAAAACGTCCCCATTGTTTATTCTGTGTATCTATCTGAGACTAAGTGAGCACGATTGACTGAGCGAAAAGTACTGTACTGTTTCCACAATCCCTGAAGGATCAAGTGTTGTCATCTTCGATAGTTGCCAGAAACTATTCACTCCTTGGTAAGGTTAGAGGGCTTATGGTGGCACTGTAAGCTAACGGGTCTAAAGGCTAACATATCCTTTGGGGGTGTCTGTAATCAGTCTGGACACCAATCCCTTAGCTTATGTTGTCTAAATGCGCAGATCCTATGTATTTTTAGGAACTACACGACAATGAAGGCGGAGTGGTAAGGAAATAACATTCCAACAGCTGCAGGGCTGAGATCAAGTATTTTTAACAGGAGTCAGTTGCTTTCAATATAAAAAAAATAACATTGAAGGAATGAGAGACGTCCTTGCGTTAAAAGGTTTGGTTTAGTTTGTTTTTGTTAGCATGGACCTAGCTTAGAACCTGTATCTAAAAGCACCCTGTTAAAACCAATGACCTCACTTCCTGCACACACACAGAATGACTTGAAGTACACAGCACAGGCTAGAAAACATTCCTTTGATGGCCTTGAATTGTGAGATACAATACCGCCCATCACTCTAAGGCACCCTGCTTCCTGAGCAGTGTTGTCATTTGTCCCTGCTAGAGTTCTTTTTCCGAGAACTGGCTTCATTGTTGGTTTCCAGGCGCAAACTCTTCTGTTCTTTCTTTTCATTTTTGTAAGTGTTCTGCTTCATTTATTCAAATCAAGAGCCAAGGCTTCAGCAGTGTTTTGTATTATTACTGGCCTTGCAGTGCAGCTGTTTATGAACACTTGTTGTGGGGGCTCATCTCGGGTACCTAACCTCAACTCTATCATGGGAACTTCTCTCCACCGTGCCACTTAGGAATGCAGCTCCTCTGCATGCACCACTGGCTTTGAAAGCAGCTGTCAGTGTTTCATGAAGAGTTTGAGCATTTTTCAATGTGCAGGCCTTACTTATAGATAAAAAGCCCGGTTCGCAAAAAGCTGTATATGTTTACTGTGGCACAACTCTGCTTCTAACAGGCTTAATGGCAATTTTCTCACAGTATCTAGTAATGTAGCACAAGTTGGAAAAATATGTCAGGTGTTTTGTTTTGTCTCCATACATCGGCTGGACTGGTGCAGTGAAACTATGGCAACATTTCCAAAATGTACTGGTGCATGTAGGGCGGCCATCATCCTCCAGGTCATTACGACACAGTTTCCAGCCCTATACTTTTATAAGAGGACCTATTGCATTCTCGACACTGCAATCATGTTTTGCTCCCTTCAAATTAGACAAACACGCATGAAAACAGTGATTTGTATGTTATGTGAAAGGTGCAGGAACAGAGACAGTATCCAGAAAGACCTGTAGTGAGCTGATCATCCTAGGTGCCTGTGTTATTTTGCATCAACACTGGTACTTAGTGACCAGTAAAACACATTTTTTCACTGTCCCTTTGGCACAAATTTAGTTTTTGTGCTTGTGGATGGTGCAAAATGTCAATGCAGAATTCCACCGGTGCCAGTCAGTAGATGTAGTGCGACCTCAACTGTGTATATGAAATGCTTATATGAAAATGTGATATCTGCTGTTTGCCAATGACAGTCCCATATGTTACATTTTCTTACAGCGCTCTTAAGATGCACACATACAACCTTGAGTCCGGCATCATCGGATTACTGCTTTACTAGGCCAGCTTTAATCAGTTCTCCTTTCTTGCTCACTCAGCTCTTCTAATTCTTCAAAATCCAATTAAGAGTTTCTCGTCAGCACGACATTGTCTTTACTCTTGCCTTTGCTCTGTTCCTAATTGAGCATCATTTCAGCTACCCACTTCCATCAGGCTAACAATATTGGCAGTATTTATGAAAAGGAAGCAACTCATCCATACATTCAAAGATAAAACTGGCATGTGACTGCCCTGCCCCCAGCCTACTGCCCTTTTTAGGTAAGAATGCCTTTGGCGAATCAGCAATGAGCTTAGCATGTAACTGACTGTGCCTCATACCCACAGGCCTTTCATAGGTACTGATCTGACATGTGACTGACTCTTCCCCAATCCAATCAGCCTTGCAAAAGGGGCTCAGCGGGGTCTCAGATTAGCTGCCATCTTCCTTCCCTAGTTTATATTACCCCATTGTATGCCACACATAGCTTTTCAATGGAAGCCCTTACTATTTCCATGGGGTGCGTGCAGCCGCGGCCGGCACAGGTAAGACAAGTGGGACGGGGGCGGGGTGGAGGAGGGGAAGTCGGCGATGCGGCAAAAGCAAGGTAAGTGGTTTTATTTTTTTTAATTCAATTTTACCTATCCCGTCGTTTGTCGACTTCCCCCTCACTAGCAGAATATCTTAGTTTTAAATATCAAAATGCAAAAGCATTGTGACAGTACAGTCAACTACCAGAGTATCATGATGGTAAGTACATATTGGTAAGTATGGGTTTACTATACTCTACTCCCCATATGTACCTTGATTATATATTCAAGATACGTAGATGTGGAGTTAATAGTATATCTACACAGCTTATTATATATATACTTACCTTCCCAGTATTCTGTTTGTCGATATTTTGGCCATAATATTTTTGCAGGTCGACAGTTTTGTTCATAATAGCCTGACATACAACCATTGAGACACTTCAGGAAAGGAATAGAGGTGCATTTCGAACATTTGGAGCTAAAATATAGCGCTAAAAACACAAGTATTGGAAACGACTGCCGCTGGTGATGTGGTCATTCGTGTTGCTCCCACGGTCCTGCACTATAAGTTTGCTGCAAATGTGGTGTAATTACGCGACAGGCGTAATGGAATAATTTTGAGAATTTCGCGTGATAAGCATAATGTGAACTTCCCGCAAATTACATCAGCGTGATTGAATTTTCGCCCAGGATTGGAAAGTAGTGGAATACGCATTGCTCTGTATTTTCTGCGCGAGACACAAGGGTGGGTGGGTAATCATGCCACCATGGTGTAATGTTTAAACTATGCCTCGCCAAGGTAACTACTACTTGCAATATTCATTAGGTCATTGGTAGAATGTAGCAGAGATTTGTACTTGTAGGTTTCAAACTTTGATTATGGGTGTGATGCAGTCATTTGTTCAGTCATGAAAGTTTGCAAATTCTTTTTTTGGCAGGAACCATGCAAATACTTCGGGTGCTCTAGGCAAAATATTATTAGAGCATTCCCACGTTAGTTGATATATAGGCCATTTTTATGCCTTTTCTAGTAATTTGGTGCCACCTAGTGGCGGTTCATTGAACTTGTTTCCTTAACTTGCCTAATGGACATTACATTTTTTTGCAAGAAAGACCCTTCGTCTGAAGTTGCTTCATCGATCTCTCATGAAAGCAATGGCAAGACACATTAATAGGGACAGATTCTGACCTCTCCTATGAACTTAGACCTCATTTAACATGGCATCAAGACATATGGGTTTGATTCACAAGAACAGTCATAGATCTTCGGATGTGTGGACATTGCCAATATTTATATCTCTGTACACAATTTGTGAAAGTTCCAGCCGCATGCCTGCACATCTTCAAAACCAACTGCATCATTTACAAATTCATCCTGGCCAGCACCCTCGCTTATCTTGCAGACAAACTCATCATCTCTGGTGGTTCTCGGCAAACACGGAGCCAGGACACTATTACACTGCAGACTAAAAAGTGTGTGAAAAAGGCATTAGGCCTTTTCAATCTATGCTCCTAGGATTAGTACTGGCTGGCAGGGAATGAGGGTGGAGGGGCGAGGGGGAGAGGGGAAGTGGCAGGGGGGGACAACATTATAATTATAAAAATACCACTTACCTCGTCCGCACCTCTCCTCCGCTTCTCCGGACCTAGGAAGCACCCAGGCTTCCCATACCCAATCACAATGCTGCAATGAGCATTGTGATTGGCTCCCCATAGCCAATCACAATGCTGTAGCGGAGGAGCTTCCCCTGCCTAGGATCTGGAACAACATCCACATATCCATCAGAACCGCCCCATTACTCCTCCATTTTGGGACAGAGTTGAAGACACGCCTCCTTAAAGAACACAAAATCACAATGCATTAACCGTCCACAACCCAACTACCTCTCCTGTTACTCTTTGACTTTATACTTGCTTTTGACCATCTACAGCACTCCGCTGCCTTGTGGCTAAGTTTCTGCTATAGAAATACAATATACATGCATGTGCAATTGCATACGACTTTTAAAACGTATGTGTGTAAACGCATAGCGTTTACTTAGATGCTTAACTGGTGCTCAAGTGCCAGTGCTGAGCACCGGAAAACCACCTGCTCAAATTGAGCACTGCTTCAGTGTAAGGTAGTCATTTAATTACACATTGTGCCATATGAGAGCAAATTGAAATTCAAATGCCAATGCCAAATGCCAGAAAGACTATAAGAA
The DNA here is from genome assembly GCA_963921515.1 of Calotriton arnoldi. Taxonomy (NCBI): domain Eukaryota; kingdom Metazoa; phylum Chordata; class Amphibia; order Caudata; family Salamandridae; genus Calotriton; species Calotriton arnoldi. The sequence continues at coordinate 802,817 of CAWUFW010008232.1, read as the reverse complement.
AGAGCAAACTCTCTTTATAAATGTGAACCACACAACATGTCTTGACATATGGGCTTGTTCATTCGACCTTTGAGGCTTATGCAATCTCATGGACCTTAAAGGATACATAAGATTTCATGACCAACGTACACAAACATTTAGAGATCTGGATCCAAACCCCAGGGGCATAGCTTCAGGGCAGTGTTTGGGGTGCATAAATGCATTCTTGGTAGTTGGGTTAGGGGGCCCAGAGCCGTGTCTACCATGTCTATATATATATATATATATATATATATACACACATACATACAGGGGTGGGAGCACACCGCTTCAACCCCCAGCAAAGTTCGCCCCTGGCATTCTGGTAAATGCAGTCTCATGTTGCTTGCTTTGCTAGAGTATTCCAAGTGTTTCGCCAGAGTTGGCGCAGATAGTGCTGATCTCTAGACACGTGTTTCTGGTTCTTTAACCGTCATCAGTAGAGATTACAGGCTTCAAATTTGGGGTTTGCTGAGTAGGCTGCCAAACATTACATCAGGTCAAGTACCTCTCACTGGCGCGCGGGTGCTTCTTCCACGAGCTCGTCAGCTCAATGACTCACGGGAGTACTTTTAAACAGGAACAGGGGTGGGAGCACACCGCTTCAACCCCCAGCAAGGTTCGCCCCTGGCATTCTGGTAAATGCAGTCTCATGTTGCTTGCTTTGCTAGAGTATTCCAAGTGTTTCGCCAGAGTTGGCGCAGATAGTGCTGATCTCTAGACACGTGTTTCTGGTTCTTTAACCGTCATCAGTAGAGATTACAGGCTTCAAATTTGGGGTTTGCTGAGTAGGCTGCCAAACATGCCAACAAGTAAGCATGCACTACAAACTGCATTTACCAGAATGCTAAGGGGCGAACTGTGCTGGGAGGTCAGCAGTGTGCTCACACCCCTTCCTGTTTAAAAAGGCTCCCTTGAGCCATTGAGCTGACGAGCTAGTGGAGATGCACCTGTGCGCCTGTGAGAGGTACTGAGACCTCTAAGAATTGTAGCAGCCTGCTCAGCAACCCCAGAAGAAAATCGTTTTTGATCTCTACTGATGACGGATAAAATCCAGAAACACATGTGTCTAGAGATGCCAGCACTAATCTGCACCAACTTTGGTGGAACACTCCAGCAAAATACCAAGTAAGCATGCACTACAAACTGCATTTACCAGAATGCTAAGGGGCGAACTGTGCTGGGAGGTCAGCAGTGTGCTCCCACCCCTTCCTGTTTAAAAAGGCTCCCTTGAGCCATTGAGCTGACGAGCTAGTGGAAATGCACCTGTGCACCTGTGAGAGGTACTGAGACCTGTAAGAATTGTGGCAGCCTGCTCAGCAACACCAGAAGAAAATCGTTTTTGATCTCTACTGATGACGGATAAAATCCAGAAACACATGTGTCTAGAGATGACAGCACTAATCTACACCAACTTTGGTGGAACACTCCAGCAAAATACCAAGTAAGCATGCACTACAAACTGCATTTACCAGAATGCTGAGGGGCGAACTGTGCTGGGAGGTCAGCAGTGTGCTCCCACCCTTTCCTGTTTAAAAAGGCTCCCTTGAGCCATTGAGCTGACGAGCTAGTGGAAATGCTCCTGTGCGCCTGTGAGAGGTACTGAGACCTGTAAGAATTGTGGCAGCCTGCTCAGCAACCCCAGAAGAAAATCGTTTTTGATCTCTACTGATGACGGATAAAATCCAGAAACACGTGTCTAGAGATGACAGCACTAATCTGCACCAACTTTGGTGGAACACTCCAGCAAAATACCAAGTAAACATGCACTACAAACTGCATTTACCAGAATGCTAAGGGGCGAACTGTGCTGGGAGGTCACACAGTTTAGTCACTAACCCATGCATTCAGTAAGACACATCTAATCACTCACTTAAACAGTCAGTTATGCACCTACTAAATCCTCAATCCAGACACTTATACACCCACTCATTCTTCAATACACCTTGGAATATATATAATACATATTTAAACTTTATAGAAACACAAAGTCACTGGATGATGTCATCAGTGATGTCATCAGTGATGTCATTTGAGATGTCATCAGTGATGTCATCAGTGATGTCACTGACCATGTCATGAATGATGTAATATGTGACGTAATCAGCAGTGCTTTGCGGGGTCGCGAGTTATAGTTAGCTGAACTAACTATAACGGCGGAATTTCTCTGGTTTTGTACGAGTAAAATGTCCAACTAACTATAACGCCCCTGAAACCTATGGTTTTTTCAGTGAATATATATATATATATATATATATATATATTGTACATCAACAAAATCCAAAAAGGAACCCCCGCACTCCAAGAGAGTATATTTCAATCATATCATTTTTATTTGCAAACGTGCAAATTCCACCACTTCCACCACCAACGCATTTCAACCCCCACAGGTCTTGCTCACGTGATTGTGGTACAATATTAACATTTGCAAAAAGATTTGAAACATTAAAGCAACATCTGAGTGTTAATAAAAAGCAACCACAAGAATCCCCTAACGCCACAGGAAGCGAGTCAGACACAGACTTCAGTGAAGGGGAGGGCCTAATTCTACCAGGAAAACGTACCACTTTTTTAGACGAAATGAAATTAGTGTATCTGGATCAACAAATGCCAAGAGGAAGGGGAGGAGGACGGGGTACCAAACGAGGAAGAGGAAGGGGGAGAGGCCAGTCAACAACAAAATCAAACGACGCAAAACCAGAAGAAGCTCAGGAAAAAACAAAAGGATACCATCTTCGCAATCGGGTGACCAAGACGTAGAGGATGAGAAGTCAAAGGAACCATATTTAATCATCAATCTCTCCAAACATGTCTTAACAAGAGCTGAAGAAAGCCTTTTAAATAAAGGACTTACATTCTGTCCGGAAAAGCATTTTGACATTGTAGAAACTAAAATAGATCTTTACAAATATGTACGGAAATTAAAGTTGGCCAAGTTCTTCAATAGACAAGAGAGACAAAGTGCAGTAAATGTGGAAATGAGCAACAATTCAATAGAAGAACCAATACAAGAGTTTACAATCGGAGAAATTTCGAATTTAAGAACAGCGTATAGCCTAGCAAATGAAATAAATGAGGAGAACATCCCTGACACACAACTGCTACAGGAGATGGGTATAAGAACGGATAAACACCTGATCACAAAGTTTAAGAATAAATCTAAATTCTGCCCAGCATTACATCCCGGGAATAAGATAGACACCTTTTATGAGTTAGTAACCATGGAATTGGAAAAAATGAGCAATGTTAAACATGGAGATAACAAAGAGAATCTCAGTAAGCAGGAACGCTCAGCATTGGAGTCACTTATGAATAATACTCTAATAGAGATTAAACCCGCCGATAAAGGAGGGAACATAGTTATTTTAAATAAGGATGATTACATTATGGAAGCAATGCGACAACTAAATGACATCAATAACTATGAAAAGCTCAAGAGAAATCCTATAAATGACATGGTTAAAGACTTGAATACCAAGCTTAAGAACTGGCAGGAGAAGGGTTTACTAAATGATCAGGAGGTACAATATTTGAGTAATAATGACCCGATAATACCAACCATTTATTTCCTCCCGAAGGTACATAAAACGCTAACAAAGCCACCAGGGAGACCCATTATTTCCAGCTGTGGGTCCCTATATGAAAATATCTCCACATATGTGGATTACTTTCTGGCCCCAATGGTCCCAACCCTAACATCATACATTAAGGATACTGGGGATTTCTTAAGAATGCTTATGAACACCGGATGGTGTAAGGATTACATGCTGGTAACCATTGACGTAGTGTCTCTTTATACGTCTATTGATCATAACATAGGCATAAAAGCGATAAAATATTTCTTGAAACAAAAGCCTATAGAACAACTTCAACACTGCCAGATGGTCATTGAAATGATAGAACTTTGTTTAAGGAACAATGTATTCCTTTTTAATAAGAACATGTACTCCCAATGCTGCGGAACTGCCATGGGAGTTTCCTTCTCTCCAAGCTACGCCAACCTAGTTATGGGCTGGTGGGAGAAGACCATAGCTTGGAGAGAAGAAAATGACCATCACGTAGCCAAAGTGGCATTGTGGCTGCGTTTTATAGATGACCTCTTCCTCCTTTGGAATGGAACCGAGAATGAGTTTATAGAGTTCTTCAACATATTGAACAACAACGATGTTGGCCTGAAATTCACTTATAATATCAGTTCAAGTGAAATTGTATTCTTGGATACTAAAGTATATGTAAAAGCAGATCAAATAGAAACAACTGTCTACCGGAAAAGCACGGCAACAAATAGTGTGCTACACGGTAAGAGCTTCCATCCAGAGACACTAAAAAGAAATATACCATATGGTGAATTTATCAGGATGAAGAGGAACTGCTCAAACACGAAGGAGATGAATCTTAAATTCAAAGACACTAAAAAACGGTTTTTACAAAGAGGCTATCGATATAATGATATCAAACGGGGAGAAATGAAAGCTAGGTGCCTTACAAGAGCTGAAACATTGATTAATAAAAATGATGTGAATACGGAGACGCAACAAAAAGAACCTATAAGAATGGTGATGACATACAGTAAAGAGAGTTTTAAAATTCGCAAATCCCTCAAAAAATACTGGAACATCCTAAGTAAAGATCCAGACATCGGCAAAGAGTTGGGTGACCAACCGCAAATAACCTACAGAAAGGCACCATCGTTGTCTGATAAATTGGTCAGAAGCCACTTTGAAATTAATCAGCCAAGTATGTGGTTACAAGGAATGCAAAGGGGATTTAAGAAATGCAGCCAATGTAAGGCCTGTAAAATCGGGAGAAGTATGAAAACAATTAAGGATCCACAAGGCAAAACCTTCAACATCAACGATACCATAACGTGTAAAACAACTCATGTGGTGTATATGTTGGAATGCCATTGCGGGAAACGCTACATTGGGAGCACGATATGTCCCTTAAACAAACGCATCCTAGAACACATACGGGCTATACAGAACAGAGACTTGACATATGCCATGGCAAAACATATGACAACGCATGAGAGGAAAACATGGCAGGATATGACATATAGTGGTTTGGCAACGGTACCCATCCATGAGAGAGGTGGGAATAGAACTCTAAAACTAAGACGCCTGGAATCTAGGTTAATAATAAGATTTAAGACCAAATTCCCGATGGGACTTAACGGGGATGAAGAATTACACATACATCTGTAAGGATACTGTGGCATCTGTACTGTAATCAGAAGAAATGAAACATTACTTAGCAAGGAGTGAAATATTATAAAAAGGAACAAAAATATCAAATCTGTAAAAGACTTTTAGACCTTTGACCAATATAAAATATGAAATGTCTTGCAGTTATTGGGGCACTGAGCCCACAAATAAAGAAAGATCGTGAGGGATACATGAATGGAAAGAGATGCAGATATGCATAATTAGTTAAAATGTTCTAATTGTGGACACTGAGCCAATCATGTAACGTTAGCGCGAAAGCGCGTTTTAGTCACTAAGACTAATTCTATTTGATCATATTTATGATCATACTAATGTGAATCCATGCCACATGTATCTTTTCAGAAAACCAATACTGCCTTATATATTTGTATAATTTGGTATAATCGTCCTAATTATTTTACAAGATTAATGTAATTGTCAGATATCACATAATGATTTAACATTGTTTAATGTTGGCATGCATATATATGCTATTTTTTTAAAGTGAACTACCATTCCCAGTATGCATCATAAATTGTTCACTGGGTTTTTGGTATAAATAGTGGAAAGCGTGGAGGGACTAACGCTATACACCGTGACCAAGACCTGCTGGTCGAAACGCGTAGGTGGAGAAGGAGTGTAACTGGCTTCAATAAATCTTTATCAAATCTGGGAGAGTGCAGCGTGTTACTTGGTTGGTGACAAATTGTTTTTCGGGGCAAGTCCGGCCCCGCCACGCGCACCAGCTGTGAAAAGTGCGCCCTTCGTTCTTGGACTGCTTTGTTGAAGAATATATATATATATATATATATATATATATATATATATATATATATATATTCACTGAAAAAACCACATGTTTCAGGGACGTTATAGTTAGTTGGACATTTCACTCGTACAAAGCCAGAGAAATTCGGCCGTTATAGTTAGTTGAGCTAACTATAACTCGCGCCTCCGCAATGCACTGCTGATGACATCACATATTACATCACTCATGACATGGTCAGTGACATCACTTATGACATCACTGATGACATCTCAAATGACATCACTGATGAGATCATCCAATGACTGAGTGTTTCTAAAAAGTTTAAATATGTTTTATATATATATATATATATATGCCAAGGCGTAATGAAGAATGAGTGGGTGTATGAGTGTCTGAATGGATTATTTAATAGGTGCATGACTGACTGTATAAGTGAGTGATTAAACGTGTCTTACTAATACATGGGTGACTGACTAATCTGTATGAATGTCTGTATCAGTCTGTCAGTTGGTGTGTAAGTGGCTGCTTGGGTTGGTGAGTAGCTACATGAGTGTCTATATGGGTTTTTGATTGGTTGTCTGAGTACCTGAATGGGTGCCTGAGTGTCTGTGTGGGTGGGTGGGGTGTGTGTGACTCCCTGCATGGATGTGTGAGTGGGTGATTCACTGGGTGTATGGGTTCAAGAGTGCATCTGTGACGGGCTGTATGGGTGGATGAGTGTGTGTATGGCTGTAGTGGTGAGTGACTGGATGTCTCAGTGGTACATGTGTGAGTAACTACATATGTGAAAGGCAGTATATGTGAGTGTTGGAGTATATAAATGATTATATGTGAGAGTGAGTGATTGTGAGAGTGGCTGTATGGATGAGTGTGTGCTTGGGTCAGTGATTGTATAAGAGAGTAAGTATGTGTTAGTATCTGTATAAATAAGTGAGGTGGTGTGTGTATAACTGTGTAGGTGAGTAACTGGGAGTGTGATTGATTCTTTGCATGACTGACTAGCTGTGTGAGTAACTCTATGGGTGAGTGGCGGTGTGTGAGTGTCTGTATGGGTGTATGAGTGCATATGATAGTGGCTGTATTGATGAGTGACTGCATGTATGAGTGACTGTATGGATGAGGGAGTGGATTTGTGTGTAGACCTAGGAATCAGTGAGTGGGTATGTAGTAACTGGTATTGGTGTGTCGATGGTTTCGAGAATGGCAGGCTGTATTTTAGAATGGGGGTATCAATGGTTATATTAGGCTGTGAGGAGGTGCATCAGATTATCATGTGGATGATGTCATCAGTGATGTCATCAGTGATATCATTTGAGATGTCATCAGTGATGTCACTGACCATGTCATGGGTGATATAATATGTGATGTCATCAGCAGTGCATTGCGGGGGCGCGAGTTATAGTTAGATCAACTAACTATAATGTCTGAATTTCTCTGGTTTTGTATGAGTGAAATGTCCAACTAACTATAACGTCCCTGAAACCTGTGGTTTTTTCAGTAAATTTCTATGGTTTTTTAAATGCTAATTTCTAACTATAACTTCCCTGAAACCTATGTTTTTTTCAGTGAATTTCTAAGGTTTTTTAAATGCTAATTTCTAACTATGCCTACATAGGTAGGACATGTACAGAAAGAGGAAGAAAGGCGCAGAAAGAAGCAAGAGAAGTGTAGAAAGAGGCAAGAGAGGTGCAGAAAGATGAAGAAAGGTGCAGAAAGAAGCAAGAGAAATGCAGAAAGAGGCAACAGAAGTCCAGAAAGAGGAAGAAAGGTGAAGAAAGAAGCAAGAGATGTGCAGAAAGAACCAACAGAGGTGCAGAAAGAGGCCTACTTTGGCTGTAACTTACAACAGACTCATACAAAGTACTCTAATCACTAATCCTTCTCCGAAAATGTCTTAAAACTCACTTTTCTCTTGAAGGTTCACTATTAATCGACTGCTAAGAATGTTACGCCTACCCAATATAAAACAGCAATCCTAAGCATATCACTGTTGTAAGTCTGACCAAGTTTGTGAAGGTATGCATGCGTGTCTATGCTTTTACCTAGTGACATGTTAAATGAAAATAAACATACAAACACTTGAATACCTGTGTTTCAAACAGTATACTCTGTAAATTTGTGTAAAAAAAGGTGTATGCATTTCTTTCTGCTCACAATACAGGGCACATGGGTATTCAATAGTATATTTGAAGAGGTCTATAACACATATATACATAAGACATGTCTGCCTGTGCAACCAAATGACAGAGCAGAACTAAGAAGATTTGACCACCTACAAGAGAAGCCACCCGCTTTTTAGGCTACCATCTTCAGATGCATAACACATGTGAGAATACATGTGCAAGTAGACATATATCTCAGTCACGAGAGCACGTAGACCTTTAAACTTGACAGCTTGCACTTCCCATTTGAATATAGAAAGAGGCAAGAGAAGTGCAGAAAGAGGCAAGAGAGGAGCAGAAAGAGGCAAGAGAGGTGCAGAAAGAGGTTAGTGAGGTGCAGAAAGAGGCAAGAGAAGTGCTGAAAGAGGCAAGAGCAGGGCAGAAAGAGGCAAGAGAGGTACAGAAAGAGGCAAGAGAGGTACAGAAAGAAGCAACAGAGGTGCAGAAGGAGACAAAAGAACTGCAGAAAGAGGCAAGACAGTTGCAGAGACAAGCAAGAGAGGTGCAGAAAAAGGGAATAGGGGTGCAGAAAGAGGCAAGAGAGGTGCAGAAAGAGGGAAGAAGGGTATAGAAAGAGGCAAGAGGGGTGCAGAAAGAAGCAAGATAAGTGCAGAAAGAAGCAAGATAAGTGCAGAAAGAGGCAAGAGGGGTGCAGAAAGAGGCAAGAGGGGTGCAGAAAGAGGCAAGAGGGGTGCAGAAAGAGGCAAGAGAGTTGCAGAAACAGGCAAGAGAGGTGCAGAAAAAAGGAACAGGTGTGCAGAAAGAAGCGAGAGAGGTGCAGAAAGAGGGAAGAAGGGCGCAGAAAGAGGAGTGCAGAAAGAAGCAACAGAGGTGCAAAAGAGGCAAGGGGGGTGCTGAAAGAGGCAAGAGGGGTGCAGAAAGTAGCAAGAGTGGTGCAGAAAGAAGCAACAGAAGTGCAGAAAGAAGCAAGAGAAGTGCAGAAAGAAGCAACAGAGGTGCAAAAAGAGGCAAGCGAGGTGCAGAAAGAGGGAAGAGGGGTGCAGAAAGTAGCAAGAGGGGTGCAGAAAGTAGCAAGAGGGGCGCAGAAAGAAGCCATAGAGGTACAGAAAGAAGCAAGAGAAGTGATGAAAGAGACAAGAGAGTTGCAGAAACAGGCAAAAGAAGTGCAGAAAGAGGCAAGAGAAGTGCAGAAGGAAGCAACAGAGGTGCAGAAAGAAGGAACAGGGGTGGACAAAGAGACAAGAGAAGTGCAGAAACGAGCAACAGAGATGCAGAAAGGGGTAAGAGGGGTGGAGAAAGAGTCAAGAGGGGTGCAGAAAGAAGTAAGAGAGGTGCAGAAAGAAACAAAAGAAGTGCAGAAATTAGGAACAGAGGTGCAGAGAGAGGCAAGAAAGGTGCAAAAAGAGGGAAAAGGGGTGCAGAAAGAGGCATGAGGGGTGCAGAAAGAAGCAGGAGAAGTGCAGAAAGAAGCAACAGAGGTGCAGGAAGAGGGGTGCAGAAAGAGACAAGAGAAGTGCAAAAAGAAGCAACAGATGCAGAAAGGGGGAAGAGGGGTGGACAAAGAGGCAAGAGGGAAGCAGAAAGAAGCAAGAGAAGTGCAAAAAGAAACAAAAGAAGTGCAGAAACAGGCAAGATGGGTGCAAAAAGAGGGAATAGGGGTGTAGAAAGAGGCACAAGGGTTGCAGAAAGAAGGGACAGAGGTGCAGAAAGAAGCAAGAGAGGTGCAGAAACAAACAAAAGAAGTGCAGAAAGAAGCAACAGAGGTGCAGAAAGAGGGATGAGGGTTGGAGAGAGGCAAGAGAAGTGCAGAAAGAAGCAACAGAGATGGAAAAAGGGGGGATAGGGTTGGAGTAAGTGGCAAAAGGGGTGCAGAAAGAAGCAAGAGAGGTGCAGAAAGAAACAAAAGAAGTGCAGAAATAAGCAAGATGGGTGCAAAAAGAGGTAAGAGGGGTGCAGAAAGAAGCACAAGTGGTGCAGAAAGAAGCAAGAGAGGTGCAGAAAGAAGTAAGAGAGGTGCAGAAAGAGGGCAAGAGGGGTGCAAAAAGAGGGAAGAGGGGTGCAGAAAGAGGCAGGATGGATGCAGAAAGAAGCAAGAGATGTGCAGAAAGAAACAAAAGAAGTGCAGAAAGAGTCAACAGGGGTGCAGAAAGAGGGAAGAGGGGTAGAGAAAGAGGCAAGGGTGTGTAGAAAGAAGCAAGAGAGCTGTAGAAAGAAACAAAAGAAGTGCAGAAAGGAGGAACAGAGGTGCAGAAAGAGGCAACAGGGGTGCAGAAGTGCAGAAAGGAGGAACAGAGGTGCAGAAAGAGGCAACAGGGGTGCAGAAAGAAGGAACAGAGGTGCACAAAGAGGCAAGAGGGGTGCAGAAAGAGGTAAAAGGGTGCAGAAAGCAGCGAGAGGTGAATAAAGAGGCAAGAGGGATGCAGAAAGAGGGAAGAGGGGTGCAGAAGCAGGTAAGGGGGTGCAGAAAGAAGCAAGAGAGGTGCAGAAACAAACAAAAGAAGTGCAGAAAGAAGGAACAGAGGTGCAGAGAAAGGCAAGAGGGGTGCAGAAAAAGGGAAGAGGGGTACAGAAAGAAGCAAGAGAGATGCAGAAAGAAACAAAAGAAGTGCAGAAAGAAGGAACAGAGGTGCAGAAAGAAGCAAGAGAGATGCAGAAAGAAACAAAAGAAGTGCAGAAAGGAGGAACAGAGGTGCAGAAAGACGCAACAGGGGTGCAGAAGTGCAGAAAGGAGGAACAGAGGTGCAGAAAGAGGCAACAGGGGTGCAGAAAGAAGGAACAGAGGTGCACAAAGAGGCAAGAGGGGTGCAGAAAGAGGTAAAAGGGGTGCAGAAAGCAGCGAGAGGTGAATAAAGAGGCAAGAGGGATGCAGAAAGAGGGAAGTGGGGTGCAGAAGCAGGCAAGGGGGTGCAGAAAGAAGCAAGAGAGGTGCAGAAACAAACAAAAGAAGTGCAGAAAGAAGGAACAGAGGTGCAGAGAAAGGCAAGAGGGGTGCAGAAAGAGGCAAGAGAGGTGCAGAAAGAGGGAAGAAGGGTATAGAAAGAGGCAAGAGGGGTGCAGAAAGAAGCAACAGAAGTGCAGAAAGAAGCAAGATAAGTGCAGAAAGAGGCAAGAGGGGTGCAGAAAGAGGCAAGAGGGGTGCAGAAAGAGGCAAGAGAGTTGCAGAAACAGGCAAGAGAGGTGCAGAAAAAAGGAACAGGTGTGCAGAAAGAAGCGAGAGAGGTGCAGAAAGAGGGAAGTAGGGTGCAGAAAAAGGAGTGCAGAAAGAAGCAACAGAGGTGCAAAAGAGGCAAGGGGGGTGCTGAAAGAGGCAAGAGGGGTGCAGAAAGTAGCAAGAGGGGTACAGAAAGAAGCAAGAGAAGTGCAGAAAGAAGCAAGAGAAGTGCAGAAAGAAGCAACAGAGGTGCAAAAAGAGGCAATAGAGGAGCAGAAAGAGGGAAGAGGGGTGCAGAAAGTAGCAAGAGGGGTGCAGAAAGTAGCAAGAGGGGCGCAGAAAGAAGCAACAGAAGTGCAGAAAGAAACAAAAGAAGTGCAGAAAGAAGGAACAGAGGTGCAGAAAGAGGCAAGAGGGGTGCAGGAAGAGGGGTGTGAAAGAGGCATGAGGGGTACAGAAAGAAGCAGGGGAGGTATAGAAAGAAGCAACAGAGGTACAGAAAGAGGGAACAGGGGTGAAGAAAGAGACAAGAGAATTGCAGAAAGAGGGAAGAAGGGTATAGAAAGAGGCAAGAGGGGTGCAGAAAGAAGCAAGATAAGTGCAGAAAGAAGCAAGATAAGTGCAGAAAGAGGCAAGAGGGGTGCATAAAGAGGCAAGAGGGGTGCAGAAAGAGGCAAGAGGGGTGCAGAAAGAGGCAAGAGAGTTGCAGAAACAGGCAAAAGAGGTGCAGAAATAAGCAACAGGTGTGCAGAAAGAAGCGAGAGAGGTGCAGAAAGAGGGAAGAAGGGTGCAGAAAGAGGAGTGCAGAAAGAAGCAACAGAGGTGCAAAAGAGGCAAGGGGGGTGCTGAAAGAGGCAAGAGGGGTGCAGAAAGTAGCAAGAGGGGTGCAGAAAGAAGCAACAGAAGTGCAGAAAGAAGCAAGAGAAGTGCAGAAAGAAGCAACAGAGGTGCAAAAAGAGGCAAGCGAGGTGCAGAAAGAGGGAAGAGGGGTGCAGAAAGTAGCAAGAAGGGTGCAGAAAGTAGCAAGAGGGGCGCAGAAAGAAGCCATAGAGGTACAGAAAGAAGCAAGAGAAGTGATGAAAGAGACAAGAGAGTTGCAGAAACAGGCAAAAGAAGTGCAGAAAGAGGCAAGAGAAGTGCAGAAGGAAGCAACAGAGGTGCAGAAAGAAGGAACAGGGGTGGACAAAGAGACAAGAGAAGTGCAGAAACGAGCAACAGAGATGCAGAAAGGGGTAAGAGGGGTGGAGAAAGAGTCAAGAGGGGTGCAGAAAGAAGTAAGAGAGGTGCAGAAAGAAACAAAAGAAGTGCAGAAATTAGGAACAGAGGTGCAGAGAGAGGCAAGAAAGGTGCAAAAAGAGGGAAAAGGGGTGCAGAAAGAGGCATGAGGGGTGCAGAAAGAAGCAGGAGAAGTGCAGAAAGAAGCAACAGAGGTGCAGGAAGAGGGGTGCAGAAAGAGACAAGAGAAGTGCAAAAAGAAGCAACAGATGCAGAAAGGGGGAAGAGGGGTGGACAAAGAGGCAAGAGGGAAGCAGAAAGAAGCAAGAAAAGTGCAAAAAGACACAAAAGAAGTGCAGAAACAGGCAAGATGGGTGCAAAAAGAGGGAATAGGGGTGTAGAAAGAGGCACAAGGGTTGCAGAAAGAAGGGACAGAGGTGCAGAAAGAAGCAAGAGAGGTGCAGAAACAAACAAAAGAAGTGCAGAAAGAAGCAACAGAGGTGCAGAAAGAGGGATGAGGGTTGGAGAGAGGCAAGAGAAGTGCAGAAAGAAGCAACAGAGATGGAAAAAGGGGGATAGGGTTGGAGTAAGTGGCAAAAGGGTGCAGAAAGAAGCAAAAGAGGTGCAGAAAGAAACAAAAGAAGTGCAGAAATAAGCAAGATGGGTGCAAAAAGAGGTAAGAGGGGTGCAGAAAGAAGCACAAGTGGTGCAGAAAGAAGCAAGAGAGGTGCAGAAAGAAGTAAGAGAGGTGCAGAAAGAGGGCAAGAGGGGTGCAAAAAGAGGGAAGAGGGGTGCAGAAAGAGGCAGGATGGATGCAGAAAGAAGCAAAAGATGTGCAGAAAGAAACAAAAGAAGTGCAGAAAGAGTCAACAGGGGTGCAGAAAGAGGGAAGAGGGGTAGAGAAAGAGGCAAGGGTGTGTAGAAAGAAGCAAGAGAGCTGTAGAAAGAAACAAAAGAAGTGCAGAAAGGAGGAACAGAGGTGCAGAAAGAGGCAACAGGGGTGCAGAAGTGCAGAAAGGAGGAACAGAGGTGCAGAAAGAGGCAACAGGGGTGCAGAAAGAAGGAACAGAGGTGCACAAAGAGGCAAGAGGGGTGCAGAAAGAGGTAAAAGGGGTGCAGAAAGCAGCGAGAGGTGAATAAAGAGGCAAGAGGGATGCGGAAAGAGGGAAGAGGGGTGCAGAAGCAGGCAAGGGGGTGCAGAAAGAAGCAAGAGAGGTGCAGAAACAAACAAAAGAAGTGCAGAAAGAAGGAACAGAGGTGCAGAGAAAGGCAAGAGGGGTGCAGAAAAAGGGAAGAGGGGTACAGAAAGAAGCAAGAGAGATGCAGAAAGAAACAAAAGAAGTGCAGAAAGAAGGAACAGAGGTGCAGAAAGAAGCAAGAGAGATGCAGAAAGAAACAAAAGAAGTGCAGAAAGGAGGAACAGAGGTGCAGAAAGACGCAACAGGGGTGCAGAAGTGCAGAAAGGAGGAACAGAGGTGCAGAAAGAGGCAACAGGGGTGCAGAAAGAAGGAACAGAGGTGCACAAAGAGGCAAGAGGGGTGCAGAAAGAGGTAAAAGGGGTGCAGAAAGCAGCGAGAGGTGAATAAAGAGGCAAGAGGGATGCGGAAAGAGGGAAGAGGGGTGCAGAAGCAGGCAAGGGGGTGCAGAAAGAAGCAAGAGAGGTGCAGAAACAAACAAAAGAAGTGCAGAAAGAAGGAACAGAGGTGCAGAGAAAGGCAAGAGGGGTGCAGAAAGAGGCAAGAGAGGTGCAGAAAGAGGGAAGAAGGGTATAGAAAGAGGCAAGAGGGGTGCAGAAAGAAGCAACAGAAGTGCAGAAAGAAGCAAGATAAGTGCAGAAAGAGGCAAGAAGGGTGCAGAAAGAGGCAAGAGGGGTGCAGAAAGAGGCAAGAGAGTTGCAGAAACAGGCAAGAGAGTGCAGAAAAAAGGAACAGGTGTGCAGAAAGAAGCGAGAGAGGTGCAGAAAGAGGGAAGTAGGGTGCAGAAAAAGGAGTGCAGAAAGAAGCAACAGAGGTGCAAAAGAGGCAAGGGGGTGCTGAAAGAGGCAAGAGGGTGCAGAAAGTAGCAAGAGGGGTACAGAAAGAAGCAACAGAAGTGCAGAAAGAAGCAAGAGAAGTGCAGAAAGAAGCAACAGAGGTGCAAAAAGAGGCAATAGAGAGGAGCAGAAAGAGGGAAGAGGGGTGCAGAAAGTAGCAAGAGGGGTGCAGAAAGTAGCAAGAGGGGAGCAGAAAGAAGCAACAGAAGTGCAGAAAGAAACAAAAGAAGTGCAGAAAGAAGGAACAGAGGTGCAGAAAGAGGCAAGAGGGGTGCAGGAAGAGGGGTGTGAAAGAGGCATGAGGGGTACAGAAAGAAGCAGGGGAGGTATAGAAAGAAGCAACAGAGGTACAGAAAGAGGGAACAGGGGTGAAGAAAGAGACAAGAGAATTGCAGAAACAAGCAACAGAGATACAGAAAAGGGTAAGAGGGGTGGAGAAAGAGGCAAGAGAAGTGCGGAAAGAAGCAAGAGAAATGCAGAAAGAGACAAGAGAAGTGCAGAAAGAAGCAACAGAGGTGCAGAAAGAGGCATGAGAGGTGTAGAAAGAGGCAAGAGAAGGGCAGAAAGAAACAAAAGTGCAGAAAGAAGGAACAGAGGTGCAGAAAGAGGCAAGAGGGGTGTGAAAGAGGCACATGGGGTGTGGAAAGAAGCAAGGGGGTGAAAAAAGAAGCAAGAGAGGTACAGAAAGAAACAAAAGAAGTGCAGAAAGAAGGAACAGAGGTGCAGAAAGAGGCAAGAAGAGTGCAGAAAGAGGGAAGAGGGGTACAGAAAGAGGCACGAGGGGTACAGAAAGAAGCAAGAAAGGTGCAGAAATAAACAAAAGAAGTGCAGAAAGAATCAACAGAGGTGCACAAAGAGGTAAGATTCGTGCACAAAGAGGGAAGAGGGGTGCAGAAAGAGGCACGAGGGGTGCAGAAAGAACCAAGAGAGGTGCAGAAAGAAGCAAGAGAAGTGCATAAAGAAGCAACAGAGGTGCCGAAAGATGCAAGAGGGATGCAAAAAGAAGGAAGAGGGGTGCAGAAAGAGGCACGAGGGGTGCAGAAAGAAGCAAAAGATGTGCAGAAAAACAAAAGAAGTGCAAAAAGAAGGAACAGAAGTGCAGAAAGAGGCAACATGGGTGAAGGAAGAGGGGTGGAGAAAGAGGCAAAGGGGTGCAAAAGAGGCAAGGGGGGTGCTGAAAGAGGCAAGAGGGGTGCAGAAAGTAGCAAGAGGGGTGCAGAAAGAAGCAACAGAAGTGCAGAAAAAAGCAAGAGAAGTGCAGAAAGAAGCAACAGAGGTGTAAAAAGAGGCAAGAGAGGTGCAGAAAGAGGGAAGAGGGGTGCAGAAAGTAGCAAGAGGGGTGCAGAAAGTAGCAAGAGGGGCGCAGAAAGAAGCCATAGAGGTACAGAAAGAAGCAAGAGAAGTGATGAAAGAGACAAGAGAGTTGCAGAAACAGGCAAAAGAAGTGCAGAAAGAGGCAAGAGAAGTGCAGAAGGAAGCAACAGAGGTGCAGAAAGAAGGAACAGGGGTGGACAAAGAGACAAGAGAAGTGCAGAAACGAGCAACAGGGATGCAGAAAGGGGTAAGAGGGGTGGAGAAAGAGTCAAGAGGGGTGCAGAAAGAAGTAAGAGAGGTGCAGAAAGAAACAAAAGAAGTGCAGAAATTAGGAACAGAGGTGCAGAGAGAGGCAAGAAAGGTGCCAAAAGAGGGGAAAGGGGTGCAGAAAGAGGCATGAGGGGTGCAGAAAGAAGCAGGAGAAGTGCAGAAAGAAGCAACAGAGGTGCAGGGAGAGGGGTGCAGAAAGAGACAAGAGAAGTGCAAAAAGAAGCAACAGATGCAGAAAGGGGGAAGAGGGGTGGACAAAGAGGCAAGAGGGAAGCAGAAAGAAGCAAGAGAAGTGCAAAAAGAAACAAAAGAAGTGCAGAAACAGGCAAGAGGGGTGCAGAAAGAGGGAATAGGGGTGTAGAAAGAGGCACAAGGGTTGCAGTAAGAAGGGACAGAGGTGCAGAAAGAAGCAAGAGAGGTGCAGAAACAAACAAAAGAAGTGCAGAAAGAAGCAACAGAGGTGCAGAAAGAGGGATGAGGGTTGGAGAAAGAGGCAAGAGAAGTGCAGAAAGAAGCAACAGAGATGGAAAAAGGGGGGATAGGGTTGGAGTAAGTGGCAAAAGGGGTGCAGAAAGAAGCAAGAGAGGTGCAGAAAGAAACAAAAGAAGTGCAGAAATAAGCAAGATTGGTTCAACAAGAGGTAAGAGGGGTGCAGAAAGAAGCACAAGTGGTGCAGAAAGAAGCAAGAGAAGTGCAGAAATAAGCAAGATGGGTTCAACAAGAGGTAAGAGGGGTGCAGAAAGAAGCACAAGTGTTGCAGAAAGAAGCAAGAGAGGTGCAGAAAGAGGGCAAGAGGGGTGCAAAAAGAGGGAAGAGGGGTGCAGAAAGAGGCAGGAGGGATGCAGAAAGAAGCAAGAGATGTGCAGAAAGAAACAAAAGAAGTGCAGAAAGAGTCAACATGGGTGCAGAAAGAAGGAAGAGGGGTAGAGAAAGAGGCAAGGGGGTGTAGAAAGAAGCAAGAGAGCTGTAGAAAGAAACAAAAGAAGTGCAGAAAGGAGTAACAGAGGTGCAGAAAGAGGCAACAGGGGTGCAGAAGTGCAGAAAGGAGGAACAGAGGTGCAGAAAGAGGCAACAGGGGTGCAGAAAGAAGGAACAGAGGTGCACAAAGAGGCAAGAGGGGTGCAGAAAGAGGTAAAGGGGTGCAGAAAGCAGCGAGAGGTGAATAAAGAGGCAAGAGGGATGCAGAAAGAGGGAAGAGGGTGCAGAAGCAGGCAAGGGGTGCAGAAAGAAGCAAGAGAGGTGCAGAAACAAACAAAAGAAGTGCAGAAAGAAGGAACAGAGGTGCAGAGAAAGGCAAGAGGGGTGCAGAAAAAGGGAAGAGGGGTACAGAAAGAAGCAAGAGAGATGCAGAAAGAAACAAAAGAAGTGCAGAAAGAAGGAACGGAGGTGCAGAAAGAGGCAAGAGGGGTGCAGGAAGAGGGGTGTGAAAGAGGCATGAGGGGTACAGAAAGAAGCAGGGTAGGTATAGAAAGAAGCAACAGAGGTGCAGAAAGAGGGAACAGGGGTGAAGAAAGAGACAAGAGAATTGCAGAAACAAGCAACAGAGATACAGAAAAGGGTAAGAGGGGTGCAGAAAGAGGTAAAAGGGGTGCAGAAAGCAGCGAGAGGTGAATAAAGAGGCAAGAGGGATGCGGAAAGAGGGAAGAGGGGTGCAGAAGCAGGCAAGGGGGTGCAGAAAGAAGCAAGAGAGGTGCAGAAACAAACAAAAGAAGTGCAGAAAGAAGGAACAGAGGTGCAGAGAAAGGCAAGAGGGGTGCAGAAAGAGGGAAGAGGGGTGCAGAAAAAGGGAAGAGGGGTACAGAAAGAAGCAAGAGAGATGCAGAAAGAAACAAAAGAAGTGCAGAAAGAAGGAACAGAGGTGCAGAAAGAGGCAAGAGGGGTTCAAGAAGAGGGGTGTGAAAGAGGCATGAGGGGTACAGAAAGAAGCAGGGGAGGTATAGAAAGAAGCAACAGAGGTACAGAAAGAGGGAACAGGGGTGAAGAAAGAGACAAGAGAATTGCAGAAACAAGCAACAGAGATACAGAAAAGGGTAAGAGGGGTGGAGAAAGAGGCAAGAGAAGTGCGGAAAGAAGCAAGAGAAATGCAGAAAGAGACAAGAGAAGTGCAGAAAGAAGCAACAGAGGTGCAGAAAGAGGCATGAGAGGTGTAGAAAGAGGCAAGAGAAGGGCAGAATGAAACAAAAGAAGTGCAGAAAGAAGGAACAGAGGTGCAGAAAGAGGCAAGAGGGGTGTGAAAGAGGCACATGGGGTGCGGAAAGAAGCAAGGGGGTGAAAAAAGAAGCAAGAGAGGTACAGAAAGAAACAAAAGAAGTGCAGAAAGAAGGAACAGTGGTGCAGAACGAGGCAAGAAGTGTGCAGAAAGAGGGAAGAGGGGTGCAGAAAGAGGCACGAGGGGTGCAGAAAGAAGCAAGAAAGGTGCAGAAATAAACAAAAGAAGTGCAGAAAGAATCAACAGAGGTGCACAAAGAGGTAAGATTTGTGCACAAAGAGGGAAGAGGGGTGCAGAAAGAGGCACGAGGGGTGCAGAAAGAACCAAGAGAGGTGCAGAAAGAAGCAAGAGAAGTGCATAAAGAAGCAACAGAGGTGCCGAAAGATGCAAGAGGGGTGCAAAAAGAAGGAAGAGGGGTGCAGAAAGAGGCACGAGGGGTGCAGAAAGAAGCAAAAGATGTGCAGAAAAACAAAAGAAGTGCAAAAAGAAGGAACAGAAGTGCAGAAAGAGGCAACATGGGTGAAGGAAGAGGGGTGGAGAAAGAGGCAAAGGGGTGCAAAAGAGGCAAGGGGGGTGCTGAAAGAGGCAAGAGGGGTGCAGAAAGTAGCAAGAGGGGTGCAGAAAGAAGCAACAGAAGTGCAGAAAGAAGCAAGAGAAGTGCAGAAAGAAGCAACAGAGGTGCAAAAAGAGACAAGAGAGGTGCAGAAAGAGGGAAGAGGGGTGCAGAAAGTAGCAAGAGGGTGCAGAAAGTAGCAAGAGGGCGCAGAAAGAAGCCATAGAGGTACAGAAAGAAGCAAGAGAAGTGATGAAAGAGACAAGAGAGTTGCAGAAACAGGCAAAAGAAGTGCAGAAAGAGGCAAGAGAAGTGCAGAAGGAAGCAACATAGGTGCAGAAAGAAGGAACAGGGGTGGACAAAGAGACAAGAGAAGTGCAGAGCGAGCAACAGAGATGCAGAAAGGGGTAAGAGGGGTGGAGAAAGAGTCAAGAGGGGTGCAGAAAGATGTAAGAGAGGTGCAGAAAGAAACAAAAGAAGTGCAGAAATTAGGAACAGAGGTGCAGAGAGAGGCAAAAAAGGTGCAAAAAGAGGGAAAAGGGGTCCAGAAAGAGGCATGCAGGGTGCAGAAAGAAGCAGGAGAAGTGCAGAAAGAAGCAACAGAGGTGCAGGAAGAGGGGTGCAGGAAGGGAAAAGAGAAGTGCAAAAAGAAGCAACAGATGCAGAAAGGGGGAAGAGGAGTGGACAAAGAGGCAAGAGGGAAGAGGGAAGCAGAAAGAAACAAGAGAAGTGCAAAAAGAAACAAAAGAAGTGCAGAAACAGGCAAGAGGGGTGCAGAAAGAGGGAATAGGGGTGTAGAAAGAGGCACAAGGGTTGCAGAAAGAAGGGACAGAGGTGCAGAAAGAAGCAAGAGAGGTGCAGAAACAAACAAAAGAAGTGAAGAAAGAAGCAACAGAGGTGCAGAAAGAGGGATGAGGGTTGGAGAAAGAGGCAAGAGAAGTGCAGAAAGAAGCAACAGAGATGGAAAAAGGGGGGATAGGGTTGGAGTAAGTGGCAAAAGGGGTGCAGAAAGAAGCAAGAGAGGTGCAGAAAGAAACAAAAGAAGTGCAGAAATAAGCAAGATGGGTGCAAAAAGAGGTAAGAGGGGTGCAGAAAGAAGCACAAGTGGTGCAGAAAGAAGCAAGAGAGGTGCAGAAAGAAGCAAGAGAGGTGCAGAAAGAGGGCAAGAGGGGTGCAAAAAGAGGGAAGAGGGGTGCAGAAAGAGGCAGGAGGGATGCAGAAAGAAGCAAGAGATGTGCAGAAAGAAACAAAAGAAGTGCATAAAGAGTCAACAGGGGTGCAGAAAGAGGGAAGAGGGGTAGAGAAAGAGGCAAGGGGGTGTAGAAAGAAGCAAGAGAGCTGTAGAAAGAAACACAAGAAGTGCAGAAAGGAGGAACAGAGGTGCAGAAAGAGGCAACAGGGGTGCAGAAAGAAGGAATAGAGGTGCACAAAGAGGCAAGAGGGGTGCAGAAAGAGGTAAAAGGGGTGCAGAAAGCAGCGAGAGGTGAATAAAGAGACAAGAGGGATGTGGAAAGAGGGGTGCAGAAGCAGGCAAGGGGGTGCAGAAAGAAGCAAGAGAGGTGCAGAAACAAACAAAAGAAGTGCAGAAAGAAGGAACAGAGGTGCAGAGAAAGGCAAGAGGGGTGCAGAAAAAGACAAGAGAGGTGCAGAAAGAGGGAAGAAGGGTATAGAAAGAGGCAAGAGGGGTGCAGAAAGAAGCAACAGAAGTGCAGAAAGAAGCAAGATAAGTGCAGAAAGAGGCAAGAGGGGTGCAGAAAGAGGCAAGAGGGGTGCAGAAAGAGGCAAGAGAGTTGCAGAAACAGGCAAGAGAGGTGCAGAAAAAAGGAACAGGTGTGCAGAAAGAAGCAAGAGAAGTGCAAAAAGAAACAAAAGAAGTGCAGAAACAGGCAAGAGGGGTGCAGAAACAGGGAATAGGGGTGTAGAAAGAGGCACAAGGGTTGCAGAAAGAAGGGACAGAGGTACAGAAAGAAGCAAGAGAGGTGCAGAAACAAACAAAAGAAGTGCAGAAAGAAGCAACAGAGGTGCAGAAAGAGGGATGAGGATTGGAGAAAGAGGCAAGAGAAGTGCAGAAAGAAGCAACAGAGATGGAAAAAGGGATGATAGGGTTGGAGTAAGTGGCAAAAGGGGTGCAGAAAGAAGCAAGAGAGGTGCAGAAAGAAACAAAAGAAGTGCAGAAATAAGCAAGATGGGTGCAAAAAGAGGTAAGAGGGGTGCAGAAAGAAGCACAAGTGGTGCAGAAAGAAGCAAGAGAGGTGCAGAAAGAAGCAAGAGAGGTGCAGAAAGAGGGCAAGAGGGGTGCAAAAAGAGGGAAGAGGGGTGCAGAAAGAGGCAGGAGGGATGCAGAAAGAAGCAAGAGATGTGCAGAAAGAAACACAAGATGTGCAGAAAGAGTCAACAGGGGTGCAGAAAGAGGCAACAGGGGTGCAGAAGTGCAGAAAGGAGGAACAGAGGTGCACAAAGAGGCAACAGAGGTGCACAAAGAGGCAAGAGGGGTGCAGAAAGAGGTAAAAGGGGTGCAGAAAGCAGCGAGAGGTGAAAAAGAAACAAAAGAAGTGCAGAAACAGGCAAGAGGGGTGCAGAAACAGGGAATAGGGGTGTAGAAAGAGGCACAAGGGTTGCAGAAAGAAGGGACAGAGGTGCAGAAAGAAGCAAGAGAGGTGCAGAAACAAACAAAAGAAGTGCAGAAAGAAGCAACAGAGGTGCAGAAAGAGGAATGAGGGTTGGAGAAAGAGGCAAGAGAAGTGCAGAAAGAAGCAACAGAGATGGAAAAGGGATGATAGGGTTGGAGTAAGTGGCAAAGGGGTGCAGAAAGAAGCAAGAGAGGTGCAGAAAGAAACAAAGAAGTGCAGAAATAAGCAAGATGGGTGCAAAAGAGGTAAGAGGGGTGCAGAAAGAAGCAAAAGATGTGCAGAAAAACAAAGAAGTGCAAAAGAAGGAACAGAAGTGCAGAAAGAGGCAACATGGGTGAAGGAAGAGGGGTGGAGAAAGAGGCAAAGGGGTGCAAAAGAGGCAAGGGGGGTGCTGAAAGAGGCAAGAGGGGTGCAGAAAGTAGCAAGAGGGGTGCAGAAAGAAGCAACAGAAGTGCAGAAAGAAGCAAGAAGAGTGCAGAAAGAGGGAAGAGGGGTGCAGAAAGAGGCATGAGGGGTGCAGAAAGAAGCAAGAAAGGTGCGGAAATAAACAAAAGAAGTGCAGAAAGAATCAACAGAGGTGCACAAAGAGGTAAGATTTGTGCACAAAGAGGGAAGAGGGGTGCAGAAAGAGGCACGAGGGGTGCAGAAAGAACCAAGAGAGGTGCAGAAAGAAGCAAGAGAAGTGCATAAAGAAGCAACAGAGGTGCCGAAAGAAGCAACAGAGGTGCAAAAAGAGGCAAGAGAGGTGCAGAAAGAGGGAAGATGGGTGCAGAAAGTAGCAAGAGAGGTGCAGAAAGTAGCAAGAGGGGCGCAGAAAGAAGCCATAGAGGTACAGAAAGAAGCAAGAGAAGTGATGAAAGAGACAAGAGAGTTGCAGAAACAGGCAAAAGAAGTGCAGAAAGAGGCAAGAGAAGTGCTGAAGGAAGCAACATAGGTGCAGAAAGAAGGAACAGGGGTGGACAAAGAGACAAGAGAAGTGCAGAAACGAGCAACAGAGATGCAGAAAGGGGTAAGAGGGGTGGAGAAAGAGTCAAGAGGGGTGCAGAAAGAAGTAAGAGAGGTGCAGAAAGAAACAAAGAAGTGCAGAAATTAGGAACAGAGGTGCAGAGAGAGGCAAGAAAGGTGCAAAAAGAGGAAAGGGGTCAGAAAGAGGCATGAAGGGTGCAGAAAGAAGCAGGAGAAGTGCAGAAAGAAGCAACAGAGGTGCAGGAAGAGGGGTGTAGGAAGAGACAAGAGAAGTGCAAAAAGAAGCAACAGATGCAGAAAGGGGGAAGAAGGGTGGACAAAGAGGCAAGAGGGGTGCAGAAAGAGGCAAGAGAGTTGCAGAAACAGGCAAGAGAGGTGCAGAAAAAAGGAACAGGTGTGCAGAAAGAAGCAAGAGAAGTGCAAAAAGAAACAAAAGAAGTGCAGAAACAGGCAAGAGGGGTGCAGAAACAGGGAATAGGGGTGTAGAAAGAGGCACAAGGGTTGCAGAAAGAAGGGACAGAGGTACAGAAAGAAGCAAGAGAGGTGCAGAAACAAACAAAGAAGTGCAGAAAGAAGCAACAGAGGTGCAGAAAGAGGGATGAGGATTGGAGAAAGAGGCAAGAGAAGTGCAGAAAGAAGCAACAGAGATGGAAAAAGGGATGATAGGGTTGGAGTAAGTGGCAAAGGGGTGCAGAAAGAAGCAAGAGAGGTGCAGAAAGAAACAAAAGAAGTGCAGAAATAAGCAAGATGGGTGCAAAAGAGGTAAGAGGGGTGCAGAAAGAAGCACAAGTGGTGCAGAAAGAAGCAAGAGAGGTGCAGAAAGAAGCAAGAGAGGTGCAGAAAGAGGGCAAGAGGGGTGCAAAAAAGAGGAAGAGGGGTGCAGAAAGAGGCAGGAGGGATGCAGAAAGAAGCAAGAGATGTGCAGAAAGAAACACAAGATGTGCAGAAAGAGTCAACAGGGGTGCAGAAAGAGGCAACAGGGTGCAGAAGTGCAGAAAGGAGGAACAGAGGTGCACAAAGAGGCAACAGAGGTGCACAAAGAGGCAAGAGAGGGTGCAGAAAGAGGTAAAAGGGGTGCAGAAAGCAGCGAGAGGTGAAAAAGAAACAAAAGAAGTGCAGAAACAGGCAAGAGGGGTGCAGAAACAGGGAATAGGGGTGTAGAAAGAGGCACAAGGGTTGCAGAAAGAAGGGACAGAGGTGCAGAAAGAAGCAAGAGAGGTGCAGAAACAAACAAAAGAAGTGCAGAAAGAAGCAACAGAGGTGCAGAAAGAGGGATGAGGGTTGGAGAAAGAGGCAAGAGAAGTGCAGAAAGAAGCAACAGAGATGGAAAAAGGGATGATAGGGTTGGAGTAAGTGGCAAAAGGGGTGCAGAAAGAAGCAAGAGAGGTGCAGAAAGAAACAAAAGAAGTGCAGAAATAAGCAAGATGGGTGCAAAAAGAGGTAAGAGGGGTGCAGAAAGAAGCAAAAGATGTGCAGAAAAACAAAAGAAGTGCAAAAGAAGGAACAGAAGTGCAGAAAGAGGCAACATGGGTGAAGGAAGAGGGGTGGAGAAAGAGGCAAAGGGGTGCAAAAGAGGCAAGAGGGTGCTGAAAGAGGCAAGAGGGTGCAGAAAGTAGCAAGAGAGGTGCAGAAAGAAGCAACAGAAGTGCAGAAAGAAGCAAGAAGAGTGCAGAAAGAGGGAAGAGGGGTGCAGAAAGAGGCATGAGGGGTGCAGAAAGAAGCAAGAAAGGTGCGGAAATAAACAAAAGAAGTGCAGAAAGAATCAACAGAGGTGCACAAAGAGGCAAGATGTGTGCACAAAGAGGAAAGAGGGGTGCAGAAAGAGGCACGAGGGGTGCAGAAAGAACCAAGAGAGGTGCAGAAAGAAGCAAGAGAAGTGCATAAAGAAGCAACAGAGGTGCCGAAAGAAGCAACAGAGGTGCAAAAAGAGGCAAGAGGGAAGAGGGGTGCAGAAAGTAGCAAGAGAGGTGCAGAAAGTAGCAAGAGGGGCGCAGAAAGAAGCCATAGAGGTACAGAAAGAAGCAAGAGAAGTGATGAAAGAGACAAGAGAGTTGCAGAAACAGGCAAAAGAAGTGCAGAAAGAGGCAAGAGAAGTGCTGAAGGAAGCAACATAGGTGCAGAAAGAAGGAACAGGGGTGGACAAAGAGACAAGAGAAGTGCAGAAACGAGCAACAGAGATGCAGAAAGGGGTAAGAGGGGTGGAGAAAGAGTCAAGAGGGGTGCAGAAAGAAGTAAGAGAGGTGCAGAAAGAAACAAAAGAAGTGCAGAAATTAGGAACAGAGGTGCAGAGAGAGGCAAGAAAGGTGCAAAAAGAGGGAAAAGGGGTCCAGAAAGAGGCATGAAGGGTGCAGAAAGAAGCAGGAGAAGTGCAGAAAGAAGCAACAGAGGTGCAGGAAGAGGGGTGCAGGAAGAGACAAGAGAAGTGCAGAAAGAAGCAACAGATGCAGAAAGGGGGAAGAAGGGTGGACAAAGAGGCAAAGAGGGGTGCAGAAAGAGGCAAGAGAGTTGCAGAAACAGGCAAGAGAGGTGCAGAAAGAAGGAACAGGTGTGCAGAAAGAAGCAAGAGAAGTGCAAAAAGAAACAAAGAAGTGCAGAAACAGGCAAGAGGGGTGCAGAAACAGGGAATAGGGGTGTAGAAAGAGGCACAAGGGTTGCAGAAAGAAGGGACAGAGGTACAGAAAGAAGCAAGAGAGGTGCAGAAACAAACAAAGAAGTGCAGAAAGAAGCAACAGAGGTGCAGAAAGAGGGATGAGGATTGGAGAAAGAGGCAAGAGAAGTGCAGAAAGAAGCAACAGAGATGGAAAAAGGGATGATAGGGTTGGAGTAAGTGGCAAAGGGGTGCAGAAAGAAGCAAGAGAGGTGCAGAAAGAAACAAAAGAAGTGCAGAAATAAGCAAGATGGGTGCAGAAAGAGGTAAGAGGGGTGCAGAAAGAAGCACAAGTGGTGCAGAAAGAAGCAAGAGAGGTGCAGAAAGAAGCAAAGAGAGGTGCAGAAAGAGAGCAAGAGGGTGCAGAAAGAGGGAAGAGGGGTGCAGAAAGAGGCAGGAGGGATGCAGAAAGAAGCAAGAGATGTGCAGAAAGAAACACAAGATGTGCAGAAAGAGTCAACAGGGGTGCAGAAAGAGGCAACAGAGGTGCAGAAGTGCAGAAAGGAGGAACAGAGGTGCACAAAGAGGCAACAGAGGTGCAGAAAGAGGCAAGAGGGGTGCAGAAAGAGGTAAAAGGGGTGCAGAAAGCAGCGAGAGGTGAAAAGAAACAAAAGAAGTGCAGAAACAGGCAAGAGGGTGCAGAAACAGGGAATAGGGGTGTAGAAAGAGGCACAAGGGTTGCAGAAAGAAGGGACAGAGGTGCAGAAAGAAGCAAGAGAGGTGCAGAAACAAACAAAAGAAGTGCAGAAAGAAGCAACAGAGGTGCAGAAAGAGGGATGAGGGTTGGAGAAAGAGGCAAGAGAAGTGCAGAAAGAAGCAACAGAGATGCAGAAAAAGGGATGATAGGGTTGGAGTAAGTGGCAAAGGGTGCAGAAAGAAGCAAGAGAGGTGCAGAAAGAAACAACAGAAGTGCAGAAATAAGCAAGATGGGTGCAAAAAGAGGTAAGAGGGGTGCAGAAAGAAGCAAAAGATGTGCAGAAAAACAAAAGAAGTGCAAAAAGAAGGAACAGAAGTGCAGAAAGAGGCAACATGGGTGAAGGAAGAGGGTGGAGAAAGAGGCAAAGGGGTGCAAAGAGGCAAGAGGGGTGCTGAAAGAGGCAAGAGGGGTGCAGAAAGTAGCAAGAGGAGTGCAGAAAGAAGCAACAGAAGTGCAGAAAGAAGCAAGAAGAGTGCAGAAAGAGGGAAGAGGGGTGCAGAAAGAGGCATGAGGGGTGCAGAAAGAAGCAAGAAAGGTGCGGAAATAAACAAAAGAAGTGCAGAAAGAAGTCAACAGAGGTGCACAAAGAGATAAGATATGTGCACAAAGAGGGAAGAGGGGTGCAGAAAGAGGCACGAGGGTGCAGAAAGAACCAAGAAGGTGCAGAAAGAAGCAAGAGAAGTGCAGAAAGAAGCAACAGAGGTGCAGAAAGAAGCAACAGAGGTGCAGAAAGAGGCAAGAGAGGTGCAGAAAGAGGAAGAGGGTGCAGAAAGTAGCAAGAGAGGTGCAGAAAGTAGCAAGAGAGGTGCAGAAAGAAGCCATAGAGGTACAGAAAGAAGCAAGAGAAGTGATGAAAGAGACAAGAGAGTTGCAGAAACAGGCAAAAGAAGTGCAGAAAGAGGCAAGAGAAGTGCAGAAGGAAGCAACATAGGTGCAGAAAGAAGGAACAGGGGTGGACAAAGAGACAAGAGAAGTGCAGAAACGAGCAACAGAGATGCAGAAAGAGGGTAAGAGGGGTGGAGAAAGAGTCAAGAGAGGTGCAGAAAGAAGTAAGAGAGGTGCAGAAAGAAACAAAAGAAGTGCAGAAAGTAGGAACAGAGGTGCAGAAAGAGGCAAGAAAGGTGCAGAAAGAGGGAAAGGGGTCCAGAAAGAGGCATGAAGGGTGCAGAAAGAAGCAGGAGAAGTGCAGAAAGAAGCAACAGAGGTGCAGGAAGAGAGGGTGCAGGAAGAGGCAAGAGAAGTGCAAAGAAGCAACAGATGCAGAAAGGGGGAAGAAGGGTGGACAAAGAGGCAAGAGGGATGCAGAAAGAAGCAATAGAAGTACAAAAAGAAACAAAAGAAGTCCAGAAACAGGCAAGAGGGGTTCAGAAAGAGGGAATAGGGGTGTAGAAAGAGGCACAAGGGTTGCAGAAAGAAGGGACAGAGGTGCAGAAAGAAGCAAGAGAGGTGCAGAAACAAACAAGAGAAGTGCAGAAAGAAGCAACAGAGGTGCAGAGAAGAGGGATGAGGGTTGCAGAAAGAGGCAAGAGAAGTGCAGAAAGAAGCAACAGAGGTGCAGAAAGAGGGGAGATAGGGTTGGAGAAAGTGGCAAAGGGGTGCAGAAAGAAGCAAGAGAGGTGCAGAAAGAAACAAAAGAAGTGCAGAAAGAAGCAAGATGGGTGCAAAAGAGGAACAGAGGGTGCAGAAAGAAGCAAAGAGGTGCAGAAAGAAGCAAGAGAGGTGCAGAAAGAAGCAAGAGAGGTGCAGAAAGAGAGGCAAGAGGGGTGCAGAAGAGGCAAGAGGGGTGCAGAAAGAGGCAAGAGGGATGCAGAAAGAAGCAAGAGATGTGCAGAAAGAAACAAGAGAAGTGCAGAAAGAAGTCAACAGAGGTGCAGAAAGAGGAAGAGGGGTAGCAGAAAGAGGCAAGGGGTGCAGAAAGAAGCAAGAGAGCTGTAGAAAGAAACACAAGAAGTGCAGAAAGAAGGAACAGAGGTGCAGAAAGAGGCAACAGAGGTGCAGAAAGAAGGAATAGAGGTGCAGAAAGAGGCAAGAGAGGTGCAGAAAGAGGTAAGAGAGGTGCAGAAAGCAGCAAGAGAAGTGCAGAAAGAGGCAAGAGGGATGCGTAAAGAGGAAGAGGGGTGCAGAAGCAGGCAAGAGGGTGCAGAAAGAAGCAAGAGAGGTGCAGAAAGAAACAAAGAAGGTGCAGAAAGAAGGAACAGAGGTGCAGAAAGAGGCAAGAGGAGTGCAGAAAGAGGCAAGAGGGGTGCAGAAAGAAGCAAGAGAGGTGCAGAAAGAAACAAGAGAAGTGCAGAAAGAAGCAACAGAGGTGCAGAAAGAGGCAAGATCGTGCACGAAAGAGGCAAGAGGGGTGCAGAAAGAGGCACGAGAGGTGCAGAAAGAAGCAAGAGAGGTGCAGAAAGAAGCAAGAGAAGTGCAGAAAGAAGCAACAGAGGTGCAGAAAGAGGCAAGAGGAGTGCAAGAAAGAAGGCAAGAGGGGTGCAGAAAGAGGCAAGAGAGGTGCAGAAAAAGCAAAAGATGTGCAGAAAGAAGCAAAGAGAGTGCAGAAAGAAGGAAGAGAGGTGCAGAAAGAGGCAAGAAGGTGCAGAAAGGAAGAGAGGTGGCAGAAAGAGGCAAGAGCGGTGCAGAAAGAGGGAAGAGGGATGCAGAAGGAGGCAAGAGGGGTACAGAAAGAAGCAAGAGAGGTGCAGAAAGAAGCAAGAGAAGTGCAGAAAGAAGCAACAGAGGTGCAGAAAGAGGCAAGAGGGGTGCAGAAAGAGGTAAGAGGAGTGCAGAAAGAAGCAAGAGAAGTGCAGAAAGAAGCAAGAGAGGTGCAGAAAGAAGCAATAGAGATGACAGAAAGAAGCAAGAGAGGTGCAGAAAGAGACAAGAGAGTTGCAGAAACAGGCAACAGAGGTGCAGAAAGAGGCAAGAGAAGTGCAGAAAGAAGCAACAGAGGTGCAGAAAGAAGGAACAGGGGTGCAGAAAGAGACAAGAGAAGTGCAGAAACGAGCAACAGAGATGCAGAAAGGGGTAAGAGGGGTGGAGAAAGAGGCATGAAGGGTGCAGAAAGAAGCAGGAGAAGTGCAGAAAGAAGCAACAGAGGTGCAGAAAGAGAAGAGGTGCAGAAAGAGACAAGAGAAGTGCAGAAAGAAGCAAAGAGAGTGCAGAAAGAGGGAAGAGAGGTGCAGAAAGAGGCAAGAGAGGAGCAGAAAGAAGCAAGAGAGTGCAGAAAGAAAGCAAAAGAAGTGCAGAAAGAGGCAAGAGGAGTGCAGAAAGAGGCAATAGAGGTGCAGAAAGAGAGCAATGAGAGATGCAGAAAGAAGGACAGAGGTGCAGAAAGAAGCAAGAGAGGTGCAGAAACAAGCAAGAGAAGTGCAGAAAGAAGCAACAGAGGTGCAGAAAGAGGCAAGAGAGGGTGCAGAAAGAGGCAAGAGAAGTGCAGAAAGAAGCAACAGAGGTGGAGAAAGGGATGAGAGGTGCAGATAAGAGGCAAAGAGGTGCAGAAAGAAGCAAGAGAGGTGCAGAAAGAAGCAAAAGAGGTGCAGAAAGAAGCAAGAGGGTGCAGAAAGAGGCAAGAGAGGTGCAGAAAGAAGCACAGAGGGTGCAGAAAGAAGCAAGAGAGTGCAGAAAGAAGCAAGAGAGGTGCAGAAAGAGGCAAGAGAGGTGCAGAAAGAGGCAAGAGAGGTGCAGAAAGAGGCAAGAGAGGTGCAGAAAGAAGCAAGAGAGGTGCAGAAAGAAGCAAGAGAGGTGCAGAAAGAGGCAACAGGAGTGCAGAAAGAGGCAAGAGAAGTGCAGAAAGAGGCAAGAGGGGTGCAGAAAGAAGCAAGAGAGCTGTAGAAAGAAGCAAGAGAGTGCAGAAAGAAGCAACAGAGGTGCAGAAAGAGGCAGACAGAGGTGCAGAAGTGCAGAAAGGAGGAACAGAGAGTGCAGAAAGAGGCAAGAGAGGTGCAGAAAGAGGCAAGAGAGTGCAGAAAGAGGCAAGAGAGGTGCAGAAAGAAGCAAGAGAGGTGAATAAAGAGGCAAGAGGGATGCGGAAAGAGAGGTGCAGAAAGCAGGCAAGAGGGGTGCAGAAAGAAGCAAGAGAGGTGCAGAAACAAACAAAAGAGGTGCAGAAAGAAGCAACAGAGGTGCAGAGAAGAGGCAAGAGAGGTGCAGAAAGAGGCAAGAGAGGTGCAGAAAGAGGCAAGAGAGGTATAGAAAGAGGCAAGAGGGTGCAGAAAGAAGCAAGAGAAGTGCAGAAAGAAGCAAGAGAAGTGCAGAAAGAGGCAAGAGAGGTGCAGAAAGAGGCAAGAGAGGTGCAGAAAGAGGCAAGAGAGATGCAGAAAGAGAGCAAGAGAGGTGCAGAAAGAGGCAAGAGAGGTGCAGAAAGAGGCAACAGATGTGCAGAAAGAAGCAAGAGAGTGCAGAAAGAGGCAAGAGAGGTGCAGAAAGAGGAAGAGTGCAGAAAGAAGCAACAGAGGTGCAGAAAGAGGCAAGAGAGGTGCAGAAAGAGGCAAGAGAGGTGCAGAAAGTAGCAAGAGGGTGCAGAAAGAAGCAAGAGAGGTGCAGAAAGAAGCAAGAGAAGTGCAGAAAGAAGCAACAGAGGTGCAGAAAGAGGCAGGAGGGATGCAGAAAGAGGCGAGAGGTGCAGAAAGAAGCAAGAGGGGTGCAGAAAGAAGCAAGAGGGGTGCAGAAAGAAGCAAGAGAGGTGCAGAAAGAAGCAAGAGAAGTGCATGAAAGAGAGCAAGAGAGGTGCAGAAACAGGCAAGAGAGGTGCAGAAAGAGGCAAGAGAAGTGCAGAAAGAAGCAACAGAGGGCAGAAAGAAGGAACAGGGGTGCAGAAAGAGACAAGAGAAGTGCAGAAAGAAGCAACAGAGATGCAGAAAGAGGCAAGAGAGGTGGAGAAAGAGGCAAGAGAGGTGCAGAAAGAAGCAAGAGAAGTGAAGAAAGATGCAAGAGAAGTGCAGAAAGAGGCAAGAGAAGTGCAGAAAGAGGCAAGAGAGGTGCAGAAAGAGGCAAAGAGGTGCAGAAAGAGGCAAGAGGGTGCAGAAAGAAGCAAGAGAAGTGCAGAAAGAAGCAACAGAGGTGCAGAAAGAAGCAAGAGAGTGCAGAAAGAGGCAAGAGAAGTGCAGAAAGAAGCAACAGAGTGCAGAAAGAGAGCAAGAGAGGTGGACAAAGAGGCAAGAGGGATGCAGAAAGAAGCAAGAGAAGTGCAGAAAGAAGCAAAAGAGGTGCAGAAAGAGGCAAGAGAGGTGCAGAAAGAGGCAAGAGAGGTGCAGAAAGAGGCAAGAGGGGTGCAGAAAGAAGGACAAGAGGGTGCAGAAAGAAGCAAGAGAGGTGCAGAAAGAAACAAGAGAAGTGCAGAAAGAAGCAACAGAGGTGCAGAAAGAGGCAAGAGGGGTGCAGAAAGAGGCAAGAGAAGTGCAGAAAGAAGCAACAGAGGTGCAGAAAGGAGGATAGAGTGGAGAAGCAAGAGAGGTGCAGAAAGAGGCAAGAGAGGTGCAGAAAGAAGCAAAAGAGTGCAGAAAGAAGCAAGAGAGGTGCAGAAAGAGGCAAGAGAGGTGCAGAAAGAAGCAACAAGTGGTGCAGAAAGAAGCAAGAGAGGTGCAGAAAGAAGCAAGAGAGGTGCAGAAAGAGGCAAGAGAGGTGCAGAAAGAGGCAAGAGAGGTGCAGAAAGAGGCAAGAGAGGTGCAGAAAGAAGCAAGAGAGTGTGCAGAAAGAAGCAAGAGAAGTGCAGAAAGAGGCAACAGAGGTGCAGAAAGAGGCAAGAGGGTGCAGAAAGAGGCAAGAGAGGTGCAGAAAGAAGCAAGAGAGGTGCAGAAAGAAGCAAGAGAAGTGCAGAAAGAAGCAACAGAGGTGCAGAAAGAGGCAAGAGAGGTGCAGAAAGAGGCAAGAGAGGTGCAGAAAGAGGCAAGAGAGGTGCAGAAAGAAGCAAGAGAGGTGCAGAAAGAGCAAGAGAGGTGCAGAAAGAAGCAAGAGAGGTGCAGAAAGAGGAAGAGAGGTGCAGAAAGAGGCAAGAGGTGCAGAAAGAGGCAAGAGAGGTGCAGAAAGAGGCAAGAGAAGTGCAGAAAGAAGCAACAGAGGTGCAGAAAGAGGCAAGAGAGGTGCAGAAAGAGGCAAGAGAGTGCAGAAAGAGGCAAGAGAGGTGCAGAAAGAGGCAAGAGGGTGCAGAAAGAAGCAAGAGAGTGCAGAAAGAAGCAAGAGAGGTGCAGAAAGAGGCAAGAGAGGTGCAGAAAGAGGCAAGAGAGGTGCAGAAAGAGGCAAGAGAGGTGCAGAAAGAGGCAAGAGAGGTGCAGAAAGAGGCAAGAGAGGTGCAGAAAGAGGCAACAGAGGTGCAGAAAGAAGCAAGAGAGGTGCAGAAAGAGGCAAGAGGGCAGAAAGTGCAGTGCAGAAAGAGGCAAGAGAGGTGCAGAAAGAGGCAAGAGAGTGCAGAAAGAGGCAAGAGAGGTGCAGAAAGAGGCAAGAGGGTGCAGAAAGAGGCAAGAGAGGTCAAGAAAGGGGCAAGAGAAGTGCAGAAAGAGGCAAGAGAGGTGCAGAAAGAGGCGAGAGGTGCAGAAAGAGGCAAGAGGGAGCAGAAAGAAGCAAGAGAGGTGCAGAAAGAAGCAAGAGAAGTGCTGAAAGAAGCAAAGAGTGCAGAAAGAGGCAAGAGAAGTGCAGAAAAAGGCAAGAGAGGTGCAGAAAGAGGCAAGAGAGGTGCAGAAAGAGGCAAGAGAAGTGCAGAAAGAAGCAAGAGAGGTACAGAAAGAGGCAAGAGAGGTGGAGAAAGAGGCAAGAGAAGTGCAGAAAGAGGCAAGCAGAGGTGCAGAAAGAGGCAAGAGAGGTGCAGAAAGAAGCAAGCAGAGAGAGGCAGAAAGAAGCAAGAGAAGTGCAGAAAGAGGCAAGAGAGGTGCAGAAAGAGGCAATAGAGGTGCAGAAAGAGGCAAAGAGGTGCAGAAAGAGGCAAGAGGCAGAAGAGCAAGAGAGTAGAAAGCAAGAGAAGTGCAGAAAGAAGCAACAGAGGTGCAGAAAGAGGCAAGAGAGGTGCAGAAAGAGGCAAGAGAGGTGCAGAAAGAAGCAAGAGAGGTGCAGAAAGAGGCAAGAGAGTTGCAGAAAGAGGCAAGAGAGGTGCAGAAAGAAGCAAGAGAGGTACAGAAAGAAGCAAGAGAGGTGCAGAAAGAGGCAAGAGAGGTGCAGAAAGAGGCAAGAGAGTGCAGAAAGAGGCAAGAGAGGTGCAGAAAGAAGCAAGAGAGGTGCAGAAAGAAGCAAGAGAAGTGCAGAAAGAGGCAAGAGAGGTGCAGAAAGAAGCAAGAGAGGTGCAGAAAGAGGCAAGAGGGGTGCAGAAAGAGGCAAGAGAGGTGCAGAAAGAGGCAAGAGAGGTGCAGAAAGAAGCAAGAGAGGTGCAGAAAGAAGCAAGAGAGTGCAGAAAGAAGCAAGAGAAGTGCAGAAAGAAGCAAGAGAGGTGCAGAAAGAGGCAAGAGAGGTGCAGAAAGAAGCAAGAGAGGTGCAGAAAGAAGCAACAGAGGTGCAGAAAGAGGCAACAGAGGTGCAGAAAGAGGCAAGAGGGTGCAGAAAGAGGCAAGAGAGGTGCAGAAAGAGGCAACAGAGGTGCAGAAAGAAGCAAGAGAGGTGCAGAAAGAGACAAGAGAGGTGCAGAAAGAAGCAACAGAGGTGCAGAAAGAGGCAAGAGAGGTGCAGAAAGAGGCAAGAGAGGTGCAGAAAGAGGCAAGAGAGGTGCAGAAAGAAGCAAGAGAGGTGCAGAAAGAAGCAAGAGAGGTGCAGAAAGAGGCAAGAGAAGTGCAGAAAGAAGACAAGAGAGGTGCAGAAAGAGGCAAGAGAGGTGCAGAAAGAAGCAAGAGAAGTGCAGAAAGAAGCAAGAGAGGTGCAGAAAGAAGCAACAGAGGTGCAGAAAGAGGCAAGAGAAGTGCAGAAATAAGCAAGAGAGGTGAAGAAAGAAGCAACAGAAGTTCAGAAAGAAGCAAGAGAAGTGCAGAAAGAAGCAACAGAGGTGCATAATGAGACAACAGAAGTGCAGAAAGAAGCAACAGAGGTGCAGAAAGAGGCAAGAGAGGTGCAGAAAGAGGCAAGAGAGGTGCAGAAAGAGGCAAGAGGGTGCAGAAAGAAGCAAGAGAGGTGCAGAAAGAAGCAAGAGAGGTGCAGAAAGAAGCAAGAGAGTGCAGAAAGAAGCAAGAGAGGTGCAGAAAGAGAGCAAGAGAGGTGCAGAAAGAGGCAAGAGAGGTGCAGAAAGAGGCAAGAGAGGTGCAGAAAGAAGCAACAGAGGTGCAGAAAGAAGCAAGAGAAGTGCAGAAAGAGGCAAGAGAGGTGCAGAAAGAGGCAAGAGGGTGCAGAAAGAGGCAAGAGGGTGCAGAAAGAAGGCAACAGAGGTGCAGAAAGAAGCAAGAGAGGTGCAGAAAGAAGCAAGAGAGGTGCAGAAAGAAGCAAGAGAGGTGCAGAAAGAGGCAAGAGAGGTGCAGAAAGAGGCAAGAGAAGTGCAGAAAGAAGCAAGAGAGGTGCAGAAAGAAGCAACAGAGGTGCAGAAAGAGGCAAGAGAGGTATAGAAAGAAGCAAGAGAGGTGCAGAAAGAAGCAAGAGAAGTGCAGAAAGAAGCAAGAGGGGTGCAGAAAGAGGGCAAGAGAGGTACAGAAAGAAGCAAGAGAGGTGCAGAAAGAAGCAAGAGAGGTGCAGAAAGAAGCAAGAGAGGTGCAGAAAGAAGCAAGAGAGAGTGCAGAAAGAGGCAAGAGAGGTGCAGAAAGAGGCAAGAGGGTGCAGAAAGAAGCAAGAGAGGTGCAGAAAGAAGCAAGAGAAGTGCAGAAAGAGGCAACAGAGGTGCAGAAAGAGGCAAGAGAGGTGCAGAAAGAGGCAAGAGAGGTGCAGAAAGAAGCAGAGAGCAAGAGATGCAGAAAGAGGCAAGAGAGGTGCAGAAAGAGGCAAGAGAGGTGCAGAAAGAAGCAAGAGAGGTGCAGAAAGAGGCAAGAGGAGTGCAGAAAGAGAGGTGCAGAAAGAAGCAGAGAGTGCAGAAAGAAGCAAGAGAGGCAGAAAGAAGCAAGAGGTGCAGAAAGAGGCAAGAGACATACAGAAAGAAGCAAGAGAAGTGCAGAAAGAAGCAACAGAGGTGCAGAAAGAGGCAAGAGAAGTGCAGAAAGAGGCAAGAGAGGTGCAGAAAGAAGCAAGAGAGGTGCAGAAAGAAGCAAGAGAAGTGCAGAAAGAAGCAAGAGAGGTGCAGAAAGAAGCAAGAGAGGTGCAGAAAGAGGCAAGAGAGGTGCAGAAAGAAGCAAGAGAGGTGCAGAAAGAGGCAAGAGAGGTGCAGAAAGAAGCAAGAGAGGTGCAGAAAGAGGCAAGAGAGGTGCAGAAAGAAGCAAGAGAGGTGCAGAAAGAGGCAAGAGGAGTGCAGAAAGAAGCAAGAGAGGTGCAGAAAGAGGCAAGAGAGGTGCAGAAAGAAGCAACAGAAGTGCAGAAAGAGGCAAGAGAGTGAAAGACAAGAGAGGTGCAGAAAGAGGCAAGAGAGGTGCAGAAAGAGGCAAGAGAAGTGCAGAAAGAGGCAAGAGAGGTGCAGAAAGAGCAAGAGAGGTGCAGAAAGAAGCAAGAGAGGTGCAGAAAGAAGCAACAGAGGTGCAGAAAGAGGCAAGAGAGGTGCAGAAAGAGGCAAGAGAGGTGCAGAAAGAAGCAAGAGAGGTGCAGAAAGAAGCAAGAGAGGTGCAGAAAGAAGCAAGAGAGGTGCAGAAAGAGGCAAGAGAGGTGCAGAAAGAGGCAAGAGAGGTGCAGAAAGAGGCAAGAGAGGTGCAGAAAGAGGCAAGAGAGGTGCAGAAAGAAGCAAGAGAGGTGCAGAAAGAGGCAAGAGAGGTGCAGAAAGAGGCAAGAGAGGTGCAGAAAGAAGCAAGAGAGGTGCAGAAAGAGGCAAGAGGGGTGCAGAAAGAAGCAAGAGGTGCAGAAAGAGGCAAGAGGTGCAGAAAGAAGCAACAGAGGTGCAGAAAGAGGCAAGAGAGGTGCAGAAAGAGGCAAGAGAGGTGCAGAAAGAAGCAAGAGAGGTGCAGAAAGAGGCAAGAGAGGTGCAGAAAGAGGCAAGAGAGGTGCAGAAAGAAGCAAGAGAGGTGCAGAAAGAAGCAAGAGAGGTGCAGAAAGAGGCAAGAGAGGTGCAGAAAGAGGCAAGAGGGTGCAGAAAGAGGCAAGAGAGGTGCAGAAAGAAGCAAGAGAGGTGCAGAAAGAGGCAAGAGAGGTGCAGAAAGAGGCAAGAGAAGTGCAGAAAGAAGCAACAGAGGTACAGAAAGAGGCAAGATGGTTGCAGAAAGAGGCAAGAGAAGTGCAGAAAGAAGCAATAGAGGTGCAGAAAGAGGCAAGAGAGGTGCAGAAAGAGAGCAAGAGAGGTGCAGAAAGAGAGCAAGAGAGGTGCAGAAAGAAGCAAGAGAGGTGCAGAAAGAAGCAAGAGAGGTGCAGAAAGAGGCAAGAGAGGTGCAGAAAGAGAGCAAGAGAGGTGCAGAAAGAAGCAAGAGAGGTGCAGAAAGAGGCAAGAGAGGTGCAGAAAGAGGCAAGAGAGGTGCAGAAAGAGGCAAGAGAGGTGCAGAAAGAAGCAAGAGAAGTGCAGAAAGAGGCAAGAGAGGTGCAGAAAGAGGCAAGAGAGGTGCAGAAAGAGGCAAGAGAGGTGCAGAAAGAAGCAAGAGAGGTGCAGAAAGAAGCAAGAGAAGTCCAGAAAGAAACAACAAAGGTGCAGGAAGAGGCAAGAGAAGTGCAGAAAGAGGCAAGAGAGGTGCAGAAAGAAGCAAGAGAGGTGCAGAAAGAGGCAAGAGAGGTGCAGAAAGAGGCAAGAGAGGTGCAGAAAGAGGCAAGAGAGGTGCAGAAAGAGGCAAGAGAGGTGCAGAAAGAGGCAAGAGAGGTGCAGAAAGAGGCAAGAGGGTGCAGAAAGAAGCAAGAGAGGTGCAGAAAGAGGCA
Source organism: Calotriton arnoldi (assembly GCA_963921515.1). Classification (NCBI taxonomy): domain Eukaryota; kingdom Metazoa; phylum Chordata; class Amphibia; order Caudata; family Salamandridae; genus Calotriton; species Calotriton arnoldi. Next base: position 766,162 of record CAWUFW010008232.1, on the reverse strand, counting down.
AAAGAAGTGCAGAAAGAAGCAAGAGAGGTGCAGAAAGAGGCAAGAGAGTGCAGAAAGAGGCAAGAGGGGTGCAGAAAGAGGCAAGAGGGTGCAGAAAGAAGCAAGAGAGGTGCAGAAAGAAGCAAGAGAAGTGCAGAAAGAAGCAACAGAGGTGCAGAAAGAGGCAAGAGAGTGCAGAAAGAGGCAAGAGAGGTGCAGAAAGAGGCAACAGAGGTGCAGAAAGAGGCAAGAGAGTGCAGAAAGAGGCAAGAGAGGTGCAGAAAGAAGCAAGCAGAGGTGCAGAAAGAAGCAAGAGAGATGCAGAAAGAAGCAAGAGAGGTGCAGAAAGAGGCAAGAGAGGTGCAGAAAGAGGCAAGAGAGGTGCAGAAAGAAGCAAGAGAAGTGCAGAAAGAAGCAAGAGAGGTGCAGAAAGAGGCAAGAGAGGTGCAGAAAGAAGCAAGAGAGGTGCAGAAAGAGGCAAGAGAGGTGCAGAAAGAGGCAAGAGAGGTGCAGAAAGAAGCAAGAGAGGTGCAGAAAGAGGCAAGAGAGTGCAGAAAGAAGCAAGAGAGGTGCAGAAAGAAGCAAGAGAAGTGCAGAAAGAAGCAACAGAGGTGCAGAAAGAGGCAAGAGAGGTGCAGAAAGAGGCAAGAGAGGTGCAGAAAGAGGCAAGAGAGGTGCAGAAAGAGGCAAGAAGAGGTGCAGAAAGAGGCAAGAGAGGTGCAGAAAGAAGCAACAGAGAGTGCAGAAAGAGGCAAGAGAGGTGCAGAAAGAGGCAAGAGAGGTGCAGAAAGAAGCAAGAGAAGTGCAGAAAGAAGCAAGAGAGGTGCAGAAAGAGGCAAGAGAGGTGCAGAAAGAAGCAAGAGAGGTGCAGAAAGAAGCAAGAGAGGTGCAGAAAGAAGCAAGAGAGGTGCAGAAAGAGGCAAGAGAGAGTGCAGAAAGAAGCAAGAGAGGTGCAGAAAGAGGCAAGAGAGGTGCAGAAAGAGGCAAGAGAGGTGCAGAAAGAGGCAAGAGAAGTGCAGAAAGAGGCAAGAGAGTGCAGAAAGAGGCAAGAGAGGTGCAGAAAGAAGCAAGAGAGTGCAGAAAGAAGCAAGAGAGGTGCAGAAAGAGGCAAGAGGGTGCAGAAAGAGGCAAGAGAAGTGCAGAAAGAGGCAAGAGAGGTGCAGAAAGAGGCAAGAGAGGTGCAGAAAGAGGCAAGAGAGGTGCAGAAAGAAGCAAGAGAGGTGCAGAAAGAAGCAAGAGAAGTGCAGAAAGAAGCAACAGAGGTGCAGAAAGAGGCAAGAGAGGTGCAGAAAGAGGCAAGAGAGGTGCAGAAAGAGGCAAGAGAGGTGCAGAAAGAGGCAAGAGAAGTGCAGAAAGAAGCAACAGAGGTGCAGAAAGAGGCAAGAGGGTGCAGAAAGAGGCAAGAGAGGTGCAGAAAGAAGCAACAGAGGTGCAGAAAGAGGCAAGAGAGGTGCAGAAAGAGGCAAGAGAGGTGCAGAAAGAAGCAAGAGAAGTGCAGAAAGAAGCAAGAGAGGTGCAGAAAGAAGCAAGAGAGGTGCAGAAAGAGGCAAGAGAGGTGCAGAAAGAGGCAAGAGAGGTGCAGAAAGAGGCAAGAGAGGTGCAGAAAGAGGCAAGAGAGGTGCAGAAAGAAGCAAGAGAGGTGCAGAAAGAAGCAAGAGAGGTGCAGAAAGAGGCAAGAGAGGTGCAGAATGAAGCAAGAGAGGTGCAGAAAAAAGCAACAGAGATGCAGAAAGAGGCAAGAGAGGTGCAGAAAGAAGCAACAGAGGTGCAGAAAGAGGCAAGAGAAGTGCAGAAAGAAGCAAGAGAGGTGCAGAAAGAGAGCAAGAGAGGTGCAGAAAGAGGCAAGAGAAGTGCAGAAAGAGGCAAGAGAGGTGCAGAAAGAGGCAAGAGAGGTGCAGAAAGAGGCAAGAGAGGTGCAGAAAGAAGCAAGAGAGGTGCAGAAAGAAGCAAGAGAGGTGCAGAAAGAGGCAAGAGAGTGCAGAAAGAGCAAGAGAGGTGCAGAAAGAGGCAAGAGAGGTGCAGAAAGAGGCAAGAGAGGTGCAGAAAGAAGCAAGAGAGGTGCAGAAAGAAGCAAGAGAGGTGCAGAAAGAGGCAAGAGAGGTGCAGAAAGAGGCAAGAGAGGTGCAGAAAGAAGGCAAGAGAGGTGCAGAAAGAGGCAAGAGAGGTGCAGAAAGAGAGCAAGAGGTGCAGAAAGCAAGAGAGTGCAGAAAGAGGCAAGAGAGGTGCAGAAAGAGGCAAGAGAGGTGCAGAAAGAGGCAAGAGAGGTGCAGAAAGAAGCAAGAGAGGTGCAGAAAGAGGCAAGAGAAGTGCAGAAAGAAGCAAGAGAGGTGCAGAAAGAGGCAAGAGAGGTGCAGAAAGAGGCAAGAGAGGTGCAGAAAGAGGCAAGAGAGGTGCAGAAAGAGGCAAGAGAGGTGCAGAAAGAAGCAAGAGAGGTGCAGAAAGAAGCAAGAGAGGTGCAGAAAGAGGCAAGAGAGGTGCAGAAAGAGGCAAGAGAGGTGCAGAAAGAGGCAAGAAATGTGCAGAAAGTGGCAAGAGAGGTCCAGAAAGAAGTAAGAGACGTGCAAAAAGAGCAAAGAGAGGTGCAGAAAGAAGCAAGAGAGGTGCAGAAAGAGGCAAGAGAGGTGCAGAAAGAAGCAAGAGAGGTGCAGAAAGAGGCAAGAGAGGTGCAGAAAGAGGCAAGAGAGGTGCAGAAAGAGAGCAAGAGAAGTGCAGAAAGAAGCAAGAGAGGTGCAGAAAGAGGCAAGAGAGGTGCAGAAAGAGGCAAGAGAGGTGCAGAAAGAAGCAAGAGAGGTGCAGAAAGAGGCAAGAGAGGTGCAGAAAGAGGCAAGAGAGGTGCAGAAAGAAGCAAAGAGAGGTGCAGAAAGAAGCAAGAGAGGTGCAGAAAGAAGCAAGAGAGGTGCAGAAAGAGGCAAGAGAGGTGCAGAAAGAAGCAAGAGAGGTGCAGAAAGAAGCAAGAGAGGTGCAGAAAGAGGCAAGAGAAGTGCAGAAAGAGGCAAGAGAGTGCAGAAAGAGGCAAGAGAGGTGCAGAAAGAGGCAAGAGAGGTGCAGAAAGAGGCAAGAGAGGTGCAGAAAGAGGCAAGAGAGGTGCAGAAAGAGAGCAAGAGAAGTGCAGAAAGAAGCAACAGAGGTGCAGAAAGAGGCAAGAGAGGTGCAGAAAGAGGCAAGAGAGGTGCAGAAAGAAGCAAGAGAGGTGCAGAAAGAAGCAAGAGAGAGTGCAGAAAGAGGCAACAGAGGTGCAGAAAGAGGCAAGAGGGTGCAGAAAGAGGCAAGAGAGGTGCAGAAAGAAGCAACAGAGGTGCAGAAAGAAGCAAGAGAAGTGCAGAAAGAAGCAACAGAGGTGCAGAAAGAGGCAAGAGAGGTGCAGAAAGAGGCAAGAGAGGTGCAGAAAGAAGCAACAGAGAGTGCAGAAAGAAGCAAGAGAGGTGCAGAAAGAAGCAAGAGAGGTGCAGAAAGAAGCAAGAGAGGTGCAGAAAGAAGCAAGAGAGGTACAGAAAGAAGCAAAAGAGGTGGCAAGAGAGGTGCAGAAGGAGGCAAGAGAGGTGCAGAAAGAAGAAGAAAGGTGCAGAAAGAGGCAAGAGAGGTGCAGAAAGAGGCAAGAGAGGTGCAGAAAGAGGCAAGAGAGGTGCAGAAAGAAGCAAGAGAGGTGCAGAAAGAAGCAAGAGAGGTGCAGAAAGAAGCAAGAGAGGTGCAGAAAGAGGCAAGAGAGGTGCAGAAAGAGGCAAGAGAGGTGCAGAAAGAGGCAAGAGAGGTGCAGAAAGAAGCAAGAGAGGTGCAGAAAGAGGCAAGAGAGGTGCAGAAAGAGGCAAGAGAGGTGCAGAAAGAAGCAAGAGAGGTGCAGAAAGAGGCAAGAGGGTGCAGAAAGAGGCAAGAGAGGTGCAGAAAGAAGCAAGAGAGGTGCAGAAAGAAGCAAGAGAAGTGCAGAAAGAGGCAACAGAGGTGCAGAAAGAGGCAAGAGAGGTGCAGAAAGAGGCAAGAGAGGTGCAGAAAGAAGCAAGAGAGGTGCAGAAAGAGGCAAGAGAGGTGCAGAAAGAAGCAAGAGAGGCAGAAGAAGAGAGGTGCAGAAAGAGGCAAGAGAAGTGCAGAAAGAAGCAACAGAGGTGCAGAAAGAGGCAAGAGAGGTGCAGAAAGAGGCAAGAGAAGTGCAGAAAGAAGCAAGAGAAGTGCAGAAAGAAGCAAGAGAGGTGCAGAAAGAGGCAAGAGAGTGCAGAAAGAGGCAAGAGAGGTGCAGAAAGAAGCAGAGAGAAGTGCAGAAAGAGGCAACAGAGGTGCAGAAAGAGGCAAGAGGTGCAGAAAGAGGCAAGAGAAGTGCAGAAAGAAGCAAGAGAGGTGCAGAAAGAGGCAAGAGAGGTGCAGAAAGAGGCAAGAGAGGTGCAGAAAGAAGCAAGAGAGGTGCAGAAAGAAGCAAGAGAGGTGCAGAAAGAGGCAAGAGAGGTGCAGAAAGAGGCAAGAGAGGTGCAGAAAGAAGCAAACAGAGAGGTGCAGAAAGAGGCAAGAGAGGTGCAGAAAGAGGCAAGAGAGGTGCAGAAAGAAGCAAGAGAAGTGCAGAAAGAAGCAAGAGAGAGTGCAGAAAGAGGCAAGAGAGGTGCAGAAAGAGGCAAGAGAGAGTGCAGAAAGAGGCAAGAGAGGTGCAGAAAGAGGCAAGAGAGGTGCAGAAAGAGGCAAGAGAGGTGCAGAAAGAGGCAAGAGAGGTGCAGAAAGAGGCAACAGAGGTGCAGAAAGAGGCAAGAGAGGTGCAGAAAGAGGCAAGAGAGGTGCAGAAAGAGCAAGAGAGGCAGAGAACAGAGTGCAGAAAGAAGCAACAGAGGTGCAGAAAGAAGCAAGAGAGGTGCAGAAAGAAGCGAAGAGAGGTGCAGAAAGAGGCAAGAGGGTTGCAGAAAGAGGCAAGAGAGGTGCAGAAAGAAGCAAGAGAGGTGCAGAAAGAAGCAAGAGAGGTGCAGAAAGAAGCAAGAGAGGTGCAGAAAGAGGCAAGAGAGGTGCAGAAAGAAGCAAGAGAGGTGCAGAAAGCAGCAAGAGAGGTGCAGAAAGAGGCAAGAGAGGTGCAGAAAGAGGCAAGAGGTGAAGAAAGAGGCAAGAGAGGTGCAGAAAGAGGCAAGAGAGGTGCAGAAAGAGGCAAGAGGGTGCAGAAAGAGGCAAGAGAAGTGCAGAAAGAAGCAAGAGAGGTGCAGAAAGAGGCAAGAGAGGTGCAGAAAGAAGCAAGAGAGGTGCAGAAAGAGGCAAGAGAGGTGCAGAAAGAAGCAAGAGAGGTGCAGAAGAACAGAGTGCAGAAAGAGGCAAGAGAGGTGCAGAAAGAGGCAAGAGAAGTGCAGAAAGAGGCAAGAGAGTGCAGAAAGAGGCAAGAGAGGTGCAGAAAGAGGCAAGAGGAGTGCAGAAAGAAGCAAGAGGTGCAGAAAGAAGCAAGAGAGGTGCAGAAAGAAGCAAGAGAAGTGCAGAAAGAAGCAACAGAGGTGCAGAAAGAGGCAAGAGGGGTGCAGAAAGAGGCAAGAGAGGTGCAGAAAGAAGCAACAGAGATGCAGAAAGGAAGAAGGCAGAAGAAGAGAGGTGCAGAAAGAAGCAAGAGAGGTGCAGAAAGAAGCAAGAGAGGTGCAGAAAGAAGCAACAGAGGTGCAGAAAGAGGCAAGAGAGGTGCAGAAAGAGGCAAGAGAGTGCAGAAAGAGCAGAAGGCAGAAGGCAAGAGAGGTGCAGAAAGAAGCAAGAGAAGTGCAGAAAGAGGCAAAGAGAGGTGCAGAAAGAGGCAAGAGAGGTGCAGAAAGAGGCAAGAGGGGTGCAGAAAGAAGCAAGAGAGGTGCAGAAAGAAGCATAGAGAAGTGCAGAAAGAAGCAAGAGAGGTGCAGAAAGAGGCAAGAGGGGTAGAAAGAGGCAAGAGCAGAAAAGCAAGAGGTGCAGAAAGAAGCAAGAGAAGTGCAGAAAGAAGGAACAGAGGTGCAGAAAGAGGCAAGAGAGGTGCAGAAAGAGGCAAGAGAGGTGCAGAAAGAGAGCAACAGAGGTGCAGAAAGAGGCAAGAGAGGTGCAGAAAGAGGCAAGAGAGGTGCAGAAAGAGGAAGAGGTGCAGAAAGACAAGAGGTGCAGAAAGAGGCAAGAGAGGTGCAGAAAGAAGCAAGAGAGGTGCAGAAAGAAGCAAGAGAGGTGCAGAAAGAGGCAAGAGAGGTGCAGAAAGAAGGCAAGAGAGGTGCAGAAAGAGGCAAGAGGAGTGCAGAAAGAGGCAAGAGAGGTGCAGAAAGAAGCAAGAGAGGTGCAGAAAGAAGCAAGAGAAGTGCAGAAAGAAGCAACAGAGGTGCAGAAAGAGGCAAGAGAGTGCAGAAAGAGGAAGAGGAGTGCAGAAAGAGGCAAGAGAGGTGCAGAAAGAAGCAAGAGAGTGTGCAGAAAGAAGCAAGAGAAGTGCAGAAAGAAGCAACAGAGGTGCAGAAAGAGGCAAGAGAGGTGCAGAAAGAGGCAAGAGAGGTGCAGAAAGAGGCAAGAGAGGTGCAGAAAGAAGCAAGAGAGGTGCAGAAAGAGGCAAGAGAGTGCAGAAAGAAGGAACAGAGTGCAGAAAGAGGCAAGAGTGCGAAAGAAGAGAGTGCAGAAAGAAGCAGAGAGATGCAGAAAGAGGCAAAGAGGTGAAAGAGGCAAGAGGGGTGCAGAAAGAGGCAAGAGAGGTGCAGAAAGAAGCAAGAGAAGTGCAGAAAGAAGCAACAGAGGTGCAGAAAGAGGCAAGAGAGGTGCAGAAAGAGGCAAGAGAGGTGCAGAAAGAAGCAAGAGAGGCAGAAAGTAGGCAAGAGAGGTGCAGAAAGAGGCAAGAGAGGTACAGAAAGAAGCAAGAGAGGTGCAGAAAGAAGCAAGAGAGAGTGCAGAAAGAGGCAAGAGAGGTGCAGAAAGAGGCAAGAGAGGTGCAGAAAGAAGCAAGAGAGGTGCAGAAAGAAGCAAGAGAGGTGCAGAAAGAGGCAGAGAGTGCAGAAAGAGGCAAGAGAGGTGCAGAAAGAGGCAAGAGAGGTGCAGAAAGAGGCAAGAGGGTGCAGAAAGAAGCAAGAGAGGTGCAGAAAGAAGCAAGAGAGGTGCAGAAAGAGGCAAGAGAGGTGCAGAAAGAGGCAAGAGAGGTGCAGAAAAAGGCAAGATAGGTGAAGAAAGAAGCAAGAGAGGTGCAGAAAGAAGCAAGAGAGGTGCAGGATAAGGCAAGAGTGGTGCAGAAAGAGGCAAGAGAGGTGCAGAAAGAGGCAAGAGAGGTGCAGAAAGAGGGAAGAGAGGTGCAGAAAGAGGCAAGAGGAGTGCAGAAAGAAGCAAGAGAGGTGCAGAAAGAAGCAAGAGAAGTGCAGAAAGAAGGCAAGAGAGGTGCAGAAAGAGGCAAGAGGGGTGCAGAAAGAGGCAAGAGAGGTGCAGAAAGAAGCAAGAGAGGTGCAGAAAGAGGCAAGAGAAGTGCAGAAAGAAGCAAGAGAAGTGCAGAAAGAAGCAAGAGAGGTGCAGAAAGAGGCAAGAGAGGGTGCAGAAAGAGGCAAGAGAAGTGCAGAAAGAAGCAAGAGATGCAGAAAGAGGAAGAGGGGTGAGAAAGAGGCAAGAGAGGTGCAGAAAGAAGCAAGAGAGGTGCAGAAAGAAGCAAGAGAGGTGCAGAAAGAGGCAAGAGAGGTGCAGAAAGAAGCAAGAGAGGTGCAGAAAGAGGCAAGAGAGGTGCAGAAAGAAGCAAGAGAGGTGCAGAAAGAAGCAAGAGAGATGCAAAAACAAGCAAGGTGTAGAAAGAGGCAAGAGAGGTGCAGAAAGAAGCAAGAGAAGTGCAGAAAGAAGCAAGAGAGGTGCAGAAAGAGGCAAGAGGGGTAGCAGAAAGAGAGTGCAAGAGAGGTGCAGAAAGAAGCAAGAGAGGTGCAGAAAGAAGCAAGAGAGGTGCAGAAAGAAGCAACAGAGGTGCAGAAAGAGGCAAGAGAGATGCAGAAAGAGGCAAGAGAGGTGCAGAAAGTGGCAAGAGAGGTACAGAAAGAGGCAAGAGAGGTGCAGAAAGAGGCAAGAGGTGCAGAAAGAGGCAAGAGGGTGCAGAAAGAGGCAAGAGGGGTGCAGAAAGAGGCAAGAGAGTGCAGAAAGAAGCAAGAGAGGTGCAGAAAGAAGCAAGAGAAGTGCAGAAAGAAGGAACAGAGGTGCAGAAAGAGGCAAGAGAGGTGCAGAAAGAGGCAAGAGGGTGCAGAAAGAGGCAAGAGGAGTGCAGAAAGAAGCAAACAGAGAAGTGCAGAAAGAAGCAACAGAGAGTGCAGAAAGAAGCAACAGAGGTGCAGAAAGAGGCAAGAGAGGTGCAGAAAGAGGCAAGAGAGGTGCAGAAAGAAGCAAGAGAGGTGCAGAAAGAAGCAAGAGAGGTGCAGAAAGAAGCAACAGAGGTGCAGAAAGAGGCAAGAGGGGTGCAGAAAGAGGCAAGAGAGGTGCAGAAAGAGGCAAGAGAGGTGCAGAAAGAAGGCAAGAGAGGTGCAGAAAGAGGCAAGAGAGGTGCAGAAAGAGGCAAGAGAGGTGCAGAAAGAAGCAAGCAGAGGTGCAGAAAGAGGCAAGAGAGGTGCAGAAAGAGGCAAGAGAGGTGCAGAAAGAGGCAAGAGAGGTGCAGAAAGAGGCAAGAGAATGCAGAAAGAAGCAAGAGGGTGCAGAAAGAGGCAAGAGAGGTGCAGAAAGAAGCAAGAGAGGTGCAGAAAGAAGCAAGAGAGGTGCAGAAAGAGGCAAGAGGGTGCAGAAAGAGGCAAGAGGGTGCAGAAAGAAGCAACAGAGGTGCAGAAAGAGGCAAGAGAGGTGCAGAAAGAGGCAAGAGAGGTGCAGAAAGAGGCAAGAGGGGTGCAAAAAGAGGCAAAAGAAGTGCAGAAAGGCAACAGAGGTGCAGAAAGAAGCAAGAGAGGTGCAGAAAGAGGCAAGAGAAGTGCAGAAAGAAGCAACAGAGGTGCAGAAAGAGGCAAGAGAGGCGTGCAGAAAGAGGCAAGAGAGGTGCAGAAAGAGGCAAGAGAGGTGCAGAAAGAAGCAAGAGAGGTGCAGAAAGAAGACAAGAGAGAGTGCAGAAAGAGGCAAGAGGAGGTGCAGAAAGAGGCAATAGAGGTGCAGAAAGAAGCAAGAGAGGTGCAGAAAGCAAGAGTGCAGAAAGATGCAACAGAGGTGCAGAAAGAAGCAAGAGAGGTGCAGAAAGAAGGAAGAGAGGTGCAGAAGGAAGCAAGAGCGGGGCAGGAAGAAGCAAGTGAGGTGCAGAAAGAGGCAAGAGAGGTGCAGAAAGAAGCAACAGAGGTGCAGAAAGAGGCAAGAGGTGCAGAAAGAGGCAAGAGGGTCAGAAAGGACAGAGGTGCAGAAAGAAGCAAGAGAGGTGCAGAAAGAAGCAAGAGAAGTGCAGAAAGAAGCAACAGAGGTGCAGAAAGAGGCAAGAGGGTGCAGAAAGAGGCAAGAGAGGTGCAGAAAGAAGCAAGAGAGGTGCAGAAAGGAGGCAAGAGAGGTGCAGAAAGAGGCAAGAGAGTGCAGAAAGAAGCAAGAGAGGTGCAGAAAGAGGCAACAGAGAGAGTGCAGAAAGAAGCAACAGAGTGCAGAAAGAGGCAAGAGAGGTGCAGAAAGAAGCAAGAGGGTGCAGAAAGAAGCAAGAGAGGTGCAGAAAGAAGCAAGAGAGGTGCAGAAAGAAGCAAGAGAGGTGCAGAAAGAGGCAAGAGGAGTGCAGAAAGAGGCAAGAGAGGTGCAGAAAGAAGCAAGAGAGGTGCAGAAAGAAGCAAGAGAGGTGCAGAAAGAGGCAAGAGAGGTGCAGAAAGAGGCAAGAGGAGTGCAGAAAGAGGCAAGAGAGGTGCAGAAAGAAGCAAGAGAGGTGCAGAAAGAAGCAAGAGAAGTGCAGAAAGAGGCAAGAGAGGTGCAGAAAGAGGCAAGAGAGTGCAGAAAGAGGCAAGAGAAGTGCAGAAAGAGGCAACAGAGGTGCAGAAAGAGGCAAGAGAGGTGCAGAAAGAGGCAAGAGAGGTGCAGAAAGAAGCAAGAGAGTGCAGAAGAAGCAAGAGAGGTGCAGAAAGAGCAAGAGGTGCAGAAAGAGGCAAGAGAGGTGCAGAAAGAAGCAAGAGAGGTGCAGAAAGAGGCAAGAGAGGTGCAGAAAGAAGCAAGAGAGGTGCAGAAAGAGGCAAGAGAGGTGCAGAAAGAGGCAAGAGAGGTGCAGAAAGAGGCAAGAGAGAGTGCAGAAAGAGAGTAAGAGAGGTGCAGAAAGAAGCAAGAGAGGTGCAGAAAGAAGCAAGAGAAGTGCAGAAAGAGGCAAGAGAGGTGCAGAAAGAGGCAAGAGAGGTGCAGAAAGAAGCAAGAGAGGCAGAAAGAGGCAGAGAGTGCAGAAAGAGGCAAGAGAGGTGCAGAAAGAAGCAACAGAGGTGCAGAAAGAAGCAAGAGAGGTGCAGAAAGAGGCAAGAGAGGTGCAGAAAGCGGAAAGCAAGGTGCAGAAAGAGGCAAGAGAGGTGCAGAAAGAGGCAAGAGAGTTACAGAAAGAGGCAAGAGAGGTGCAGAAAGAGGCAAGAGGGGTGCAGAAAGAAGCAAGAGAGGTGCAGAAAGAGGCAAGAGAGGTGCAGAAAGAAGCAAGAGAAGTGCAGAAAGAAGCAATAGAGGTGCAGAAAGAGGCAAGAGAGGTGCAGAAAGAAGGCAAGAGGGGTGCAGAAAGAAGCAAGCAGAGGTGCAGAAAGAAGCAAGAGAAGTGCAGAAAGAAGCAAGAGAGGTGCAGAAAGAGGCAAGAGAGGTGCAGAAAGAGGCAAGAGAGGTGCAGAAAGAGGCAAGAGAGGTGCAGAAAGAAGCAAGAGAGGTGCAGAAAGAGGCAAGAGAGGTGCAGAAAGAAGCAAGAGAAGTGCAGAAAGAGCAACAGAGGTGCAGAAAGAGGCAAGAGAGGTGCAGAAAGAGGCAAGAGAGGTGCAGAAAGAAGCAAGAGAGGATGCAGAAAGAAGCAACAGAGGTGCAGAAAAAAGAAGAGAGGTGCAGAAAGAGGCAAGAGAAGTGCAGGAAGAGGCAAGAGAGGTGCAGAAAGAAGCAAGAGGTGCAGAAAGAAGACAGAGAGAGAGGTGCAGAAAGAGGCAAGAGAGGTGCAGAAAGAGGCAAGAGAAGTGCAGAAAGAGGAAAGAGGTACAGAAAGAGGCAAGAGAGGTGCAGAAAGAGGCAAGAGAGGTGAAGAAAGAGGCAAGAGAGGTACAGAAAGAGGGAAGAGAGGTGCAGAAAGAGGCAAGAGAGGTGCAGAAAGAGGCAAGAGAGGCACAGAAAGAGGCAAGAGAGGTGCAGAAAGACAAAGAGAGGTGCAGAAAGAAGCAAGAGAGGTGCAGAAAGAGGCAAGAGAGGTGCAGAAAGAGGCAAGAGAGGTGCAGAAAGAGGCAAGAGAGGTGCAGAAAGAGGTGCATAGGGAGTGCAGAAAGAGGCAAGAGGGTGCAGAAAGAAGCAAGAGAGGTGCAGAAAGAAGCAAGAGAGGTGCAGAAAGAAGCAAGAGAGGTGCAGAAAGAGGCAAGAGGGGTGCAGAAAGAGGCAAGAGGTGCAGAAAGAGGCAAGAGAGGTGCAGAAAGAAGCAAGAGAGGTGCAGAAAGAGGCAAGAGAGGTGCAGAAAGAGGCAAGAGAGGGTGCAGAAAGAGGCAAGAGAGGTGCAGAAAGAAGCAAGAGAGTGCAGAAAGAAGCAAGAGAAGTGCAGAAAGAAGCAAGAGAGGTGCAGAAAGAAGCAAGAGAGGTGCAGAAAGAGGCAAGAGGGGTGCAGAAAGAAGCAAGAGAGTGCAGAAAGAAGCAACAGAGGTGCAGAAAGAAGCAAGAGAGGTGCAGAAAGAGGCAAGAGAGGTGCAGAAAGAAGGAATAGAGGTGCAGAAAGAGGCAAGAGAGGTGCAGAAAGAGGCAAGAGAGGTGCAGAAAGAGCAGAGGTGCAGAAAGAGGCAAGAGAGGTGCAGAAAGAGGCAAGAGAGGTGCAGAAAGAGGCAAGAGAGGTGCAGAAAGAAGCAAGAGAGGTGCAGAAAGAGGCAAGAGAGGTGCAGAAAGAGGCAAGAGGGTACAGAAAGAAGCAAGAGAAGTGCAGAAAGAGGCAACAGAGGTGCAGAAAGAGGCAAGCAGAGGTGCAGAAAGAGGCAAGAGAGGATGGCAGAAAGAGGCAAGAGAGGTCAGAAAGAAGCAAGAGAAGTGCAGAAAGAAGCAAGAGAGGTGCAGAAAGAGGCAAGAGAGGTGAGAAAGAGGCAAGAGAGGTGCAGAAAGAAGCAAGAGAGGTGCAGAAAGAAGCAAGAGAAGTGCAGAAAGAAGCAAGAGAGGTGCAGAAAGAGGCAAGAGGGGTAGAAAGAGCAGAGGTGCAGAAAGAAGCAAGAGAGGTGCAGAAAGAGGCAAGAGAGGTGCAGAAAGAGGCAAGAGAGGTGCAGAAAGAGGCAAGAGAGGTGCAGAAAGAAGCAACAGAGGTGCAGAAAGAAGCAAGAGAAGTGCAGAAAGAAGCAACAGAGGTGCAGAAAGAGCAAGAGAGTGCAGAAAGAAGCAAGAGAGGTGCAGATAGAAGTAAGAGAGGTGCAAAAAGAGGCAAGAGAAGTACAGAAAGAAGCAACAGAGGTACAGAAAGAAGCAAGAGAAGTGCAGAAAGAGGCAAGAGAGGTACAGAAAGAGGCAAGAGAAGTGCAGAAAGAGGCAAGAGAAGTGCAGAAAGAAGCAACAGAGGTGCAGAAAGAGGGAAGAGAGGTGCAGAAAGAGGCAAGAGAGGTGCAGAAAGAAGCAACAGAGGTGCAGAAAGAGGCAAGAGAGGTGGCAGAAAGAGGCAAGAGGGTGCAGAAAGCAGCAAGAGAGTGCAGAAAGAAGCAAAGAATGCAGAAAGAGGCAAGAGAGGTGCAGAAAGAGGCAAGAGGGGTGCAGAAAGAGGCAAGAGAGTTGCAGAAAGAAGGCACAGAGGGTGCAGAAAGAAGCAAGAGAGGTGCAGAAAGAAGCAAGAGAAGTGCAGAAAGAAGCAAGCAGAGGTGCAGAAAGAGGAATGAGAGGTGCAGAAAGAGGCAAGAGAAGTGCAGAAAGAAGCAACAGAGAGTGCAGAAAGAGGCAAGAGGTGCAGAAAGATGGCAAGAGAGGTGCAGAAAGAAGCAAGAGAGGTGCAGAAAGAAGCAAGAGAAGTGCAGAAAGAAGCAAGAGGGGTGCAGAAAGAGGCAAGAGGGTGCAGAAAGAAGCAAGAGAGGTGCAGAAAGAAGCAAGAGAAGTGCAGAAAGAGGCAACAGAGGTGCAGAAAGAGGCAAGAGGGTGCAGAGAAGAGAGAGTGCAGAAAGAGGCAAAGAGGTGCAGAAAGAGGCAAGAGAGGTGCAGAAAGAGGCAACAGAGGTGCAGAAAGAGCAAGAGAGGTGCAGAAAGAAGCAAGAGAAGTGCAGAAAGAAGCAACAGAGGTGCAGAAAGAAGGGAAGAGAGGTGCAGAAAGAGGCAATGAGGTGCAGAGAGAAGCAAGAGAGGTACAGAAAGAAACAAAAGAAGTGCAGAAAGAAGCAACAGAGGTGCAGAAAGAGGCAAGAGAGGTGCAGAAAGAGGGAAGAGAAGTGCAGAAAGAGGCAAGAGGGGTGCAGAAAGAAGCAAGAGAGGTGCAGAAAGAAGCAAGAGAAGTGCAGAAAGAAGCAACAGAGGTGCGCAGAAAGAGGCAAAGAGTAGGCAAGAAGAACAAGAGGCAGAAAGAAGCAAGAGAGGTGCAGAAAGAGGCAAGAGAGGGTGCAGAAAGAAGCAAGAGGTACAGAAAGAAGCAAGAGAAGTATGAAAGAGCAAGAGAGTTGCAGAAAGAGGCAAGAGAAGTGCAGAAAGAGGCAAGAGAGGTGCAGAAAGAAGCAAACAGAGGTGCAGAAAGAAGCAAGAGGGGTAGAGAAAGAGACAAGAGAAGTGCAGAAAGAAGCAACAGAGATGCAGAAAGAGGCAAGAGGGAGTGAGAAAGAGTCAAGAGGGGTGCAGAAAGAAGCAAGAGAGGTGCAGAAAGAAGCAAAAGAAGTGCAGAAAGTAGGAACAGAGGTGCAGAAAGAGGCAAGAGAGGTGCAGAAAGAGGGAAGAGGGTGCAGAAAGAGGCAAGAGAGGTGCAGAAAGAAGCAAGAGAAGTGCAGAAAGAAGCAACAGAGGTGCAGAAAGAGCAAGAGGATGCAGAAAGAGGCAAGAGAAGTGCAGAAAGAAGCAACAGAGTGCAGAAAGAGGAAGAGAAGGTGGACGAAAGAGGCAAGAGGGTGCAGAAAGAAGCAAGAGAGGTGCAGAAAGAAGCAAGAGAAGTGCAGAAACAGGCAAGAGAGGTGCAGAAAGAGGGAATAGGGATGCAGAAAGAGGCACAGAGGGTTGCAGAAAGAAGAGACAGAGGTGCAGAAAGAAGCAAGAGAGGTGCAGAAAGAAACAAAAGAAGTGCAGAAAGAAGCAAGCAGAGGTGCAGAAAGAGGCATGAGGGTTGCAGAAAGAGGCAAGAGAAGTGCAGAAAGAAGCAACAGAGATGCAGAAAGGAGGATAGGGGTGGAGAGAAGTAGGCAAGAGGGGTGCAGAAAGAAGCAAGAGAGGTGCAGAAAGAAACAAGAGAAGTGCAGAAAGAAGCAAGATGGGTGCAGAAAGAGGCAAGAGAGGTGCAGAAAGAAGCACAGAGTAGTGCAGAAAGAAGCAAGAGAGGTGCAGAAAGAAGCAAGAGAGGTGCAGAAAGAGGCAAGAGGGGTGCAGAAAGAGGGAAGAGGGTGCAGAAAGAGGCAGGAGTGATGCAGAAAGAAGCAAGAGAGGTGCAGAAAGAAACAAAAGAAGTGCAGAAAGAGGCAACAGAGGTGCAGAAAGAGGCAAGAGAGGTGCAGAAAGAGGCAAGAGGGTGCAGAAAGAAGCAAGAGAGCTGCAGAAAGAAACACAAGAGGTGCAGAAAGGAGGAACAGAGGTGCAGAAAGAGGCAACAGAGGTGCAGAAAGAAGGAATAGAGGTGAAGAAAGAGGCAAGAGAGGTGCAGAAAGAAGTGAAAGAGGTGCAGAAAGCAGCAAGAGGTTGCAGAAAGAGGCAAGAGGGATGCAGTAAAGAGGGAAGAGGTGCAGAAAGCAAGCAAGAGAGGTGCAGAAAGAAGCAAGAGAGGTGCAGAAAGAAACAAAAGAAGTGCAGAAAGAAGGAACAGAGGTGCAGAAAGAGGCAAGAGGAGTGCAGAAAGAGGCAAGAGAGGTGCAGAAAGAAGCAAGAAAGGTGCAGAAAGAAAGCAAGAGAAGTGCAGAAAGAATCAACAAAGGTGCATAAAGAGGTAAGAGTCGTGCAGAAAGAGGCAAGAGAGGTGCAGAAAGAGGCACGAGGGTGCAGAAAGAGGCAAGAGAGGCAGAAAGAAGCAAGAGAAGTGCAGAAAGAAGCAACAGAGGTGCAGAAAGATGCAAGAAGAGGTGCAGAAAGAAGGCAAGAGGGGTGCAGAAAGAGGCATGAGAGTGCAGAAAGAAGCAAGAGATGTAGAAAAGACAAGAGAGTGCAGAAAGAAGGAACAGAGGTGCAGAAAGAGGCAAGATGAGGCTGAAGGAAGAGAGAGTGGAGAAAGAGGCAAAGCAGTGCAAAGAGGCAAGAGATGCAGAAAGAGGCAAGAGGGGTGCAGAAAGAGGGAAGAGGGGCAGAAAGAAGAAAGAGAAGTGCAGAAAGAAGCAACAGAGGTGCAGAAAGAGGCAAGAGGGGTGCAGAAAGAGGCAAGAGGGGTGCAGAAAGTAGCAAGAGGGGTGCAGAAAGTAGCAAGAGGGTGCAGAAAGAAGCAATAGAGATGCAGAAAGAAGCAAGAGAAGTGCATGAAAGAGGCAAGAGAGTTGCAGAAACAGGCAAAAGAAGTGCAGAAAGAGGCAAGAGAAGTGCAGAAGGAAGCAACAGAGGTGCAGAAAGAAGGAACAGGGGACAGAAAGAGACAAGAGAAGTGCAGAAACGAAGCAACAGAGGTGCAGAAAGAAGCAAGAGGGTGCAGAAAGAGGCAAGAGGGGTGCAGAAAGAAGCAGGAGAGGTGCAGAAAGAAGCAAGAGAGGTGCAGAGAAGAGAGGTGCAGAAAGAGACAAGAGAAGGCAGAAAGAAGCAAGAGAGTGCAGAAAGGAGGCAAGAGAGGTGGACAAAGAGGCAAGAGGGAAGCAGAAAGAAGCAAGAGAGGTGCAGAAAGAAGCAAAAGAAGTGCAGAAAGAGGCAAGAGAGGTGCAGAAAGAGGGAAGAGGGGTGTAAAAGAGGCTAAAGAAGTGCAGAAAGAAGCAACAGAGGTGCGAAAAGAGGCAAGAGAAGTGCAGAAACAAGCAAGAGAAGTGCAGAAAGAAGCAACAGAGGTGCAGAAAGAGGATGAGGGTTGAGAAAGAGGCAAGAGAGTGCAGAAAGAAGCAACAGAGATGCAGAAAAAGGGATGATAGGGTTGGAGAAAGTGGCAAGAGGGGTGCAGAAAGAAGCAAGAGAGGTGCAGAAATAAACAAGAGAAGTGCAGAAAGAAGCAAGATGGGTGCAGAAAGAGGCAAGAGGGGTGCAGAAAGAAGCAAGACATGGTGCAGAAAGAAGCAAGAGAGGTGCAGAAAGAGGGCAAGAGGGGTGCAGAAAGAGGGCAAGAGGGGTGCAGAAAGAGGCAGGAGATGTGCAGAAAGAAACAAGAGAAGTGCAGAAAGAGTGCAACAGAGGTGCAGAAAGAGGCAAGAGGGGTAGAGAAAGAGGCAAGAGGGTGCAGAAAGAAGCAAGAGAGCTGTAGAAAGAAACAAGAGAAGTGCAGAAAGGAGGAACTGAGGTGCAGAAAGAGGCAACAGGGTGCAGAAGTGCAGAAAGGAGGAACAGAGGTACAGAAAGAGGCAACAGAGGTGCACAAAGAGGCAAGAGGGGTGCAGAAAGAGGTAAAGAGGTGCAGAAAGCAGAGGTGAATAAAGAGGCAAGAGGGATGCAGAAAGAGGGAAGAGGGGTGCAGAAAGCAGGCAAGGGGATGCAGAAAGAAGCAAAGAGGTGCAGAAAGAAACAAAAGAAGGGCAGAAAGAAGGAACAGAGGTGCAGAAAGAGGCAAGAGGAGTGCAGAAAGAGGGAAGAGGGGTGCAGAAAGAGGCACGAGGGGTGCAGAAAGAAGCAAGAAAGGTGCAGAAATAAACAAAAGAAGTGCAGAAAGAA
Organism: Calotriton arnoldi; assembly: GCA_963921515.1. Taxonomy (NCBI): domain Eukaryota; kingdom Metazoa; phylum Chordata; class Amphibia; order Caudata; family Salamandridae; genus Calotriton; species Calotriton arnoldi. The sequence continues at coordinate 749,227 of CAWUFW010008232.1, read as the reverse complement.
TCAACAGAGGTGCACAAAGAGGTAAGAGTCGTGCACAAAGAGGGAAGAGGGGTGCAGAAAGAGGCACGAGGGGTGCAGAAAGAAGCAAGAGAGGTGCAGAAAGAAGCAAGAGAAGTGCATAAAGAAGCAACAGAGGTGCAGAAAGATGCAAGAGGATGCAAAAAGAAGGAAGAGGGTGCACAAAGAGGCACGAGAGGTGCAGAAAGAAGCAAAAGATGTGCAGAAAGAACAAAAGATGTGCAGAAAGAAGGAACAGAAGTGCAGAAAGAGGCAACATGGGTGAAGGAAGAGGGTGGAGAAAGAGGCAAAGCGGTGCAAAAGAGGCAAGAGGGATGCTGAAAGAGGCAAGAGGGGTGCAGAAAGTAGCAAGAGGGGTGCAGAAAGAAGCAAGAGAAGTGCAGAAAGAAGCAAGAGAAGTGCATAAAGAAGCAACAGAGGTGCCGAAAGATGCAAGAGGGATGCAAAAAGAAGGAAGAGGGGTGCAGAAAGAGGCACGAGGGGTGCAGAAAGAAGCAAAAGATGTGCAGAAAAACAAGAGAAGTGCAGAAAGAAGGAACAGAAGTGCAGAAAGAGGCAACATGGGCTGAAGGAAGAGAGGTGCAGAAAGAGGCAAGAGAGGTGCAGAAAGAGGCAAGAGGGGTGCTGAAAGAGGCAAGAGGGGTGCAGAAAGTAGCAAGAGGGGTGCAGAAAGAAGCAACAGAAGTGCAGAAAGAAGCAAGAGAGGTGCAGAAAGAGGGAAGAGGGGTGCAGAAAGTAGCAAGAGAGGTGCAGAAAGTAGCAAGAGAGGTGCAGAAAGAAGCCATAGAGGTACAGAAAGAAGCAAGAGAAGTGATGAAAGAGACAAGAGAGTTGCAGAAACAGGCAAAGAGAAGTGCAGAAAGAGGCAAGAGAAGTGCAGAAGGAAGCAACATAGGTGCAGAAAGAAGGAACAGGGGTGGACAGAAGAGACAAGAGAAGTGCAGAAACGAGCAACAGAGATGCAGAAAGGGGTAAGAGGGGTGGAGAAAGAGTCAAGAGGGGTGCAGAAAGAAGTAAGAGAGGTGCAGAAAGAAACAAAAGAAGTGCAGAAAGTAGGAACAGAGGTGCAGAGAGAGGCAAGAAAGGTGCAGAAAGAGGGAAGAGGGGTCCAGAAAGAGGCATGAAGGGTGCAGAAAGAAGCAGGAGAAGTGCAGAAAGAAGCAACAGAGGTGCAGAAAGCAAGAGGGGTGCAGAAAGAGGCAAGAGAAGCACAAGAACAGAAGCAACAGAGAGTGCAGAAAGAGGCAAGAGAGGTGGACAAAGAGGCAAGAGGGAAGCAGAAAGAGGCAAGAGAAGTGCAGAAAGAGGCAAAAGAGGTGCAGAAACAGGCAAGAGAGAGTGCAGAAAGAGGGAATAGGGGTGTAGAAAGAGGCACAAGGGTTGCAGAAAGAAGGAACAGAGGTGCAGAAAGAAGCAAGAGAGGTGCAGAAAGAAGCAAAAGAAGTGCAGAAAGAAGCAAGCAGAGGTGCAGAAAGAGGCATGAGGGTTGCAGAAAGAGGCAAGAGAAGTGCAGAAAGAAGCAACAGAGATGCAGAAAGGGGGAGAGGGCTGAGAAAGTGGCAAAAGGTGCAGAAAGAAGCAAGAGAGTGCAGAAAGAAGCAAGAGAAGTGCAGAAAGAGGCAAGATGGGTGCAGAAAGAGGCAAGAGGGTGCAGAAAGAGGCAAGAGTGGTGCAGAAAGAAGCCAAGAGAGGTGCAGAAAGAAGCAAGAGAGGTGCAGAAAGAGGGCAAGAGAGGTGCAAAAGAGGGCAAGAGAGGGCAGAAAGAGGCAAGAGGGATGCAGAAAGAAGCAAGAGAGGTGCAGAAAGAAAGCAAGAGAAGTGCAGAAAGAGTCAACGGAGGTGCAGAAAGAGGAAGAGAGGTAGAGAAAGAGGCAGGTGTAGAAAGAAGCAAGAGAGCTGTAGAAAGAAACACAAGAAGTGCAGAAAGGAGGAACAGAGGTGCAGAAAGAGGCAACAGGGGTGCAGAAAGAAGGAATAGAGGTGCACAAAGAGGCAAGAGAGGTGCAGAAAGAGGTAAAAGAGGTGCAGAAAGCAGCAAGAGGTGAATAAAGAGGCAAGAGGGATGCAGAAAGAGGGAAGAGAGGTGCAGCAGCAGGCAAGAGGGGTGCAGAAAGAAGCAAGAGAGGTGTGAAAAAAAGCAAGAGAAGTGCAGAAAGAAGGAAACAGAGGTCAGAGAAGAGGCAAGAGGGGTGCAGAAAGAGGCAAGAGAGGTGCAGAAAGAGGGAAGAGGGTGCAGAAAGAGGCAAGAGGGGCAGAAAGAAGCAACAGAAGTGCAGAAAGAAGCAAGATGAAGGTGCAGAAAGAGGCAAGAGGGGTGCAGAAAGAGGCAAGAGGGGTGCAGAAAGAGGCAAGAGAGTTGCAGAAACAGGCAAGAGAGGTGCAGAAAGAGGAACAGAGGTGCAGAAAGAAGCAAGAGGTGTGCAGAAAAGGAAGACAAGAAGAGGTGCAGAAACAGGCAAGAGGGGTGCAGAAAGAGGGAAGAGGGGTGCAGAAAGAGGCACAGAGGTGCAGAAAGAAGGGACAGAGGTGCAGAAAGAAGCAAGAGAGGTGCAGAAAGCAAGCAACAGAAGTGCAGAAAGAAGCAACAGAGGTGCAGAAAGAGGATGAGAGGTTGGAGAAAGAGGCAAGAGAGGTGCAGAAAGAGGCAACAGAGGTGGAGAAAGGGATGATAGGGTTGGAGAAAGAGGCAAGAGGAGTGCAGAAAGAAGCAAGAGAGGTGCAGAAAGAAGCAAAAGAAGTGCAGAAAGAAGCAAGAGGGGTGCAGAAAGAGGCAAGAGGGGTGCAGAAAGAGGCAAGAGAGGTGCAGAAAAGCAAAAGAAGTGCAGAAAGAAGCAACAGAAGTGCAGAAAGAGGCAACATGGGTGAAGGAAGAGGGATGTAGAAAGAGGCAAAGGTGCAGAAAGAGGCAAGAGGGTGCAGAAAGAGGCAAGAGAGGTGCAGAAAGTAGCAAGAGGGGTGCAGAAAGAAGCAACAGAAGTGCAGAAAGAAGCAAGAAGAGTGCAGAAAGAGGGAAGAGAGGTGCAGAAAGAGGCACGAGGGTGCAGAAAGAAGCAAGAGAGGTGCAGAAAGAAACAAAAGAAGTGCAGAAAGAAGCAACAGAGGTGCACAAAGAGTGCAAGAGTTGTGCACAAAGAGGCAAGAGGTGCAGAAAAGAGGCACGAGGGGAGCAGAAAGAATCAAGAGAGGTGCAGAAAGAAGCAAGAGAAGTGCAGAAAGAAGCAACAGAGGTGCAGAAAGATGCAAGAGGGGTGCAAAAAGAGGAAGAGGGGTGCAGAAAGAGGCACGAGGGGTGCAGAAAGAAGCAAGAGATGTGCAGAAAAACAAGAGAAGTGCAGAAAGAAGGAACAGAAGTGCAGAAAGAGGCAAGCATGGGTGAAGGAAGAGGGGTGGAGAAAGAGGCAAAGGGGTGCAAAAAGAGGCAAGAGGTGTGCTGAAAGAGGCAAGAGGGTGCAGAAAGTAGGCAAGAGAGGTGCAGAAAGAAGCAACAGAAGTGCAGAAAGAAGCAAGAGAGGTGCAGAAAGAGGGAAGAGAGGTGCAGAAAGTAGCAAGAGAGGTGCAGAAAGAAGCAAGAGGGTGCAGAAAGAAGCCAATAGAGGTACAGAAAGAAGCAAGAGAAGTGATGAAAGAGACAAGAGAGTTGCAGAAACAGGCAAAAGAAGTGCAGAAAGAGGCAAGAGAAGTGCAGAAGGAAGCAACAGAGGTGCAGAAAGAAGGAACAGGGGTGGAAAAAGAGACAAGAGAAGTGCAGAAACGAGCAACAGAGATGCAGAAAGGGGTAAGAGGGGTGGAGAAAGAGTCAAGAGGGGTGCAGAAAGAAGCAAGAGAGGTGCAGAAAGAAACAAAAGAAGTGCAGAAAGTAGGAACAGAGGTGCAGAGAGAGGCAAGAAAGGTGCAAAAAGAGGGAAGAGGGGTCCAGAAAGAGGCATGAAGGGTGCAGAAAGAAGCAGGAGAAGTGCAGAAAGAAGCAACAGAGGTGCAGGAAGAGGGGTGCAGGAAGAGACAAGAGAAGTGCAGAAAGAAGCAACAGAGTGCAGAAAGAGGGAAGAGGGTGGACAAAGAGGCAAGAGGGAAGCAGAAAGAAGCAAGAGAAGTGCAGAAAGAAACAAGAGAGGTGCAGAAACAGGCAAGAGGGTGCAGAAAGAGGGAATAGGGGTGTAGAAAGAGGCACAAGGGTTGCAGAAAGAAGGACAGAGGTGCAGAAAGAAGCAAGAGAGGTGCAGAAACAAACAAAAGAAGTGCAGAAAGAAGCAACAGAGGTGCAGAAAGAGGGATGAGGGTTGGAGAAAGAGGCAAGAGAAGTGCAGAAAGAAGCAACAGAGATGGAAAAAGGGGGATAGGTTGGAGTAAGTGGCAAGAGAGGTGCAGAAAGAAGCAAGAGAGGTGCAGAAAGAAACAAAAGAAGTGCAGAAATAAGCAAGATGGGTGCAAAAAGAGGTAAGAGGGGTGCAGAAAGAAGCACAAGTAGGTGCAGAAAGAAGCAAGAGAGGTGCAGAAAGAAGCAAGAGAGGTGCAGAAAGAGGGCAAGAGGGTGCAAAAAGAGGGAAGAGGGGTGCAGAAAGAGGCAGGAGGGATGCAGAAAGAAGCAAGAGATGTGCAGAAAGAAACAAAAGAAGTGCATAAAGAGTCAACAGGGGTGCAGAAAGAGGCAAGAGGGTAGAGAAAGAGGCAAGGGGGTATAGAAAGAAGCAAGAGAGCTGTAGAAAGAAACACAAGAAGTGCAGAAAGGAGGAACAGAGGTGCAGAAAGAGGCAACAGAGGTGCAGAAAGAAGGAATAGAGGTGCACAAAGAGGCAAGAGGGGTGCAGAAAGAGGTAAAAGGGTGCAGAAAGCAGCGAGAGGTGAATAAAGAGGCAAGAGGGATGTGGAAAGAGGGAAGAGGGGTGCAGAAGCAGGCAAGGGGGTGCAGAAAGAAGCAAGAGAGGTGCAGAAACAAACAAAAGAAGTGCAGAAAGAAGGAACAGAGGTGCAGAGAAAGGCAAGAGGGGTGCAGAAAAAGGCAAGAGAGGTGCAGAAAGAGGGAAGAAGGGTATAGAAAGAGGCAAGAGGGGTGCAGAAAGAAGCAACAGAAGTGCAGAAAGAAGCAAGATAAGTGCAGAAAGAGGCAAGAGGGGTGCAGAAAGAGGCAAGAGGGGTGCAGAAAGAGGCAAGAGAGTTGCAGAAACAGGCAAGAGAGGTGCAGAAAAAAGGAACAGGTGTGCAGAAAGAAGCAAGAGAAGTGCAAAAAGAAACAAAAGAAGTGCAGAAAAGGGCAAGAGGGGTGCAGAAACAGGGAATAGGGGTGTAGAAAGAGGCACAAGGGTTGCAGAAAGAAGGGACAGAGGTGCAGAAAGAAGCAAGAGGTGCAGAAACAAACAAAAGAAGTGCAGAAAGAAGCAACAGAGGTGCAGAAAGAGGGATGAGGGTTGGAGAAAGAGGCAAGAAAAGTGCAGAAAGAAGCAACAGAGATGGAAAAAGGGATGATAGGGTTGGAGTAAGTGGCAAAAGGGGTGCAGAAAGAAGCAAGAGAGGTGCAGAAAGAAACAAAAGAAGTGCAGAAATAAGCAAGATGGGTGCAAAAAGAGGCAAGAGGGTGCAGAAAGAAGCTACAGTGGTGCAGAAAGAAGCAAGATAGGTGCAGAAAGAAGCAAGAGAGGTGCAGAAAGAGGGCAAGAGGGGTGCAAAAAGAGGGAAGAGGGGTGCAGAAAGAGGCAGGAGGGATGCAGAAAGAAGCAAGAGATGTGCAGAAAGAAACACAAGATGTGCAGAAAGAGTCAACAGGGGTGCAGAAAGAGGGAATAGGGGTAGAGAAAGAGGCAAGGGGGTGTAGAAAGAAGCAAGAGAGCTGTAGAAAGAAACAAAAGAAGTGCAGAAAGGAGGAACAGAGGTGCAGAAAGAGGCAACAGGGGTGCAGAAGTGCAGGAAGGAGGAACAGAGGTGCAGAAAGAGGCAACAGATGTGCACAAAGAGGCAAGAGGGGTGCAGAAAGAGGTAAAAGGGGTGCAGAAAGCAGTGAGAGGTGAATAAAGAGGCAAGAGGGATGCGTAAAGAGGGAAGAGGGGTGCAGAAGCAGGCAAGGGGGTGCAGAAAGAAGCAAGAGAGGTGCAGAAACAAACAAAAGAAGGGCAGAAAGAAGGAACAGAGGTGCAGAAAGAGGCAAGAAGAGTGCAAAAAGAGGGAAGAGGGGTGCAGAAAGAAGCAAGAAAGGTGCAGAAATAAACAAAAGAAGTGCAGAAAGAATCAACAGAGGTGCACAAAGAGGTAAGATTCGTGCACAAAGAGGGAAGAGGGGTGCAGAAAGAGGCACGAGGGGTGCAGAAAGAACCAAGAGAGGTGCAGAAAGAAGCAAGAGAAGTGCATAAAGAAGCAACAGAGGTGCCGAAAGATGCAAGAGGGGTGCAAAAAGAAGGAAGAGGGGTGCAGAAAGAGGCACGAGGGGTGCAGAAAGAAGCAAAAGATGTGCAGAAAAACAAAAGAAGTGCAAAAAGAAGGAACAGAAGTGCAGAAAGAGGCAACATGGGTGAAGGAAGAGGGGTGGAGAAAGAGGCAAAGCGGTGCAAAAGAGGCAAGGGGATTGCTGAAAGAGGCAAGAGGGGTACAGAAAGTAGCAAGAGGGGTGCAGAAAGAAGCAAGAGAAGTGCAGAAAGAAGCAACAGAGGTGCAAAAAGAGGCAAGAGAGGTGCAGAAAGAGGGAAGAGGGGTGCAGAAAGTAGCAAGAGGGGTGCAGAAAGTAGGAAGAGGGGCGCAGAAAGAAGCCATAGAGGTACAGAAAGAAGCAAGAGAAGTGATGAAAGAGACAAGAGAGTTGCAGAAACAGGCAAAAGAAGTGCAGAAAGAGGCAAGAGAAGTGCAGAAGGAAGCAACAGAGGTGCAGAAAGAAGGAACAGGGTGGACAAAGAGACAAGAGAAGTGCAGAAACGAGCAACAGAGATGCAGAAAGGGGTAAGAGGGGTGGAGAAAGAGTCAAGAGGGGTGCAGAAAGAAGAGAGGTGCAGAAAGAAACAAAAGAAGTGCAGAAATTAGGAACAGAGGTGCAGAGAGAGGCAAGAAAGGTGCAAAAAGAGGCGAAAAGGGGTGCAGAAAGAGGCATGAGGGGTGCAGAAAGAAGCAGGAGAAGTGCAGAAAGAAGCAACAGAGGTGCAGGAAGAGAGGTGCAGAAAGAGACAAGAGAAGTGCAGAAAGAAGCAAGAGATGCAGAAAGAGGGAAGAGGGTGGACAAAGAGGCAAGAGGGAAGCAGAAAGAAGCAAGAGAAGTGCAGAAAGAAACAAAAGAAGTGCAGAAACAGGCAAGAGGGGTGCAGAAACAGGGAATAGGGGTGCAGAAAGAGGCACAAGGGTTGCAGAAAGAAGGGACAGAGGTGCAGAAAGAAGCAAGAGAGGTGCAGAAACAAAGCAAAAGAAGTGCAGAAAGAAGCAACAGAGGTGCAGAAAGAGGGATGAGGGTTGGAGAAAGAGGCAAGAGAAGTGCAGAAAGAAGCAACAGAGATGGAAAAGGGATGATAGGGTTGGAGTAAGTAGGCAAAGGGGTGCAGAAAGAAGCAAGAGAGGTGCAGAAATAAACAAAAGAAGTGCAGAAATAAGCAAGATGGGTGCAAAAAGAAGTAAGAGGGGTGCAGAAAGAAGCACAAGTGGTGCAGAAAGAAGCAAGAGAGGTGCAGAAAGAATCAAGAGAGGTGCAGAAAGAGGGCAAGAGGGGTGCAGAAAGAGGCAGGAGATGTACAGAAAGAAACAAAAGAAGTGCAGAAAGAGTCAACAGGGGTGCAGAAAGAGGGAAGAGGGGTAGAGAAAGAGGCAAGGGGTTGTAGAAAGAAGCAAGAGAGCTGTAGAAAGAAACAAAAGAAGTGCAGAAAGGAGGAACTGAGGTGTAGAAAGAGGCAACAGGGGTGCAGAAGTGCAGAAAGGAGGAACAGAGGTGCAGAAAGAGGCAACAGAGGTGCACAAAGAGGCAAGAGGGGTGCAGAAAGAGGTAAAAGGGGTGCAGAAAGCAGCGAGAGGTGAATAAAGAGGCAAGAGGGATGCGGAAAGAGGGAAGAGGGGTGCAGAAGCAGGCAAGGGGGTGCAGAAAGAAGCAAGAGAGGTGCAGAAACAAACAAAAGAAGGGCAGAAAGAAGGAACAGAGGTGCAGAAAGAGGCAAGAAGAGTGCAAAAAGAGGGAAGAGGGGTGCAGAAAGAGGCACGAGGGGTGCAGAAAGAAGCAAGAAAGGTGCAGAAATAAACAAAAGAAGTGCAGAAAGAATCAACAGAGGTGCACAAAGAGGTAAGATTCGTGCACAAAGAGGGAAGAGGGGTGCAGAAAGAGGCACGAGGGGTGCAGAAAGAACCAAGAGAGGTGCAGAAAGAAGCAAGAGAAGTGCATAAAGAAGCAACAGAGGTGCCGAAAGATGCAAGAGGGGTGCAAAAAGAAGGAAGAGGGGTGCAGAAAGAGGCACGAGGGGTGCAGAAAGAAGCAAAAGATGTGCAGAAAAACAAAAGAAGTGCAAAAAGAAGGAACAGAAGTGCAGAAAGAGGCAACATGGGTGAAGGAAGAGGGGTGGAGAAAGAGGCAAAGCGGTGCAAAAGAGGCAAGGGGGATGCTGAAAGAGGCAAGAGGGGTGCAGAAAGTAGCAAGAGGGGTGCAGAAAGAAGCAAGAGAAGTGCAGAAAGAAGCAACAGAGGTGCAGAAAGAGGCAAGAGCAGGTGCAGAAAGAGGGAAGAGGGTGCAGAAAGAAGCAAGAGGGGCGCAGAAAGAAGCACGAGAGGTGCAGAAAGAAGCAAGAGAAGTGCATGAAAGAGACAAGAGAGGTGCAGAAACAGGCAAAAGAAGTGCAGAAAGAGGGAAGAGAAGTGCAGAAAGAAGCAACAGAGGTGCAGAAAGAAGGAACAGGGGTGGACAAAGAGACAAGAGAAGTGCAGAAACGAGCAACAGAGATGCAGAAAGGGGTAAGAGGGGCGGAGAAAGAGGCAAGAGGGGTGCAGAAAGAAGTAAGAGAGGTGCAGAAAGAAACAAAAGAAGTGCAGAAAGTAGGAACAGAGGTGCAGAAAGAGGCAAGAGAGGTGCAGAAAGAGGCAAGAGAGGTGCAGAAAGAGGCATGAGGGGTGCAGAAAGAGGCAGGAGAAGTGCAGAAAGAAGCAACAGAGGTGCAGGAAGAAGGGGTGCAGAAAGAGACAAGAGAAGTGCAAAAAGAAGCAACAGAGATGCAGAAAGGGGGAAGAGGGGTGGACAAAGAGGCAAGAGGGAAGCAGAAAGAAGCAAGAGAAGTGCAGAAAGAAACCAAAGAAGTGCAGAAACAGGCAAGAGGGGTGCAGAAACAGGGAATAGGGGTGTAGAAAGAGGCACAAGGGTTGCAGAAAGAAGGACAGAGGGTGCAGAAAGAAGCAAGAGAGGTGCAGAAACAAAGCAAAAGAAGTGCAGAAAGAAGCAACAGAGGTGCAGAAAGAGGGATGAGGGTTGGAGAAAGAGGCAAGAGAAGTGCAGAAAGAAGCAACAGAGATGGAAAAAGGGATGATAGGGTTGGAGTAAGTGGCAAAAGGGGTGCAGAAAGAAGCAAGAGAGGTGCAGAAAGAAACAAAAGAAGTGCAGAAATAAGCAAGATGGGTGCAAAAAGAGGTAAGAGGGGTGCAGAAAGAAGCACAAGTGGTGCAGAAAGAAGCAAGAGAGGTGCAGAAAGAAGCAAGAGAGGTGCAGAAAGAGGGCAAGAGGGGTGCAAAAGGAGGCAAGAGGGTGCAGAAAGAGGCAGGAGGGATGCAGAAAGAAGCAAGAGATGTGCAGAAAGAAACAAAAGAAGTGCAGAAAGAGTCAACAGGGGTGCAGAAAGAGGGAAGAGGGTAGAGAAAGAGGCAAGGGGGTGTAGAAAGAAGCAAGAGAGCTGTAGAAAGAAACAAAAGAAGTGCAGAAAGGAGGAACTGAGGTGCAGAAAGAGGCAACAGGGGTGCAGAAGGCAGAAAGGAGGAACAGAGGTGCAGAAAGAGGCAACAGAGGTGCACAAAGAGGCAAGAGGGGTGCAGAAAGAGGTGAAAAGGGGTGCAGAAAGCAGCGAGAGGTGAATAAAGAGGCAAGAGGGATGCGGAAAGAGGGTGCAGAAGAGGCAAGGGGTGCAGAAAGAAGCAAGAGAGGTACAGAAACAAACAAAAGAAGTGCAGAAAGAAGGAACAGAGGTGCAGAGAAAGGCAAGAGGGGTGCAGAAAGAGGCAAGAGAGGTGCAGAAAGAGGGAAGAAGGGTATAGAAAGAGGCAAGAGGGGTGCAGAAAGAAGCAACAAAAGTGCAGAAAGAAGCAAGATAAGTGCAGAAAGAGGCAAGAGGGGTGCAGAAAGAGGCAAGAGCGGTGCAGAAAGAGGCAAGAGGGGTGCAGAAAGAGGCAAGAGAGTTGCAGAAACAGGCAAGAGAGGTGCAGAAAGAAGGAACAGGTGCGCAGAATGAGGCGAGAGAGGTGCAGAAAGAGGGAAGAAGGTGCAGAAAGAGGAGTGCAGAAAGAAGCAACAGAGGTGCAAAAGAGGCAAGGGGGGTGCTGAAAGAGGCAAGAGGGGTGCAGAAAGTAGCAAGAGGGGTGCAGAAAGAAGCAACAGAAGTGCAGAAAGAAGCAAGAGAAGTGCAGAAAGAAGCAACAGAGGTGCAAAAAGAGGCAGTAGAGGTGCAGAAAGAGGGAAGAGGGGTGCAGAAAGTAGCAAGAAGGGTGCAGAAAGTAGCAAGAGGGGCACAGAAAGAAGCCATAGAGGTACAGAAAGAAGCAAGAGAAGTGATGAAAGAGACAAGAGAGTTGCAGAAACAGGCAAAAGAAGTGCAGAAAGAGGCAAGAGAAGTGCAGAAGGAAGCAACAGAGGTGCAGAAAGAAGGCAACAGGGTGGACAAAGAGGCAAGAGAAGTGCAGAAACGAGCAACAGGGATGCAGAAAGGGGTAAGAGGGGTGAGAAAGAGTCAAGAGGGGTGCAGAAAGAAGTAAGAGAGGTGCAGAAAGAAAAAGAAGTGCAGAAATTAGGAACAGAGGTGCAGAGAGAGGCAAGAAAGGTGCAAAAAGAGGGAAAAGGGGTGCAGAAAGAGGCATGAGGGTGCAGAAAGAAGCAGGAGAAGTGCAGAAAGAAGCAACAGAGGTGCAGGAAGAGGGGTGCAGAAAGAGACAAGAGAAGTGGCAAAAAGAAGCAACAGATGCAGAAAGGGAGAAGAGGGTGGACAAAGAGGCAAGAGGGAAGCAGAAAGAAGCAAGAGAAGTGCAAAAGAAACAAAAGAAGTGCAGAAACAGGCAAGAGGGGTGCAGAAAGGGGGAATAGGGTGTAGAAAGAGGCACAAGGGTTGCAGAAAGAAGGGACAGAGGTGCAGAAAGAAGCAAGAGAGGTGCAGAAACAAACAAAGAAGTGCAGAAAGAAGCAACAGAGGTGCAGAAAGAGGGATGAGGGTTGAGAAAGAGGCAAGAGAAGTGCAGAAAGAAGCAACAGAGATGGAAAAAGGGGGATAGGGTTGGAGTAAGTGGCAAAGGGGTGCAGAAAGAAGCAAGAGAGGTGCAGAAAGAAACAAAAGAAGTGCAGAAATAAGCAAGATGGGTGCAAAAAGAGGTAAGAGGGGTGGCAGAAAGAAGCACAAGTGGTGCAGAAAGAAGCAAGAGAGGTGCAGAAAGAAGCAAGAGAGGTCAGAAAGAGGGCAAGAGGGGTGCAAAAAGAGGGAAGAGGGGTGCAGAAAGAGGCAGGAGGGATGCAGAAAGAAGCAAGAGATGTGCAGAAAGAAACAAAAGAAGTGCATAAAGAGTCAACAGAGGTGCAGAAAGAGGGAAGAGGGGTAGAGAAAGAGGCAAGGGGGTGCAGAAAGAAGCAAGAGAGCTGTAGAAAGAAACACAAGAAGTGCAGAAAGGAGGAACAGAGGTGCAGAAAGAGGCAACAGGGGTGCAGAAAGAAGGAATAGAGGTGCACAAAGAGGCAAGAGGGGTGCAGAAAGAGGTAAAAGGGGTGCAGAAAGCAGCGAGAGGTGAATAAAGAGGCAAGAGGGATGCGGAAAGAGGGAAGAGGGGTGCAGAAGCAGGCAAGGGGGTGCAGAAAGAAGCAAGAGAGGTGCAGAAACAAACAAAAGAAGTGCAGAAAGAAGGAACAGAGGTGCAGAGAAAGGCAAGAGGGGTGCAGAAAGAGGCAAGAGAGGTGCAGAAAGAGGGAAGAAGGGTATAGAAAGAGGCAAGAGGGGTGCAGAAAGAAGCAACAAAAGTGCAGAAAGAAGCAAGATAAGTGCAGAAAGAGGCAAGAGGGGTGCAGAAAGAGGCAAGAGCGGTGCAGAAAGAGGCAAGAGGGGCGCAGAAAGAGGCAAGAGAGTTGCAGAAACAGGCAAGAGAGGTGCAGAAAAAAGGAACAGGTGTGCAGAAAGAAGCGAGAGAGGTGCAGAAAGAGGGAAGAAGGGTGCAGAAAGAGGAGTGCAGAAAGAAGCAACAGAGGTGCAAAAGAGGCAAGGGGGTGCTGAAAGAGGCAAGAGGGGTGCAGAAAGTAGCAAGAGGGGTGCAGAAAGAAGCAACAGAAGTGCAGAAAGAAGCAAGAGAAGTGCAGAAAGAAGCAAACAAAGGCAAAAAGAGGCAGTAGAGGTGCAGAAAGAGGGAAGAGGGGAGCAAAAAGTAGCAAGAAGGGTGCAGAAAGTAGCAAGAGGGGCACAGAAAGAAGCCATAGAGGTACAGAAAGAAGCAAGAGAAGTGATGAAAGAGACAAGAGAGATGCAGAAACAGGCAAAAGAAGTGCAGAAAGAGGCAAGAGAAGTGCAGAAGGAAGCAACAGAGGTAAAGAAAGAAGGAACAGGGGTGGACAAAGAGACAAGAGAAGTGCAGAAACGAGCAACAGGGATGCAGAAAGGGGTAAGAGGGGTGGAGAAAGAGTCAAGAGGGGTGCAGAAAGAAGTAAGAGAGGTGCAGAAAGAAAAAAAAGAAGTGCAGAAATTAGGAACAGAGGTGCAGAGAGAGGCAAGAAAGGTGCAAAAAGAGGGAAAAGGGGTGCAGAAAGAGGCATGAGGGGTGCAGAAAGAAGCAGGAGAAGTGCAGAAAGAAGCAACAGAGGTGCAGGAAGAGGGGTGCAGAAAGAGACAAGAGAAGTGCAAAAAGAAGCAACAGATGCAGAAAGGGAGAAGAGGGGTGGACAAAGAGGCAAGAGGGAAGCAGAAAGAAGGAAGAGAAGTGCAAAAAGAAACAAAAGAAGTGCAGAAACAGGCAAGAGGGGTGCAGAAAGGGGGAATAGGGGTGTAGAAAGAGGCACAAGGGTTGCAGAAAGAAGGGACAGAGATGCAGAAAGAAGCAAGAGAGGTGCAGAAACAAACAAAAGAAGTGCAGAAAGAAGCAACAGAGGTGCAGAAAGAGGGATGAGGGTTGGAGAAAGAGGCAAGAGAAGTGCAGAAAGAAGCAACAGAGATGGAAAAAGGGGGGATAGGGTTGGAGTAAGTGTCAAAAGGGGTGCAGAAAGAAGCAAGAGAGGTGCAGAAAGAAACAAAAGAAGTGCAGAAATAAGCAAGATGGGTGCAAAAAGAGGTAAGAGGGGTGCAGAAAGAAGCACAAGTGGTGCAGAAAGAAGCAAGAGAGGTGCAGAAAGAAGCAAGAGAGGTGCAGAAAGAGGGCAAGAGGGGTGCAAAAAGAGGGAAGAGGGGTGCAGAAAGAGGCAGGAGGGATGCAGAAAGAAGCAAGAGATGTGCAGAAAGAAACAAAAGAAGTGCATAAAGAGTCAACAGGGGTGCAGAAAGAGGGAAGAGGGGTAGAGAAAGAGGCAAGGGGGTGTAGAAAGAAGCAAGAGAGCTGTAGAAAGAAACACAAGAAGTGCAGAAAGGAGGAACAGAGGTGCAGAAAGAGGCAACAGGGGTGCAGAAAGAAGGAATAGAGGTGCACAAAGAGGCAAGAGGGGTGCAGAAAGAGGTAAAAGGGGTGCAGAAAGTAGCGAGAGGTGAATAAAGAGGCTAGAGGGATGCGGAAAGAGGGAAGAGGGGTGCAGAAGCAGGCAAGGGGGTGCAGAAAGAAGCAAGAGAGGTGCAGAAACAAACAAAAGAAGTGCAGAAAGAAGGAACAGAGGTGCAGAGAAAGGCAAGAGGGGTGCAGAAAAAGGCAAGAGAGGTGCAGAAAGAGGGAAGAAGGGTATAGAAAGAGGCAAGAGGGGTGCAGAAAGAAGCAACAGAAGTGCAGAAAGAAGCAAGATAAGTGCAGAAAGAGGCAAGAGGGGTGCAGAAAGAGGCAAGAGGGGTGCAGAAAGAGGCAAGAGAGTTGCAGAAACAGGCAAGAGAGGTGCAGAAAAAAGGAACAGGTGTGCAGAAAGAAGCAAGAGAAGTGCAAAAAGAAACAAAAGAAGTGCAGAAACAGGCAAGAGGGGTGCAGAAACAGGGAATAGGGGTGTAGAAAGAGGCACAAGGATTGCAGAAAGAAGGGACAGAGGTGCAGAAAGAAGCAAGAGAGGTGCAGAAACAAACAAAAGAAGTGCAGAAAGAAGCAACAGAGGTGCAGAAAGAGGGATGAGGGTTGGAGAAAGAGGCAAGAGAAGTGCAGAAAGAAGCAACAGAGATGGAAAAAGGGATGATAGGGTTGGAGTAAGTGGCAAAAGGGGTGCAGAAAGAAGCAAGAGAGGTGCAGAAAGAAACAAAAGAAGTGCAGAAATAAGCAAGATGGGTGCAAAAAGAGGTAAGAGGGGTGCAGAAAGAAGCACAAGTGGTGCAGAAAGAAGCAAGAGAGGTGCAGAAAGAAGCAAGAGAGGTGCAGAAAGAGGGCAAGAGGGGTGCAAAAAGAGGGAAGAGGGGTGCAGAAAGAGGCAGGAGGGATGCAGAAAGAAGCAAGAGATGTGCAGAAAGAAACAAAAGAAGTGCAGAAAGAGTCAACAGGGGTGCAGAAAGAGGGAAGAGGGGTAGAGAAAGAGGCAAGGGGGTGTAGAAAGAAGCAAGAGAGCTGTAGAAAGAAACAAAAGAAGTGCAGAAAGGAGTAACAGAGGTGCAGAAAGAGGCAACAGGGGTGCAGAAGTGCAGAAAGGAGGAACAGAGGTGCAGAAAGAGGCAACAGAGGTGCACAAAGAGGCAAGAGGGGTGCAGAAAGAGGTAAAAGGGGTGCAGAAAGCAGCGAGAGGTGAATAAAGAGGCAAGAGGGATGCGGAAAGAGGGGTGCAGAAGCAGGCAAGGGGGTGCAGAAAGAAGCAAGAGAGGTACAGAAACAAACAAAAGAAGTGCAGAAAGAAGGAACAGAGGTGCAGAGAAAGGCAAGAGGGGTGCAGAAAGAGGCAAGAGAGGTGCAGAAAGAGGGAAGAAGGGTATAGAAAGAGGCAAGAGGGGTGCAGAAAGAAGCAACAAAAGTGCAGAAAGAAGCAAGATAAGTGCAGAAAGAGGCAAGAGGGGTGCAGAAAGAGGCAAGAGCAGTGCAGAAAGAGGCAAGAGGGGTGCAGAAAGAGGCAAGAGAGTTGCAGAAACAGGCAAGAGAGGTGCAGAAAAAAGGAACAGGTGTGCAGAAAGAAGCGAGAGAGGTGCAGAAAGAGGGAAGAAGGGTGCAGAAAGAGGAGTGCAGAAAGAAGCAACAGAGGTGCAAAAGAGGCAAGGGGGGTGCTGAAAGAGGCAAGAGGGGTGCAGAAAGTAGCAAGAGGGGTGCAGAAAGAAGCAACAGAAGTGCAGAAAGAAGCAAGAGAAGTGCAGAAAGAAGCAACAGAGGTGCAAAAAGAGGCAGTAGAGGTGCAGAAAGAGGGACGAGGGGTGCAGAAAGTAGCAAGAAGGGTGCAGAAAGTAGCAAGAGGGGCACAGAAAGAAGCCATAGAGGTACAGAAAGAAGCAAGAGAAGTGATGAAAGAGACAAGAGAGTTGCAGAAACAGGCAAAAGAAGTGCAGAAAGAGGCAAGAGAAGTGCAGAAGGAAGCAACAGAGGTGCAGAAAGAAGGAACAGGGGTGGACAAAGAGACAAGAGAAGTGCAGAAACGAGCAACAGGGATGCAGAAAGGGGTAAGAGGGGTGGAGAAAGAAGTAAGAGAGGTGCAGAAAGAAACAAAAGAAGTGCAGAAATTAGGAACAGAGGTGCAGAGAGAGGCAAGAAAGGTGCAAAAAGAGGGAAAAGGGGTGCAGAAAGAGGCATGAGGGGTGCAGAAAGAAGCAGGAGAAGTGCAGAAAGAAGCAACAGAGGTGCAGGAAGAGGGGTGCAGAAAGAGACAAGAGAAGTGCAAAAAGAAGCAACAGATGCAGAAAGGGAGAAGAGGGGTGGACAAAGAGGCAAGAGGGAAGCAGAAAGAAGCAAGAGAAGTGCAAAAAGAAACAAAAGAAGTGCAGAAACAGGCAAGAGGGGTTCAGAAAGAGGGAATAGGGGTGTAGAAAGAGGCACAAGGGTTGCAGAAAGAAGGGACAGAGGTGCAGAAAGAAGCAAGAGAGGTGCAGAAACAAACAAAAGAAGTGCAGAAAGAAGCAACAGAGGTGCAGAAAGAGGGATGAGGGTTGGAGAAAGAGGCAAGAGAAGTGCAGAAAGAAGCAACAGAGATGGAAAAAGGGGGGATAGGGTTGGAGTAAGTGGCAAAAGGGGTGCAGAAAGAAGCAAGAGAGGTGCAGAAAGAAACAAAAGAAGTGCAGAAATAAGCAAGATGGGTGCAAAAAGAGGTAAGAGGGGTGCAGAAAGAAGCACAAGTGGTGCAGAAAGAAGCAAGAGAGTGCAGAAAGAAGCAAGAGAGGTGCAGAAAGAGGGCAAGAGGGGTGCAAAAAGAGGGAAGAGGGGTGCAGAAAGAGGCAGGAGGGATGCAGAAAGAAGCAAGAGATGTGCAGAAAGAAACAAAAGA
The DNA here is from genome assembly GCA_963921515.1 of Calotriton arnoldi. NCBI lineage: Eukaryota > Metazoa > Chordata > Amphibia > Caudata > Salamandridae > Calotriton > Calotriton arnoldi. The sequence continues at coordinate 732,537 of CAWUFW010008232.1, read as the reverse complement.
AGTGCAGAAAGAGTCAACAGGGGTGCAGAAAGAGGGAAGAGGGGTAGAGAAAGAGGCAAGGGGGTGTAGAAAGAAGCAAGAGAGCTGTAGAAAGAAACAAAAGAAGTGCAGAAAGGAGGAACAGAGGTGCAGAAAGAGGCAACAGGGGTGCAGAAGTGCAGAAAGGAGGAACAGAGGTGCAGAAAGAGGCAACAGGGGTGGAGAAAGAAGGAACAGAGGTGCACAAAGAGGCAAGAGGGGTGCAGAAAGAGGTAAACGGGGTGCAGAAAGCAGCGAGAGGTGAATAAAGAGGCAAGAGGGATGCGGAAAGAGGGAAGAGGGGTGCAGAAGCAGGCAAGGGGTGCAGAAAGAAGCAAGAGAGGTGCAGAAACAAACAAAAGAAGTGCAGAAAGAAGGAACAGAGGTGCAGAGAAAGGCAAGAGGGGTGCAGAAAAAGGGAAGAGGGGTACAGAAAGAAGCAAGAGAGATGCAGAAAGAAACAAAAGAAGTGCAGAAAGAAGGAACAGAGGTGCAGAAAGAGGCAAGAGGGATGCAGGAAGACGGGTGTGAAAGAGGCATGAGGGGTACAGAAAGAAGCAGGGGAGGTATAGAAAGAAGCAACAGAGGTGCAGAAAGAGGGAACAGGGGTGAAGAAAGAGACTAGAGAATTGCAGAAACAAGCAACAGAGATACAGAAAAGGGTAAGAGGGGTGGAGAAAGAGGCAAGAGAAGTGCGGAAAGAAGCAAGAGAAATGCAGAAAGAGACAAGAGAAGTGCAGAAAGAAGCAACAGAGGTGCAGAAAGAGAAATGAGAGGTGTAGAAAGAGGCAAGAGAAGGGCAGAAAGAAACAAAAGAAGTGCAGAAAGAAGGAACAGAGATGCAGAAAGAGGCAAGAGGGGTGTGAAAGAGGCACATGGGGTGCGGAAAGAAGCAACGGGGTGAAAAAAGAAAGAAGAGAGGTACAGAAAGAAACAAAAGAAGGGCAGAAAGAAGGAACAGAGGTGCAGAAAGAGGCAAGAAGAGTGCAGAAAGAGGGAAGAGGGGTGCAGAAAGAGGCACGAGGGGTGCAGAAAGAAGCAAGAAAGGTGCAGAAATAAACAAAAGAAGTGCACAAAGAATCAACAGAGGTGCACAAAGAGGTAAGATTTGTGCACAAAGAGGGAAGAGGGGTGCAGAAAGAGGCACGAGGTGTGCAGAAAGAACCAAGAGAGGTGCAGAAAGAACCAAGAGAAGTGCATAAAGAAGCAACAGAGGTGCCGAAAGATGCAAGAGGGGTGCAAAAAGAAGGAAGAGGGGTGCACAAAGAGGCACGAGGGGTGCAGAAAGAAGCAAAAGATGTGCAGAAAAACAAAAGATGTGCAAAAAGAAGGAACAGAAGTGCAGAAAGAGGCAACATGGGTGAAGGAAGAGGGGTGGAGAAAGAGGCAAAGGGGTGCAAAAGAGGCAAGGGGGGTGCTGAAAGAGGCAAGAGGGGTGCAGAAAGTAGCAAGAGGGGTGCAGAAAGAAGCAACAGAAGTGCAGAAAGAAGCAAGAGAAGTGCAGAAAGAAGCAACAGAGGTGCAAAAAGAGGCAAGAGAGGTGCAGAAAGAGGGAAGAGGGGTGCAGAAAGTAGCAAGAGGGGTGCAGAAAGTAGCAAGAGGGGCGCAGAAAGAAGCCATAGAGATACAGAAAGAAGCAAGAGAAGTGATGAAAGAGACAAGAGAGTTGCAGAAACAGGCAAAAGAAGTGCAGAAAGAGGCAAGAGAAGTGCAGAAGGAAGCAACAGAGGTGCAGAAAGAAGGAACAGGGGTGGAAAAAGAGACAAGAGAAGTGCAGAAACGAGCAACAGAGATGCAGAAAGGGGTAAGAGGGGTGGAGAAAGAGGCATGAAGGGTGCAGAAAGAAGCAGGAGAAGTGCAGAAAGAAGCAAAAGAAGTACAGAAATTAGGAACAGAGGTGCAGAGAGAGGCAAGAAAGGTGCAAAAAGAGGGAAAAGGGGTGCAGAAAGAGGCATGAGGGGTGCAGAAAGAAGCAGGAGAAGTGCAGAAAGAAACAACAGAGGTGCAGGAAGAGGGGTGCAGAAAGAGACAAGAGAAGTGCAAAAAGAAGCAACAGATGCAGAAAGGGGGAAGAGGGGTGGATAAAGAGGCAAGAGGGAAGCAGAAAGAAGCAAGAGAAGTGCAAAAAGAAACAAAAGAAGTGCAGAAACAGGCAAGAGGGGTGCAGAAAGAGGGAATAGGGGTGTAGAAAGAGGCACAAGGGTTGCAGAAAGAAGGGACAGAGGTGCAGAAAGAAGCAAGAGAGGTGCAGAAACAAACAAAAGAAGTGCAGAAAGAAGCAACAGAGGTGCAGAAAGAGGGATGAGGGTTGGAGAAAGAGGCAAGAGAAGTGCAGAAAGAAGCAACAGAGATGGAAAAAGGGGGATATGGTTGGAGTAAGTGGCAAAAGGGGTGCAGAAAGAAGCAAGAGAGGTGCAGAAAGAAACAAAAGAAGTGCAGAAATAAGCAAGATGGGTGCAAAAAGAGGTAATAGGGGTGCAGAAAGAAGCACAAGTGGTGCAGAAAGAAGCAAGAGAGGTGCAGAAAGAAGCAAGAGCGCTGCAGAAAGAGGGCAAGAGGGGTGCAAAAAGAGGGAAGAGGGGTGCAGAAAGAGGCAGGAGGGATGCAGAAAGAAGCAAGAGATGTGCAGAAAGAAACAAAAGAAGTGCAGAAAGAGTCAACAGGGGTGCAGAAAGAGGGAAGAGGGGTAGAGAAAGAGGCAAGGGGGTGTAGAAAGAAGCAAGAGAGCTGTTGAAAGAAACAAAAGAAGTGCAGAAAGGAGGAACTGAGGTGCAGAAAGAGGCAACAGGGGTGCAGAAGTACAGAAAGGAGGAACAGAGGTGCAGAAAGAGGCAACAGGGGTGCAGAAAGAAGGAAAAGAGGTGCACAAAGAGGCAAGAGGGGTGCAGAAAGAGGTAAAAGGGGTGCAGAAAGCAGCAAGAGGTGAATAAAGAGGCAAGAGGGATGTGGAAAGAGGGAAGAGGGGTGCAGAAGCAGGCAAGGGGGTGCAGAAAGAAGCAAGAGAGGTGCAGAGAAAGGCAAGAGGTGTGCAGAAAGAGGCAAGAGAGGTGCAGAAAGAGGGAAGAAGGGTATAGAAAGAGGCAAGAGGGGTGCAGAAAGAAGCAACAGAAGTTCAGAAATAAGCAAGATAAGTGCAGAAAGAGGCAAGAGGGGTGCAGAAAGAGGCAAGAGGGGTGCAGAAAGAGTCAAGAGGGGTGCAGAAAGAGGCAAGAGAGTTGCAGAAACAGTCAAGAGAGGTGCAGAAAAAAGGAACAGGTGTGCAGAAAGAAGCGAGAGAGGTGCAGAAAGAGGGAAGAAGGGTGCAGAAAGAGGAGTGCAGAAAGAAGCAACAGAGGTGCAAAAGAGGCAAGGGGGGTGCTGAAAGAGGCAAGAGGGGTGCAGAAAGTAGCAAGAGGGGTGCAGAAAGAAGCAACAGAAGTGCAGAAAGAAGCAAGGGAAGTGCAGAAAGAAGCAACAGAGGTGCAAAAAGAGGCAATAGAGGTGCAGAAAGAGGGAAGAGGGGTGCAGAAAGTAGCAAGAGGGGCGCAGAAAGAAGCCATAGAGGTACAGAAAGAAGCAAGAGAAGTGATGAAAGAGACAAGAGAGTTGCAGAAACAGGCAAAAGAAGTGCAGAAAGAGGCAAGAGAAGTGCAGAAGGAAGCAACAGAGGTGCAGAAAGAAGGAACGGGGGTGGACAAAGAGACAAGAGAAGTGCAGAAATGAGCAACAGGGATGCAGAAAGGGGTAAGAGGGGTGGAGAAAGAGTCAAGAGCGGTGCAGAAAGAAGCAAGAGAGGTGCAGAAAGAAACAAAAGAAGTGCAGAAATTAGGAACAGAGGTGCAGAGAGAGGCAAGAAAGGTGCAAAAAGAGGGAAAAGGGGTGCAGAAAGAGGCATGAGGGGTGCAGAAAGAAGCAGGAGAAGTGCAGAAAGAAGCAACAGAGGTGCAGGAAGAGGGGTGCAGGAAGAGACAAGAGAAGTGCAAAAAGAAGCAACAGATGCAGAAAGGGGGAAGAGGGGTGGACAAAGAGGCAAGAGGGAAGCAGAAAGAAGCAAGAGAAGTGCAAAAAGAAACAAAAGAAGTGCAGAAACAGGCAAGAGGGGTGCAGAAAGAGGGAATAGGGGTGTAGAAAGAGGCACAAGGGTTGCAGAAAGAAGGGACAGAGGTGCAGAAAGAAGCAAGAGAGGTGCAGAAACAAACAAAAGAAGTGCAGAAAGAAGCAACAGAGGTGCAGAAAGAGGGATGAGGGTTGGAGAAAGAGGCAAGAGAAGTGCAGAAAGAAGCAACAGAGATGGAAAAAGGGGGATAGGGTTGGAGTAAGTGGCAAAAGGGTGCAGAAAGAAGCAAGAGAGGTGCAGAAAGAAACAAAAGAAGTGCAGAAATAAGCAAGATGGGTGCAAAAAGAGGTAAGAGGGTGCAGAAAGAAGCACAAGTGGTGCAGAAAGAAGCAAGAGAGGTGCAGAAAGAAGCAAGAGAGGTGCAGAAAGAGGGCAAGAGGGGTGCAAAAAGAGGGAAGAGGGGTGCAGAAAGAGGCAGGAGGGATGCAGAAAGAAGCAAGAGATGTGCAGAAAGAAACAAAAGAAGTGCAGAAAGAGTCAACAGGGGTGCAGAAAGAGGGAAGAGGGGTAGAGAAAGAGGCAAGGGGGTGTAGAAAGAAGCAAGAGAGCTGTAGAAAGAAACAAAAGAAGTGCAGAAAGGAGGAACAGAGGTGCAGAAAGAGGCAGCAGTGGTGCAGAAGTGCAGAAAGGAGGAACAGAGGTGCAGAAAGAGGCAACAGGGGTGCAGAAAGAAGGAACAGAGGTGCACAAAGAGGCAAGAGGGGTGCAGAAAGAGGTAAAAGGGGTGCAGAAAGCAGCGAGAGGTGAATAAAGAGGCAAGAGGGATGCGGAAAGAGGGAAGAGGGGTGCAGAAGCAGGCAAGGGGGTGCAGAAAGAAGCAAGAGAGGTGCAGAAACAAACAAAAGAAGTGCAGAAAGAAGGAACAGAGGTGCAGAAAAAGGCAAGAGGGGTGCAGAAAGAGGGAAGAGGGGTGCAGAAAAAGCGAAGAGGGTACAGAAAGAAGCAAGAGAGATGCAGAAAGAAACAAAAGAAGTGCAGAAAGAAGGAACAGAGGTGCAGAAAGAGGCAAGAGGGGTGCAGGAAGAGGGGTGTGAAAGAGGCATGAGGGGTACAGAAAGAAGCAGGGGAGGTATAGAAAGAAGCAACAGAGGTGCAGAAAGAGGGAACAGGGGTGAAGAAAGACAAGAGAATTGCAGAAACAAGCAACAGAGATACAGAAAAGGGTAAGAGGGGTGGAGAAAGAGGCAAGAGAAGTGCGGAAAGAAGCAAGAGAAATGCAGAAAGAGACAAGAGAAGTGCAGAAAGAAGCAACAGGGGTGCAGAAAGAGGCATGAGAGGTGTAGAAAGAGGCAAGAGAAGGGCAGAAAGAAACAAAAGAAGTGCAGAAAGAAGGAACAGAGGTGCAGAAAGAGGCAAGAGGGGTGTGAAAGAGGCACATGGGGTGCGGAAAGAAGCAAGGGGGTGAAAAAAGAAGCAAGAGAGGTACAGAAAGAAACAAAAGAAGTGCAGAAAGAAGGAACAGAGGTGCAGAAAGAGGCAAGAAGAGTGCAGAAAGAGGGAAAAGGGGTGCAGAAAGAGGCACGAGGGGTGCAGAAAGAAGCAAGAAAGGTGCAGAAATAAACAAAAGAAGTGCAGAAAGAATCAACAGAGGTGCACAAAGAGGTAAGATTCGTGCACAAAGAGGGAAGAGGGGTGCAGAAAGAGGCACAAGGGGTGCAGAAAGAACCAAGAGAGGTGCAGAAAGAAGCAAGAAAAGTGCATAAAGAAGCAACAGAGATGCAGAAAGGGGGAAGTGGGGTGGAGAAAGAGGCAAGAGGGATACAGAAAGAAACAAGTGATGTGCAGAAAGAAACAAAAGAAGTGCAGAAAGAAGGAACAGATGTGCTGAAAGAGGCAAGGGGGTGCAGAAAGAGGGAGTTGGGTGTGAAAGAGGCACGAGGGGTGCAGAAAGAAGCAAGAGAGGGGCAGAAAGAAACAAAAGAAGTGCAGAAAGAAGCAACAGATGTGCAGAAAGAGACAAGAGGGGAGCAGAAAGAGGGAAAAGGGGTGCAGAAAGAGGCACAAGGGTTGCAGAAAGAAGGGACAGAGGTGCAGAAAGAAACAAGAGAAGTGCAGAAAGAAGCAACAGAGGTGCAGAAAGAGGGATGAGGGGTGGAGAAAGAGGCAAGAGAAGTGCAGAAAGAAGCAACAGAGATGCAAAAAGGGGTAACGGGTGGAGAAAGTGGCAAGAGGGGTGCAGAAAGAAGCAAGAAAGGTGCAGAAAGAAACAAAAGAAGATCAGAAAGAAGAAACAGAGGTGCAGAAAGAGGGAAGAGGGGTGCAGTAAGAAGCAAAAGTAGTGCAGAAAGAAGCAAGAGAAGTGCAGAAAGAAGCAACAGAGGTGCAGAAAGAGGGATGAGGGGTGGAGAAGGAAGCAAGAGAAGTGCAGAAAGTAGCAACAGAGATGCAAAAAGGGGGAACAGGGGTGGAGAAAGTGCGAGAGGGGTGCAGATAGAAGCAAGAGAGGTGCAGAAAGAAACAAAAGAAGAACAGAAAGAAGGAACGGGGTGCAGAAGGAGGCAAGAGGGGTGCAGAAAGAGGGCAGAGGGGTGCAGAAAGAAGCAGGAGTGGTGCAGAAAGAAGCAAGAGAGGTGCAGAAAGAAGCAGGAGCGCTATCTGCACAATCTACAAATGTTGCAGAATGCGGCCGCTAGATTGCTCACTGGGATTCCAAAATTCACACCAATATCAAGTGAAATAAAAAGAGTTCACTGGTTGCCCATTAGGAAACGGGTGCAGTTCAAGTCCCTGTGCTTAGTTTTTAGAGCCTTACAAGATACCGGTCCCGACCATCTGCAACAACAATTTCAGTGGTATGTGCCCAAAAGACCACTTCGTTCCTCAAGATCAAAACTAGTGATAGTACCACCCGTAAAAAAAGCTAGGTGGGGAGGCAGAAGCTTTGCCACTGGTGCGGCAAAGGCTTGGAATCAGCTCCCTCTTCATCTGAGGAACGCTAATGATTTACTTGTCTTCAGGAACGCCCTCAAAACATGGCTGTTTTGAACTACACTGGGCATAAAAGGTTTGGCTCTCGGAGGACTGCAGCTAGCGCCAGGACACCTTAGGGTAACCGCTGCGCTTTACAAGCATTCCTAACATAACAGAAAGAAGCAAGAGAGGTGCAGAAAGAAGCAAGAGTAGTGCAGAAAGAAGCAACAGAGGTGCCGAAAGATGAAAGAGGGGTGCAAAAAGAAGGAAGAGGGGTGCAGAAAGAGGCACGAGGGGTGCAGAAAGAAGCAAAAGATGTGCAGAAAAACAAAAGAAGTGCAAAAAGAAGGAACAGAAGTGCAGAAAGAGGCAACATGGGTGAAGGAAGAGGGGTGGAGAAAGAGGCAAAGGGGTGCAAAAAGAAGCAAGAGAGCTGCAGAAAGAAACAGAAGAAGTGCAGAAAGAAGGAACAGAGGTGCAGAAAGAGGCAAGAGGGGTGCAGAAAGAGGCAAGAGGGGTGCAGAAAGAAACAAAAGAAGTGCAGAAAGAAGGAAGAGAGGTGCACAAATAGGCAAGAGGAGTGCAGAAATAGGGAAGAGGGGTGCAGAAAGAGGCACAAGGGGTGCAGAAAGAACCAAGAGAGGTGCAGAAAGAAGCAAGAGAAGTGCAAAAGGAAGCAACAGAGATGCAGAAAGGGGGAAGTGGGGTGGAGAAAGAGGCAAGAGGGCTACAGAAAGAAACAAGAGAGGTGCAGAAAGAAACAAAAGAAGTGCAGAAAGAAGGAACAGAGGTGCAGAAAGAGACAAGAGGGGTGCAGAAAGAGGGAAGAGGGGCGTGAAAGACGCACAAGGGGTGCAGAAAGAAGCAAGAGAGGTGCAGAAAGAAACAAAAGAATTGCAGAAAGAAGCAAACAGAGGTACAGAAAGAGACAAGAGGGGAGCAGAAAGAAGGAAGAGGGGTGCAGAAAGAGGCACAAGCGTTGCAGAAAGAAGGGACAGAGGTGCAGAAAGAAGCAACAGAGGTGCAGAAAGAGGGATGAGGGGTGGAGAAAGAGGCAAGAGAAGTACAGAAAGAAGCAACAGAGATGCAAAAAGGGGTAACAGGGGTGGAGAAAGTGGCAGGAGGGGTGCAAAAAGAAGCAAGAGAGGTGCAGAAAGAAACAAAAGAAGACCAGTAAGAAGGAACAGAGGTGCAGAAAGAGGCAAGAAGGGTGAAGAAAGAGGGAAGAGGGGTGCAGAAAGAAGCACAAGTGGTGCAGAAAGAAGCAAGAGAGGTGCAGAAAGAAGCAAGTGTAGTGCAGAAAGAAGCAACCGAGGTGCACAAAGAGGCAACAGGAGTGCAGAAAGAGGGAAGAGGGTTGCAGAAAGAGGCACGAGGGTGCAGAAAGAACCAAGAGAGGTGCAGAAAGAAGCAAGAGAAGTGCATAAAGAAGCAATAGAGATGCAGAAAGGGGTAAGTGGGGTAGAGAAAGAGGCAAGAGGGATACAGAAAGAAACAAGAGAGGTGCGGAAAAAAACAAAAGAAGTGCAGAAAGAAGGAACAGAGGTGCAGAAAGAGGCAAGAGGAGTGCAAAAAGAGGGAAGAGGGGTGCAGAAAGAGGCACGAGGGGTGCAGAAAGAAGCAAGAGAGGTGCAGAAAGAAACAAAAGAAGAGCAGAAAGAAGCAACAGAGGTGCAGAAAGAGACAAGAGGGGAGCAAAAAGAAGAGGCAGAAAGAAGGGACAGAGGTGCAGAAAGAAGCAACAGAGGTGTTGAAAGAGGGATGAGGGGTGCAGAAAGAGGCAAGAGAAGTGCAGAAAGAAGCAACAGAAATGCAAACATGGGTAACAGGGGTGAAGAAAGTGGCAAGAGTGGTGCAGAAAGAAGCAAGAGCGATGCAGAAAGAAACAAAAGAAGACCAGAAAGAAGGAACAGAGGTGCAGAAAGAGGCAAGAGGGGTGCAGAAAGAGGGAATAGGGGTGCAGAAAGAATCACGAGTGGTGCAGAAAGGAGCAAGAAAGGCGCAGAAAAAAGCAAGAGTAGTGCAGAAAGGAGCAACAGAGGTGCAGAAAGAGGCAAGAGGGGTGCAAAAAGAAGGAAGAGGAGTGCAGAAAGAAGCAAGAGATGTGCAAAAAGAAACAAAAGAAGTGCAGAAAGAAGGAACAAAGGTGCAGAAAGAGGCAACAGAGGTGAAGAAAGAGGGAAGAGGGGTGGAGAAAAAAGCAAGAAAGCTGCAGAAAGTTAACAAAAGAAGTGCAGAAAGAAGGAACAGAGGAACAGAAAGAGGCAAGAGGGGTGCGGGAAGAGGGTGTCAAAGAGGCACAAGGGGTGCAGAAAGAAGCAAGAGAGGTGCAGAAAGAAACAACAGAGGTGCAGAAAGAGGGAAAGGGGTGAAGAAAGAGACAAGAGAGGTGCAGAAAGAAGCAACAGAGGTGCAGAAAGAGGGAAGAGGGGTGGAGAAAGAGGCAAGAGGGGTGCAGAAAGAAGCAAGCGAGGTGCAGAAAGTAACCAAAGATGTGCAGAAAGAAGGACCAGAGGTGCAGAAAGAGGCAAGAGTAGTGCAGAAAGAGAAGAGGGGTGCAGAAAGAGGCACAAGGGGTGCAGTAAGAAGTGAGAGGTGCAGAAAGAAACAAAAGAAGTGCAGAAAGAAGGAACACAGTAGCAGAAAGAGGCAAGAGGGTACGGGAAGAGGGGTGTCAAAGAGGTACAAGGGGTGCAGAAAGAAGCAAGAGAGGTGCAGAAAGAAACAACAGAGGTGCAGAAAGAGGGAAAAGGGGTGAAGAAAGAGACAAGAGAGGTGCAGAAAGAAGCAACAGAGGTGCAGAAAGAGGGAAGAGGGGTGGAGAAAGAAGCAAGAGAGGTGCAGAAAGTAACCAAAGATGTGCAGAAAGAAGGAACAGGAGTGCAGAAAGAGAAGAGGGGTGCAGAAAGAGGCACAAGGGGTGCAGAAAGAAGCAAGAGAGGTACAGAAAGACACACGATAAGTGCAGAAAGAAGCAACAGAGATGCAGAAAGAGGGAAGAGGGGTGGAGAAAGAGGCAAGAGACGTGCAGAAAGAAGCAACAGACATGCAGAAAGGGGAAAGAAGGGTGGAGAAAGAGGCAAGCGGGGTGCAGAAAGAAGCAAGAGAGGTGCAGAAAGAAACAAAAGAAGTGCAGAAAGAAGGAACAGAGGTGCAGAAAGAGGCAGGAGGGGTGCAGAAAGAGGGAAGAGGGGTACAGAAAGAGGCAAGAGAGGTGCAGAAAGAGGCAAGAGGGGTGCACAAAGAAGCAAGTGAGGTGTAGAAAGAGGCAACAGAGGTGCAGAAAGAGGCAAAAGAGGTGCAGAAAGTAGAAAGAAAGGTGCAGAAAGAAGCAACAGAAATGCAGAAAGAGGCAAGAGAGGTGCAGAAAGAAGCAAGAGTGGCTTGCACACCATTAGCACCAATGTAACACCCACATGTAGCACTAAGTAACAGGTGACCATTCTAGGTTTACAAAGGACCTTCCACCACTTGTCGCTGCATTTTTGGTAACGTTTGAGCTAGAAACAATGTTTTTTTGTTCAAATCTGCTATGCAGCAGATGATGGATTATGTAGCTAATGCGGAAAATGTATAATTGTGCGAAAGTCGGTGCAGCCAAACAGTCGCATAATTCCAGTGGCCCTGCTCATACCTCTGACTAGGCCCAGAAGTGCTCCTCAGTGATTCCTTCTTTTTTTGTCTCATTGAGTTCATAGTTTAGCTTCTATGGAAACGAGGAAGACTAAACCTGAGGTTACCACTCCACAACACAGACTACCATACCACATAATTACTCTCCATAACACATAATCCCACTCTACATAATTCCTATACACTGAATACCACATACTTTCTATCCACATAATTTCACTGCACAACATACCACATAATTCCACTACAAAGAACGTACATCCACTCCACTCCAAAAAACGTTAGTAAAAAAACTTTTACATTTACAATGCCAATAGTTCTAACTCTCGCAAATGCGAAACCTATTACATTGCAAATGCTTCTTTAACTAGTAGTCGCGTTTGCAGAGTGGTGGAGAAAGGGTGCTGAACCTCCGACCAGCGCTAAGGAATTCCGCTGCGTAGGACTTACACGAGGTACCAAGAGGGCTTCTTGGCCCCCAAAGTCCCTCAGGAGTAAAGTGGACTTCATCCCCCAATCCGTAGTGTGCCAGGAGGCGCGTTTGCAGAGTGATCGAGAAAGGGGGGCGTGGCCTCCGAAGACCTCTTAGCAATCCCACTGTGTGGGACTTACTGGAGGTAACAGGAGGGGTAGTCGGCCCCCAAGGACATCTTTGGTGGCCAACTACCCCTCCTATTATCTCCAGTATGTCCCACACAAGAGGATTGCTAAGTTCTCATAGCAGGCCACGCCCCCTTTGCCCACCACTCTGCAAACGTGCCTCCTGGCATGCTCTTGGTTGGGGGATGAAGTCCCCTTCGCTTGTGTGGGTCCTTAGGGGTCAAATAGCCTACCTGTTGCCTCCAGTAAGCCCCACACAGTGGGATTGCTGAGAAGTGGACCCAGGCCATGCCCCCTTTCTCCACCACTCTGCAAACGTGCCTCCTGGCGCACTCTTGGTTGGGAGATAAAGTCCCCTTGAATCCTGAGGGTCCCTGGGGGCCAACTAGCCCTCCTGTTATCTCTAGTAAGCCCCACACAGCTGGATTGCTGAGAGTGGTCTGAGGCCACGCCCCCTTTTTACACCACTCTGCAAACGCGCCTCCTGGCGCATTGCTGCTCGGGGGATGAAGTCCACTTTAGTCCTAAGGCCCTCAGGACACAAGAGGACCTCATTGCCCCACCAGCAGTGCGCCAAGAGGCGCGTTTGCAGAGTGGTGTAAAAAGGGGTGTGGCCTCAGACCAGCTCTCAGCAATCCCACTTTGTGGGGATTATAGAGGTACCTGGTGGTCTAGTTGGCCCCTAAGGACCCTTAGGATTGAAGGGGACTTAATCCCAGGAGGCACGTTTGCAAAGTGGTGCAGGGAGGGGGCGGGGCATCCGGCGAGATGCCGGCTTCTTCTGTTTTTTTATTATTGTTAGAAGGGGGCTGTGCGGCCCCCCTTCTCTTAATATTTGGTGGGCCCTGGGGACCCCATCCCCCAGGGCCTGAGCCATTTAAAACAAAATAAATTAAAAAACGGGAAGGGGGCTGCGCGGCCCCCCTCCCGAGGCCGATTTCGACCCCGGGAGCCCCATCCCCCGGGGCATGGCCTTCTCTATTTATTTTATTTTTTTACACTTATACAGGAGGGGGGCCATATGGCCCCCCTTCCCTTGGCCTCTTTTGGACCCGGGGACCCCATCCCCTGGGGCCTGGCCTTGTTTAAAAAAAATAATAATTATATATACGGGAGGGGAGCCGCGTGGCCCCCCTTCCCTTGGCCTCTTTTGGCCCCGGGGACCCCATCCCACAGGGCCTGGCCTCGTTTAAAAAAAAAAAGAAAATTATATATACGGGAGGGGAGCCGCGTGGCCCCCCTTCCCTTGGCCTCTTTTGGCCCCGGGGACCCCATCCCTCGGGGCTTGGCCTCTTTTTTTTAAATTATATATACGGGAGGGTGGCTGCATGGCCCCCCTCCCCTGGGCCACTTCTGGCCCCGGGGACCCCATCCCCCGGGGCCTGGCCTCGTTTTTTTTGTTTTTTTTTCCCAGGAGGGGGGCCCGTGGCCCCCTTCCCCTGGGCCAGTTCTGGCCCCAGAGACCCCATTCGCCGGGACCGGCCCTCAACGTTGGGGACCGTGGGGGGAGCCCCAATGCCCCTGCGGTCACAGCCGGATTCCTGCCTCCTGCGGGAGCCGGCATTGCTTTTGGACAAGGGGAGCTGCTGACATGCAATCCCCTTTGTCCAAATACAATCTGCTTCGCTTCATGGAAGCGAGAACAGGTTTTCTGCTCTTGCTTCCATGAAGCAAAGCAAAGTTTGCAAAGACAGGGCGGCAGCCGTGCTCCCACCCTGCCATTGCAAACTGCAATGTCCCGGGGGTGGGTACCTCAGGACATTGCTGGAGCCGGCCCTGGGGGATGGCGGTTCCCAGGACCTTGGACGGCTCCAGGAGGGGGGTCGCGCGACCCTCTCCCAACATGTCAATAGCCCCAGGTAGGTGACGGTCCCCGGAGCCGGGGGTCTGCAACGGACCCCCGCACTTCAATAATTACTGCCCCGGGGAGGTGGTGGTCCCCGGGGCAGTGTGGGGGGGCTCGAGCCCCCCCCACACTTACTTTTTACAATAGCCCCGGGGAGGTGGCGGTCCCCGGGGCTTGGGGGGGCCCGTGTGGCTGTTAATATTGGGAAGCCCTTCTGTCCGTATATTTTAGCATTTGCTACACCATCTTGCAATCTGGACGCCATTTTGTATGATAATCGAAACTGCTGCTTAGTTATTTTCGAGAAACGGTCCTTGGTAAGTTTCGTTTCCCAAGGTTGAGCTTTATCTTCTATAATTGCATGTATCCTCGTTAGTACATACCTTTCTTGTTAGATGGAGCCTTTCTCCCAACCGTCTGGTAGGGAGGATAGGCCAGATGACCTTGGGCAGTAGATAGCCTGTGCCCAGCTGCAGAATCGAAACTTATGCTCTGTACCCCCATTGTATTACGACACCTGCTAGTGTTTTTCCATAGTAGGCGTGCCTTTGTGGACTTTGCAAACGTACTGTTGGAAAGTCATCCTGTGCCCTGGGCACCCCCCAACTTTTTGCTGACTGGAACTGGTGGTAACTGACTCTGACTGACCCTGGGCTCTGTTTAACCAGGCCCAGGGCCAGTGCCATGCTGAAACACTTAGATAACAGTAAAGCACCTACATACACTAGGGTACACTTTGGGTTGGGGTACCCCTGTAATTGGCATGACCTACCCCATGAGCCCCTAGTATATAATAGGGCAGGGGATTGAAACTACCTAGAAGTCCCCAGTATCCTGGGGCATGGCAGTTTAGAGGCCAGCAGCCTTTTTGCACTTGCATGTGTGCACTGCTGAAGCCTGTGGTCAGTTTAAAAGCAGCTCTGGGTGCCAGGACGGCTCTTAAACATGCAAATTGTGGCCAAACTCGACTTTGGGGTTTGGGGCACTTAAAACTGGTCAACCTAAAATGTTTTTGCATAATAATGACCCCCAGGGTCTCCCCTAGGTATCCCAGGGGTGGGAGGTCAGGTATCTATAAGGTAGACCCTTATAAAATGAGTTTATAAATGCCCTGGGTTAAGTGAAATTCACATTTCACTCTCCCCATTGTTTAAAGTGCTGCCCAAATTCGACTTTGATGCTGGGGGCACTGGGCCTGGAGGATCTGCAATATTTTTACAGATTCAACACCCCTAGGGTCTCCCCTAGGTGACCTATGGGGTGGGGGTCCTGTGAAAATAAGCCAAGTACTTATAAAATATGTTTTTGTAGGTCCTGGTGCTGGAAAAATGGCCCATGTCATTTTTCCCATTGCAAACCCCATGGCCCATAGGATAACATGGGGGAAAGTTATTAAACAATAACTATTAACAGGACAGGGATAAAGATTCCATTCAAAGACTCACTAGAATGGTATGGATAAATCCTACAATATGATGTTATTGAATTTTTCCCAAAGTGAACAGACAAGAAGTTATAACACTTTCTTAGTTGTAGTTCCAAATCCAGCCTGCCAGTGCTCTGCCCTGATTGGTCAGAGTTAAGAGGATTAGCCAGCCTGCCTGAAGAGGTGATAAAGATCCCCTGGGGTCAGCCAGATGGACTGGGAGGGCAGTGAGCTGTTCTGCAGGAATGCCAGGCCAGGGGAGGGGTCGTAAACAATGAGCTTCAAAGGGCAGAGCCCAGAGCAGTGTCATTAACAGCTTTGAACCCCCACCCCAGCCAGATGGCAGGATTAAGGAAGGTATGTGCAGATGTAGGGAGGAGAGGCTAGGTTAATTAGCCAACTCAGTGGGAGTGTTTAGCCAGCTCTTACCTCCTTGCTGGAAAATCAGCCATTATGGATTTGGAAGCTTTGTTGCACTCTGGGATAAAATAATGCCACACTCTGCAGGAAGTAGTCACTCAAGTGGGCTGTTACCCTACTCCTATTGGTGAAGCTTGACCTCCTGGATGACCCAGAGACTGTGGAATAAGTATCTGAGAGAGGCCCAGCCCCTCAGATCTGCTGCTTGAAACTGAAGAAAGCAAGACTGGCCCTGCTGGAACTTCTGCTGTGCAAAGACTTCTAAGGCCTGACCTCTGGAGACTGCACCCCCTGAAACTACAGCTTTGTGGACTAACTGTGCTGAGTAAAAGAACTCAAGAGTGGACTCCCTGCAAGCTACAGGTTAACAGAGCTCATCTGGACCCTCACCACCAAGAATCACCAACCTGGGGAACTACCAGTGGATTTGTAAGGGTGACGTCCAGTGCATTGTGGGAATTGAAGTCCTCAACTTTCAAGGACCATCTTGGAGCTTCCAGACCCTTGGAGTAAGTTTGAGACACTTTGGGACTCCTTTGAGGAACTTCAGGAAGAAGTTCAGGAAGTTTGGGGAACTTTGGAGGAACTTTGGAAAAAAGCTCCATAGGGGGACCGACTCATCCTGGTCAGCCAAGCCGCCTGCCTTCAACCGCGAGCCGGCCAAGCCCACCAGGTTCGTCCCGCTAAAAGCTCCATCGCATCGACTTCGGGAGATTGACCGGGACTAGAGAAAATCTGAAGCCGGCGAACCCTCACCGGATCCGGCTACATGAGGAGCATCGAGGGACCCTAAGAGAAAAAGCTCCAGAAAAGCTTCTAAGTCCGCTCGTAAGAAAGTCGACCGGGATCAACCGCGAGCGCCAATCCGCCTGCCTTCCATCGCGTGTCGGCCTGGATTGTTGGATTGCCCCGCAGACGCGATCTTGAAAAAGTTTCTAAGTCCGCTCCAGGGAAGTTCACCGGGAGATCGTCGAAAGGCTGCCCGGCGGAGCCGCACCGGATCCGGACTGACGGAGAGCGTCGAGGGGCCTCGAGGAGAAAAGCTCCAGAAAAGTTTCTAAGTGCGAAGGTAAAAACATTGACCGGGACCTTCCGCGTGGAGTATCCGCTCAGGGCTCCATCGCGGTCGGCCTTAAACTTTGACTTTGGCCCGGTCTATCGCGAGGCTATGTCCCAATATGGTGCTAGATGCTTCTAAGTGCTATATTTTATTTAAACTTTGAAAATTCATATCTCCGGTTCCCTACATTGGATTTTTGTCGTTTTGGTGTCATTTTAAAGATAAAAATACTTCCTATTTTTATAAATTGGTGTTGGATTTTTATTATGTGTTGTGTCTTAATTATTTACTGAATTGGTGTTTTTAAATGCTTTACATACCTGTCTTTGAAGTTAAGCCTGTCTGCTCGCAGCCACGTTACC
Source organism: Calotriton arnoldi (assembly GCA_963921515.1). Taxonomy (NCBI): domain Eukaryota; kingdom Metazoa; phylum Chordata; class Amphibia; order Caudata; family Salamandridae; genus Calotriton; species Calotriton arnoldi. The sequence continues at coordinate 716,166 of CAWUFW010008232.1, read as the reverse complement.
AGGGGTTGAGCATGGGAATAATTTTCTTAGACCTATGCTGAGTCCTACCATGTGTTAGTGGCCTTATTGCCAGTGGCAGACCTACATTTGCCCCTACCAATAACCCACTTTCCAACATTTGGTGCTCAGCGGTGTGGATGTGGACTTGTGTTTAAAAAATACACCTTTCAGTGAATGAATTAAGATTATAAAAATCCTCTAAATTGCCTTAGAACAAAACTTTTGAGTTTGATTTTTGGAATTTGGACTAAACTGTTTTTAATCCATTGTTTTGATTTTTCCAAATTGTTCTAAGTCTATTGTGCCTAGTGTTGTGACCCAAAACTAGGGAACCATGGAGTTGGACCTGGCTAAACTGTCCCAGTGTAAGTTGGCTGAGCTTAGGGAACAGTGTAGGCTTAGGGGGCTGCCTGCTTCCAAGAGGTATAGGAAGGCAGGGTTGTTTCAGTTTATACAAGCCCATGACCAGGCAGCTGAGGAGAATCAAGGGGGATAGAGGGTTTCTCTCCTACCCCTCCCAGAGGGGGAGGAGGTTGAGGATGATGCCTCTTCCATTATAACTAGTGTAAGCCAACAGAATCCTGATGGTGGGAGTGGGGCAGGGTCCCTTACTCAGGAACCACTACGGTCCCTTGCAGAGAGACAGCTTCAGGCTCAATTAGCTTTGATAGCTTTAGAGCAAAGGAAACTGGATTTGGCTGAGAAGAGGTGGGAGAAGGAGGAGAAGAGAAATGGTGGCAGCGAAAGCGAAGAAGATGCTGAGATGTCCAGGGGTGGCAGATTTGAACCTAAACTTCCAAAGGGTATTGTGCCCAAGTACACTGAGGGGGATGACATTGACAAATGGCTTGCAGCTTTTGAGAGGGCCCTTAAGATGAGTAGGGTCCACTCTAGGTATTGGGGTGCACTCCTGTGGGAGTTGATTCCAGTAGCTGGGAGGGATAGGCTCCTGACCCTGAAGGGAGAGGATGCAGAATCATACCAGCAGATGAAAGCCTGCTTAGTCAAGAGGTTTGGTCTGACTCCAGAGCAGTACAGGGTGAAGTTTAGGAACACCCAGAAATTGAATTCCAAGTCTTGGATAGACTTTGTGGATGTTTCAGTGAAGGCACTGGAAGGCTGGATTTGTGGTAACAAAGTGAGCACTTATGAGGGATTGTATAATTTGTTTTTGAAAGAACACATTTTGACTCATTGTGCAGAAGAGAAGTTACGCCAGTATCTAGTGGACTCTAAGCTGACAGACCCCAGAGAGTTGGGGGAGTCAGCTGATGAGTGGGTGAGAACCCGGGTTTCCATTCAGCACCAGGGGGTGACCAGAAGAAAGGAGGACAGGTCCCTCCCCAGGGAAAGCCCAGGGAAATGAAGGTCAAAAACCTAAGGAGTCCTCCAAAGACCCACAAAAACCTGCACAAGGAGGGGGGCCCTGAGCCAACCCAAAACCCAAGGGAGGTGGATTCAGGGAAAGAATGGTAAATTCTTTGATCCCTCAAAAGTGGGTAAGTGCTTTGACTGTAACCAGCCAGGGCACAAGCAGGGAGATGCTGTCTGCACTAAAAGCTCCCCTAAGGGGCCATCCACAGGGATTGCCAGTGTCAGTGTAGGGGTGGAGAGTGGTGCCCCAGTGGAGGGTAATCAGGTGGGGCAAGCAACCTTAGTGTCCCTGGGTGGGGTGAATATTGCAACCCTTACTGCCTTACCTCCAAACATGGATAAGTACAGGCAGAGGCCTAAAGTGAATGGGACTGAGGTGGAGGCTATCAGAGACACTGGGGCTAGTGTAACTATGGTCCTGGATGAGCTGGTGCCCCCGGAGAGTTTGTTACCTGGGTGAGTTTCACCAGGTGACTTATGCAGACAGCACCACCAAACTCCATCCTATGGCTGTGGTGGATTTGGAATGGGGAGGTGTGACAGGCCCTATGAAGGTAGCTGTGTCAAAGGTGCTCCCAGTCCAGTGTTTACTGGGCAATGACCTTGAAGCCTCTGCATGGTCAGAGGTGGAGAGAGGACTCCATATGAAAATATTGGAGCTCCCTGAGTGGGTATGTGCTGTGACTAGGTCACAGACTAGCCAGACGGGAGGGGCTGGACACTTGGACCCTGGAACAAAGGGCCAAGCATCCATGGACAAGGGTACTGGGCCTGGTGAGCCAGCCCAGGGAACTCCAGAGGTGCAGGCAGAATCTAACCCTGATGGGGAGGATCTGGCCTCTGAGGGAGGGACTCCATCCCTGCCAGAGCTGTCAGATTTGGCAGAACTGACAGGAGCAGGTGGACCCTCCAGAGAGGAGTTCAGTCAGGGACAGCGTGACTGTCCCACCCTTGAGGGCTTGAGGCGGATTGCTTCTAAGCAAGAGGAAGGGGATGACAGTGGGTTTCATAGAATCTACTGGGAAGATGGACTGCTTTATACTGAGGCCAGAAACCTCAAGGAGGGGGCCACCAGGAGGTTGGTGGTGCCCCAGAGGTACAGAGAGTTCATCCTGACTTTGGGTCATGACATCCCCTTGGCAGGACATTTGGGACAGATAAAGACATGGAACCGGTTGGTGAACCATTTCTACTGGCCCCATATGTCTGAAAAGGTAAAGGAGTTTTGCAGCTCCTGTGTCACCTGTCGGGCCAGTGGCAAGGCAGGGGGCAAGACAAAGGCTCCCCTAGTACCACTGCCTGTGGTTGGGGTTCCTTTTGAAAAGGTGGGGATGGACATTGTTGGTCCCCTGGACCCACCTACTGCATCAGGGAATAGGTATATCTTAGTGGTAGTTGACCATGCCACTAGATACCCTGAAGCCATACCTCTTAGAACCATTGATGCTCCTGCAGTGGCTAGAGCACTACTTGGTGTGTTTACCAGAGTGGGTTTTCCAAAAGAGGTGGTGTCATATAGGGGCACGAACTTCCTGTCCAGCTATCTGACTGCTATGTGGGATGAGTGTGGTGTCAACTACAAGTTCACCACCCCCTATCACCCACAAGCAAATGGTCTTGTTGAGCGATTCAACAAAACCCTGAAGGGCATGATAAATGGGTTGTCAGAGAAACTCAGGAGGAGATGGGATGTTCTCCTCCCATGCTTACTGTTTGCCTACAGGGAGGTGCCACAGAAAGGGGTTGGTTTCAGTCCCTTTGAGTTGGTGTTTGGACACCCTGTGAGGGGGCCATTGAGCCTGCTGAGAGAGTCTTTAGAGAAGCCTCTCAAAGAAGCAAAGGACAATGTGCTGGACTATGTGCTAGGCCTGAGATCTAGAATGGCCGAGTACATGTACAAGGCAAACAGGAAACTGGAGGCCAGCCAGGAGCTCATGAAGCACTGGTATGATCAGAAGGCTACTATGCCTGAGTATACTCCAGGACAATTGGTGTGGGTGTTGGAGCCTGTGGCTCCCAGGGCCCTCCATGACAAGTGGAGTGGGCCCTATCCAATCTTAGAAAAGAAGGGTGAGGTTACCTATTTGGTGGACCTTGGCACCCCCAGGAACCCTCATAGGGTCCTGCATGTGAATAGATTGAAACCCCACCATGACAGGGCAGACATGACCATGTTACTGGTCACTGATGAGGGTGTGGAGGAGGAAACTGAGCCTGTGCCCGACCTCCTCTCCAATAATGTGCAAGATGGGTCAGTGGAGGGGGTGATACTCTCTCCCAAGTTGACAGACCAGCAGCACAGAGACTGTAAGCAAGTGCTGGAGCAGTTTGCTGGCCTGTTCTCTTTGACCCCAGGCATCACTGAGTGGTGTGTGCATCACATTGACACTGGTGACAGCCTACCTGTCAAAAATAAACTGTACAGGACATCTGACCATGTCAGAGCCAGCATTAAAGCTGAGGTTGCTAAGATGCTGGACTTGGGGGTAATTGAACCGTCTGAGAGTCCATGGGCCAGCCCAGTGGTGCTGGTACCTAAACCTAATCCTGAGGGGGACCCAAGGAGTTAAGGTTCTGTGTGGACTACAGAGGATTGAATGCAGTCACAAAGACTGACGCTCACCCTATACCTAGAGCTGATGAGCTCATTGACAGGTTAGGGGCTGCTAAGTACCTGAGTACTTTTGATTTGACTTCAGGTTACTGGCAGATTGCCCTCACTGATGGAGCAAAGGAGAGGTCAGCATTCTCCACCCCAGAGGGACATTATCAGTTCAAGGTAATGCCCTTTGGTTTAAAGAATGCACCTGCCACCTTCCAAAGGTTGGTGAACAGGGTCTTGTCTGGGTTGGAACAGTTCAGTGCAGCTTACCTGGATGACATAGCTGTGTATAGTTCTACCTGGGGAGATCACTTAAGCCACCTAAGGGAAGTGCTTCAGGCCATGCAGCAGGCAGGCCTGACTATTAAGGCAAGCAAGTGCCAAATAGGGCAGAGTTCTGTAGTGTACCTGGGCCACCTGGTAGGTGGGGGCCATGTACAGCCTCTCCAAGCTAAAATCCAAACTATTTTGGATTGGACAGCACCTGTTACCCAGACTCAGGTCAGGGCCTTCCTTGGACTGACAGGGTACTATAGAAGGTTTGTTCAAACTTATGGGACCATTGTGGGGCCCCTAACAGAACTGACTTCTAAAAAAGAGGCCCAAGAAGGTGATTTGGACCCCAGAGTGTCAGAAGGCTTTTGACACTCTGAAAGCTGCTATGTGTTCAGCACCAGTGTTACTGGCCCCTGACTACACAAAGGAATTTGTAGTTCAGACCGATGCTTCAGAGCAAGGGATTGGGGCAGTGTTGGCACAACTAAATGAAGGGGGCCTTGATCAGCCAGTTGCCTTTATTAGCAGGAGGCTTCTTCCCAGAGAGCAGAGATGGAGTGCCATTGAGAGAGAGGCTTTTGCTGTGGTGTGGTCACTGAAAAAGTTGAGACCATATTTGTTTGGGACTCACTTCCGTGTTCAAACTGACCACAGGCCTCTCAGATGGCTCATGCAGATGAGAGGGAGAATCCTAAGCTGTTAAGGTGGTCCATTTCCCTACAGGGAATGGACTTTACAGTGGAACACAGACCTGGGGTTGCCCATGCCAATGCTGATGGACTTTCCAGGTTTTTCCACTTAGCTGAGGAGGACTACCAGGGTATAGGTTAGTAACCCCTCACCTTTCGTTTGGGGGGCTGTGTTGGAAAGTCATCCTGTGCCCTGGGCACCCCCAACTTTTGCTGACTGGAACTGGTGGTAACTGACTCTGACTGACCCTGGGCTCTGTTTAACCAGGCCCAGGGCCAGTGCCATGCTGAAACACTTAGATAACAGTAAAGCACCTACATACACTAGGGTACACTTTGGGTTGGGGTACCCCTGTAATTGGCATGACCTACCCCATGAGCCCCTAGTATATAATAGGGCAGGGGATTGAAACTACCTAGAAGTCCCCAGTATCCTGGGGCATGGCAGTTTAGAGGCCAGCAGCCTTTTTGCACTTGCATGTGTGCACTGCTGAAGCCTGTGGTCAGTTTAAAAGCAGCTCTGGGTGCCAGGACTGCTCTTAAACATGCAAATTGTGGCCAAACTCGACTTTGGGGTTTGGGGCACTTAAAACTGGTCAACCTAAAATGTTTTTGCATAATAATGACCCCCAGGGTCTCCCTAGGTATCCCAGGGGTGGGGGGTCAGGTATCTATAAGGTAGACCCTTATAAAATGAGTTTATAAATGCCCTGGGTTAAGTGAAATTCACATTTCACTCTCCCCATTGTTTAAAGTGCTGCCCAAATTCGACTTTGATGCTGGGGGCACTGGGCCTGGAGGATCTGCAATATTTTTACAGATTCAACACCCCTAGGGTCTCCCCTAGGTGACCTATGGGGTGGGGGTCCTGTGAAAATAAGCCAAGTACTTATAAAATATGTTTTTGTAGGTCCTGGTGCTGGAAAAATGGGCCACGTCATTTTTCCCATTGCAAACCCCATGGCCCATAGGATAACATGGGGGAAAGTTATTAAACAATAACTATTAACAGGACAGGGATAAAGATTCCATTCAAAGACTCACTAGAATGGTATGGATAAATCCTACAATATGATGTTATTGAATTTTTCCCAAAGTGAACAGACAAGAAGTTATAACACTTTCTTAGTTGTAGTTCCAAATCCAGCCTGCCAGTGCTCTGTCCTGATTGGTCAGAGTTAAGAGGATTAGCCAGCCTGCCTGAAGAGGTGATAAAGATCCCCTGGGGTCAGCCAGATGGACTGGGAGGGCAGTGAGCTGTTCTGCAGGAATGCCAGGCCAGGGGAGGGGTCGTAAACAATGAGCTTCAAAGGGCAGAGCCCAGAGCAGTGTCATTAACAGCTTTGAACCCCCACCCCAGCCAGATGGCAGGATTAAGGAAGGTATGTGCAGATGTAGGGAGGAGAGGCTAGGTTAATTAGCCAACTCAGTGGGAGTGTTTAGCCAGCTCTTACCTCCTTTCTGGAAAATCAGCCATTATGGATTTGGAAGCTTTGTTGCACTCTGGGATAAAATAATGCCACACTCTGCAGGAAGTAGTCACTCAAGTGGGCAGTTACCCTACTCCTATTGGTGAAGCTTGACCTCCTGGATGACCCAGAGACTGTGGAATAAGTATCTGAGAGAGGCCCAGCCCCTCAGATCTGCTGCTTGAAACTGAAGAAAGCAAGACTGGCCCTGCTGGAACTTCTGCTGTGCAAAGACTTCTAAGGCCTGACCTCTGGAGACTGCACCCCTGAAACTACAGCTTTGTGGACTAACTGTGCTGAGTAAAAGAACTCAAGAGTGGACTCCCTGCAAGCTACAGGTTAACAGAGCTCATCTGGACCCTCACCACCAAGAATCACCAACCTGGGGAACTACCAGTGGATTTGTAAGGGTGACGTCCAGTGCATTGTGGGAATTGAAGTCCTCAACTTTCAAGGACCATCTTGGAGCTTCCAGACCCTTGGAGTAAGTTTGAGACACTTTGGGACTCCTTTGAGGAACTTCAGGAAGAAGTTCAGGAAGTTTGGGGAACTTTGGAGGAACTTTGGAAAAAGCTCCATAGGGGGACCGACTCATCCTGGTCAGCCAAGCCGCCTGCCTTCAACCGCGAGCCGGCCAAGCCCACCAGGTTCGTCCCGCTAAAAGCTCCATCGCATCGACTTCCAGAGATTGACCGGGACTAGAGAAAATCTGAAGCCGGCGAACCCTCACCGAATCCGGCTACATGAGGAGCATCGAGGGACCCCAAGAGAAAAAGCTCCAGAAAAGCTTCTAAGTCCGCTCGTAAGAAAGTCGACCGGGATCAACCGCGAGCGCCAATCCGCCTGCCTTCCATCGCGTGTCGGCCTGGATTGTTGGATTGCCCCGCAGACGCGATCTTGAAAAAGTTTCTAAGTCCGCTCCAGGGAAGTTCACCGGGAGATCGTCGAAAGGCTGCCCGGCGGAGCCGCACCGGATCCGGACTGACGGAGAGCGTCGAGGGGCCTCGAGGAGAAAAGCTCCAGAAAAGTTTCTAAGTGCGAAGGTAAAAACATTGACCGGGACCTTCCGCGTGGAGTATCCGCTCAGGGCTCCATCGCGGTCGGCCTTAAACTTTGACTTTGGCCCGGTCTATCGCGAGGCTATGTCCCAATATGGTGCTAGATGCTTCTAAGTGCTATATTTTATTTAAACTTTGAAAATTCATATCTCCGGTTCCCTACATTGGATTTTTGTCGTTTTGGTGTCATTTTAAAGATAAAAATACTTCCTATTTTTATAAATTGGTGTTGGATTTTTATTATGTGTTGTGTCTTAATTATTTACTGAATTGGTGTTTTTAAATGCTTTACATACCTGTCTTTGAAGTTAAGCCTGTCTGCTCGCAGCCACGTTACCAGGGGTTGAGCATGGGAATAATTTTCTTAGACCTATGCTGAGTCCTACCATGTGTTAGTGGCCTTATTGCCAGTGGCAGACCTACATTTGCCCCTACCAATAACCCACTTTCCAACACGTACATAATGTAATTGTATGCTTACGGGCTTCAGTCCCTCAACAGCCATCCCAAGAGGCTGGTCAGACTGGGCTCCACTGCAGTGTAATCTCAATAAATATCTGGTTTGTATTCTCTACTGTCTGACCGACTCTTCATTTGTAGGAAGGCAGAGAAGGTGGTCGTGAGTGACCCGGGTGGCCCTTTTCGGGTCACTTCCTTCAAGGCCCCCCCACCCATAATTAAACAAAGCCCCGGGGAGGTGGTGGTCCCCGGGGCTGCGGGGGGGCCGCATGCCCCCCCACGCATAATTAAAGAAAGCCCCGGGGAGGTGGCGGTCCCCGGGGCTGCCGGGGGGGCCGCGTGCCCCCTGTGCATAATAAATAAAGCTCCGGGAGGTGGCCCCACGGGCCCCCACATATAATTTCCTCATTGCCCCCGGGACCTGGCCCACCCAGGGGCTCAAAGAAACAAAGCGCAAGGGTCCGCTCTTCATTTTTTTTTTTTTTTTCGTCCGGATTCACGCACCCAGGGCGAATTCAGCCAAAAATATTTTAAAAAAATGCTTTTTTTGGCCCTGGGGGTCCTTGTGGGACCCCGTGAGCAGGCCTAGGGGGTCAGAGTGTTTCTACACTACCCCCTTTTCTTGATTTTTTATCCTTTTTTTACTGTTTTCTTTACCGAGTCACAAGATGGCTGCCAGCAATTCCTGGTTTGGAGTGTTGACAGCCAATCAAAATGAAGCTCGTGCTCGGGAGGGTTCGCGAATCCTCCTCGGCCACCAGATATCGATATTTTTTTAATTTCTCAGGAACTACTGAATGGATTTACACCATTTAAAAAAAAGCACGCTTTCTGAACCAAGACCTACCCTTTTGCCAAATTTGGTGTAATTCCGTTCAGCAGTTCGGGCTGTAGCTTTGTCTAAACTTTCCTATGGAAATTAACATGGAGAAAACGCGTTTTGGGACCCCCCTTTTTTCTCGGCCCCCGCTTGACGAATCACCCCGACACTTTGAAGACAGGAGCTGACCGGAGCGCCCTATTAGTTTTGAAAAGTTTGCGAAGATTCGTCAACCGGCGGGAAAGATAGACAAATCAAAAAACGCTTTTCCTATGGAAACTAGGTCCTAACTATAACTACCTACTGGCGACCGCCAGTAGGTAATGTATGTATATATATATATATATATATATATATATATATATATATATATATATATATATATATATATATATAGATATATATATACCAACAGAAGGATTGCCCAACATGAAGATGCCACACAAAGGAGAGTTGACTCCGTATTTAATGCAGACTGCAATGATAACAGCTTCCCTCTCTGATCATGTCCATACTGCCAAACGCGTTTCGGACATTCCTATGTCCTTGTTCACTGGCAAACAACGTAGCAGCAGCGGCCATTGTGGAACTCTGTATTTAAATCAAGCAAGTCCCGCCCAGTGGGCGTGTGCAACATTGCCTCATGGTACCTGTAGTTTCCACTATATTACTCCCAAGTGGGTGCCGTCGTGCTCGTGTAATTTAGAAAGATTCTTGCCCCAGTGGGTTGATGAGAAGTGGGCGACTGCTTATCTTGCCATATTGTATCCCACAAAAAATTGGACTCTCCCTTCTCTCAGCGTCTTGCAATTCAAGCGCTGCAGAACCGCTCCTCAGCAGCGGGGCATCTTCGCGGCCGGACCAGCCGCTACATAAACCAACAGAAGGATTGCCCAACATGAAGATGCCACACAAAGGAGAGTTGACTCCGTATTTAATGCAGACTGCAATGATAACAGCTTCCCTCTCTGATCATGTCCATACTGCCAAACGCGTTTCGGACATTCCTATGTCCTTGTTCACTGGCAAACAACGTAGCAGCAGCGGCCATTGTGGAACTCTGTATTTAAATCAGTCAAGTCCCGCCCAGTGGGCGTGTGCAACATTGCCTCATGGTACCTGTAGTTTCCACTATATTACTCCCAAGTGGGTGCCGTCGTGCTTGTGTAATTTAGAAAGATTCTTGCCCCAGTGGGTTGATGAGAAGTGGGAGACTGCTTATCTTGCCATATACTCTTAAGATTTGTTACGGCCAATCTTAAGAGCATGATTAAAAAATGGTGTTATAAATATGAATTCGTTGTTTACTTTGCCAATGAAAGATAAGAATATCAGTGATTTTGCCCACTGGGGCCGGACCCCTTCATTATATTTTTTTAAAAGCATGTGCTTGCAAATATAACACTGTACTAGCTGTGACAATAGACAATAAATTAATCTAAACTGTGTAAGATTACCACTTCAAAATTGTGCACAGAGATGTATTGTACATATGAACTATTCAGTTTATTTGTCCTTTCCTAGTTACATTCTGTTGTATTGAGTGACAGATACATGTAATGTAATATCGCATTAGTGACACTTGTGCGTAAATCACCACTTCAAAATGGCGCCCAGAGATGTATTGTACATGTGAACTATGCAGTTTACTTGTCCTTTCTTAGGTGCAGTCTGTTGTATTGAGTGACAGATACATGTAACATAATATCGCATTAGTTACACTTGCACGCTATGAACATTCTTTTTATAAAGCAAGGTGACTGTGTCACTCAGAATGTAATGATGAATGAAGCCGTCTGTGTCGCATTGACATTTTAAAATGGCGCTTAGTGAAACCAAGAACATTACGAGTATAACATGTTTGTCCTTTCTCACTGCTAATGAATATGGGTATGTAAACGGAAGTATGGAAGCTCAGGCCATACCGTGAACAAGCCAAAAGGCGAAACGCGTTGGTAGAGAGCAATTTTGCCAATAAATTAACTAAGCATCCCGGAGTGTCCTGGAGTTTTCTTTGGAAAAAAGGAGATTGCGGTGCATATATATATATATTTATACGGCTGAATTTCAAAATGTAAAACCAGATAACCTACAATCAATAGCAGTTTTTCTGTTTGTCCATATTGTGTGATCCTAGGCAAACATTTTGTTTCAGACCCTCCTTTTACTTTATTATTACACTTTTAAATATTTGAGTTCAGGATGTGCGCTGTAAAAGCACCTCTTATAATTGATTTATTAGACAGTAATGTTGCTCCATCTATATAAGAATCTAAGATACGGGGGCGCTAGAGAGCCCACAGCAAGATGGCCGCACATTAGTGCAGCTCTGCCGGCCAGGTCACTAATCCGCTCAATATACGGGTCAAAAAGGAGCCATCATAGACCCTAAATGACAGGCAGAGGTGTCACTACATCAACCCCGTACTAGGGTGTAAACTGAGCCGTGGCGCTCCTGTGCAAAAGACAGAAAGCGGCACAGCGAGGGCTTGATCCCTTCAACTAACATGGCGGCGGCCGGTCGCGGCTGGTAACGAGCGGGACGTGGACTGCTTCTCCCTGTGCTATGATAACAGAACACAGGCGGAGGTTTCGTAGTGCACTGGGGGAAAAAAGAAGAAGCAGGGGCACTTCAGCCCGCAGGGCGCCGAACAAAAGAAGAGCTGATTGCTGCCTGGGTAGTGCCAACTGCTCCAACAAGCCAGTTAGGTGCACCAGATTGGAGAGATTGCAATATCGGCCGCCTCAGAGGTCAGGACCAAGGGTGCTCGGCAACAAGCGACAGCGCTGCACCTTAAAGAAGCTTACCTGGTTGAGGTGAGTGTCGCTGAGGCCGCGGCGGCAGTGGGGGCTCCTAACGACTGACCCGGAACACCGAGAGCCACGCTGCCATGCGGAGACTGAGGAGAGAGAACCGCCCGACATTGCAGAGGCGAGACCCTGTGGCGAAGCAGTGAAGGTGAGGCAGGCCGGGTCTCGTACTTGCAATTACGCACAGGCGGCATCGGTAAGGCACTAAGGAAACGCGCAAGGACCCAGCCCCTGGCACGGGGCTGACTTCCTGCGGACATCCAGAGAGAGAGTTGTCTGCCATCTGCGGCCCATGAGGTAGTAGCGGAGTGGATCACTCGGCCGGGACTGTGAAGGAGTGACACGAGTGGCACTATTCGTATGATGCCCCAAACACTTGGCACACTGCCCGCTGGACGAGGTGCACATACTGCTTTGGCGCTCTCCTTGTCAGCTGGGAGGGATGGCCGAACACTTCAGGGCGGTGGTCTCCCCAAGACAAAGGTGTGCTGGAAATAGATACTGAAGGCAGACCGAGGTACATTCGGGAACCAGGGAGCGACAGAGAGGCTGTGGACCCGGCTTAGGCGCTGGGAGAGACCCCTTCAGAAGAACCTAGCGAATTGGGGGCATTGCTGATATGCGGAGACTGTAGTGGTCTGGCGTGGCTACAGACCTTGGTGGCGATATAAGAAGGTGAGGCGGGTTTGGCTACGTGCACGGTGTACTCCCTGTGAGGGCCCGGCACTTCTACGGATAACACTGGTACCTTCCCCCCGTTGGATGTGCACGTGACGATCCTCATCCCACCACAGCACTGGAGCCTGGCAGGTTAAGGTAAGAAGTCACGTGGGAGGGACCTGGTGGTATTCTCCCCCTCTCCCCAGAAAGGAACGGAGACGTGCCACTAATTCCAGGAATAAAGATCTTAAAGTATATACAATGGGGAAAACTGATAGACAGCAGTCCTGTCTTACATTTGAGGCAAAGAAAATGCCCAGGTTAACTCAACATGTGCATTCAGACTCTGAGCAAGACCCACCACCTCAGGCAGGGGGATCCCTGGAGGCCACACTTCAGGCCATGCAACAGAATTAGCAATCGATAGACGGTAAGATAGACGCATTAAACATCCGCATGGACACTATGGCCTCCAAGTTAGATAAACACGCCGCCCAGCTCACCACGGCGGAACAACACATCTCGGGTGCCGAAGATGACCTACAAGGACTAACCTGTAAGCAGCTGAACATGGAAAAAATTCTGGCCTTCATCCAAGCCAAAAATTAAGACCTGGAGGTGAGATTGCGCCACAACAACCTGCGCATATTGGGCACATAACGCCAACACAGGTTGACTGGACAATTACGTGGAAGAAATGCTGAGAGGAATATTCGGCAGCGAAGAGTTATCGGCAGTGCTCATAGTCGAACGAGCCCACAGATCATTGCAGGCGCGACCGCTCCCCAGAGCCCCCCCAAGACCGATTATCGCTAATCTCTTGAATTATATAGACCAGGAGACTGTACTACGCCTCTCACGTGAAAAGGGCACCAGCCAGTTTGATGGAAATGAGGTATCTTTTTACCCTGATTTTACTGTCGCAGTGCAGGTGACACGACAGGAGTTTGGCCCACCAACAAAGAAGCTACAATCCCTGGGCCTTAAATATGCCATGCTGTACCTGGCCTGCCTGAGAGTGGAACACGACGGCTGCCACACCATATTTACCTCCCCCAAAGCAGCAATGGACTTCATCAAGATGGCGGGGCACTCTCGTAGTGCCTTCCCTCGTAACGACATGGACACCGCAGCTACCTGGAAATAGTGAACCTGACTAACACTAACAGACTGCCTCCACAGATAACTCTTAAGCGACGTTAAGATTAGTCATGTAGAGACTTGCCTTATCTAAAATGCTGTGTAGGTATAGACGCTAATGAATAAGGGTACCAATTGATTAACGCTGCCGGGAGGGATCTTGTGAAATGGTCGGGTGGAAATTCTCATAATGGCACTCCTTGTGCATGGGTGACGGAGGGTTAGTCCTCTTAATCGGAAGCACTGCATGGCCTGATTATGCTTATAGATTTCCCGGCCCCCTCTAGGTACTGGAGGGTAGCTGCCAGCTTGCACCCCCCACAAGGGTATTCCCCACTAGGACCAAATGTGCTATGTTTTATGTTCCGGCCCTTCGGGACCATGTTGGATAGCACAGAGTTACTGTAAATCTTTGTTATCTTGGGCATTGCTTTGACATGTTTATACCGCCAAAGTGGTGGGGGAGGGGTTAGTTATTGTTGGTCTGTTACAGAGACTTCGACTGCATGCGTCCCACTCAATACCAGCATTGATATGCCCCTACCCCGCGACTTCCCTCACAGCACTATAAAATGAATACCAAGAATGACACCCTCAACCTGCTCACGTGGAACCTGCGTGGGTTGAATAACCCAAAGAAAGTAAGGCAGGCATTTGCGTACTTAGACAGACATCAAGTGCACATTGCATTTATACAAGAATCACGCCTCACTGCACAGGCAGCAACTAATTTGGGGACACGATGGGCACACGTGAAAATGGCTTCCTCCTACTCCTCTTACTCTAGAGGGGTCCTTATCCTAGTCCGTAGAGACATCCCCTTCACCACGTTCCACTTTGAAACAGATGACCAGTGGAGATTTATCATATGGCAAAGTGCATGTCGAGGCACTTCGCTGACCCTAATAAATGTATATGGGCCTAATATAGACGATCCCGACTTTTACACCACTCTTTATGGTCGTATATACATATTACAACCCTCCACTATTATCTGGGTTGGAGACTTTAGCTTTCCACTGGACCCGAGCATGGATAGATCTGTGGCCCCACTCGGACAGACTAAACAGGCAAACAGGGTGCTCAGGGAGGGGTTGAACAACTAGGAGCTGAATGATATATGACGGATTCGGAATCCGGAGAAGCGAGAGGGCATGTTTATTTCAACAGCACATAATATGTGGTCACGATTAGACTACTGGCTGGTGACTCGCGATGTTAATAACTGGACTTAGGCTGTAAGACACCTACCCTGAACTCTGTCGGATCGCTCCCCAGTGTTGCTAGCTTTGGTGCTGCCGAATGAGGCCCCCACCCCTTGCAATGGAGACTTCAGGCTTCGGCCTTGACGGACGCAGTTTTCCAGGATGGAGTAAAAACAGCCATTGTTCAATACTTTAATGAAAATAAAGACTCAGTCGACACAATTCGTGGGACGTGCAGAGGGCTTCGAGTCAGGGTGTTACAATCTTTGCGATCACCCCTATCCCAGCTCGAAAAAACCCTACAAACACTCGAGAGACCGTATGAAACCAACCCAGTATCGCAGACGCTGGCAGGCATTAGGTCACACCTGAATGAATATACTGAGGTGGCGAATCAAGAGATCCGCTACCTATGGAAACGATGGGTGGCACAAGCGTATGGGGAAGGAGACCCGGGTGTAGCCTAGCAACCAAAATTAGAGGTCCCCGAAATATTCCACAGATACTGACTATCACCTCTCCGGATGGAAAGCGTCACCATGATTCTCAAGCAATCCTAAAATACTTTGTTGATTTTTACGCCGACCTTTATGGCAGGCGCCATTCAGTGTTGACGTGAGACACAGACATATATCTAAATGACATTGAATTGGTGTGGCTTTCACCCGCACAAAGGGAGTTTCTGGTCCAACAGATAACGGTGGAGGAGGTTGGCGACGCCATCCTCTCCTTACCTAATGGGAAGTTATCTGAGAGTGACGGCATTTCGGGCGAGTTTTATAAAACGTTTTCACATTTAATAATTCCTCATCTGCTGGCAATGTACCAAGAGGCGTATGATAAACAATCCCTTCACCCCACTCTCCGGGAGGCACTACTAATCACGCTGTTGAAACCCGGGAAATCGCCCGAACAAGTAGATTCATATCGCTCGATGTCACTAATTAATACCGATGTTAAAATTCTGGCGAAAATTATTGCGTCCCTGCTACAACTGTTTCAGCAAGTCCTAGTACTGCTGGATCAGGCAGGTGTTTCCTGCCTGGGTCCACCACACATAATCTCCGTACCCTGTTCGCCGTCATTCATCAGCTGAATCCCGTGCTGCCTGCCACAGCGGTCTTTCTAGACGCCGCTAAGGCATTTGACTCTATACAACGGCCTTATATGTTCACTGTATTGGCTCGGATGGGGATGCCATCGGCTTTTTTAAGTTGGATCCGGTTGCTATAAGCGGACCCAGCTGCCCGCGTCCGCGTAAACGGTGCAATATCCGAACCTGTGCGAATCTATAGGGGAACGCGACAGGGCTGCCCGCTCTCCCCGATCTTATCGCACTTGCATTGGAACCCCTCGCTTGGATTATTAAAAAAAAACATGCATCGGCAGGACTGCATTTTCGTCAGCGGCCCCTGGCTATATCACTATATGCTGACGATATGGTGGTATATATCAGAGAACCTGGGGTAAACTTAGAACCTACGGTGAGGGGGTACGAATGGTATTCTGGACTGAGCATTAATTGGAACAAGTCAGTGGTCTTTCCATTAACCACTGCCACTGTACTCCACGCGTTAGAGTACCCACTAGAGTGGTGCGCAGAGCCCCTAAAATACCTGGGAATATGGGTACACTGCGACCCAAAAGTAGTAATACGTCAAAAGTATTGTACTGCCATATCGAAATTGCGAGATCAGATAACTCGATGGATTAGACTCCCCATTTCTCTAGCTGATAGACTGGCAATCATGAAAATGGTCGTTCTGTCTAAGTTTCTGTATCTGTTTGTTAACATCCCTCTTCCTCTCACACAAGAGTTCTTTAAGACATTACTGTCCTGCATGACGACCCTCGCTTGGGCAGGCAAATAACCCAGAATCAGATGGCAGACACTCACGCGGCCCCATATACAGGGAGGGTTTGCTGCCCCAGATCTTTATTTGTATTACTTGTGTGCACACGCCCACTTTGCTCACTACTGGTATCACCCCCACAATACATAGCGCACACTGCTATTGAACATGAGGAAGCACACCCCCTCCCCCTTAATGTGATACTACCACATGTGCAACCAATGTCTACTCTCAAAGCCGCTAGTCCATTAGAAAGTACAAATAGGGCATGCCAGCTACTCGCCATAAGAGCACACAAGGCTCCACTATATGCTACAAAACTACCACTACTTCATCATCCTTCTATATCAGTAACAAGGGAAAGGGGCGCTTTAACCATACAACAGAGGGTGGGATTGAGAACCACACTTACCGAGTTGATGGGGAACCGGAAAGCTACCGTAATGGAGAAAATTGTATACCATAGACTAAGAGCAGCAATGAAAGCGTTATATCCCTATTTTGCACAGGAACCAACTGTGCTATATTCCTTACAGACCCTACTCGCATGCACTGATAGGAAAAAACTCATTACCAAATTGTATGATTCCTCTCAGAGGGAACGATACGTCTCCATAGACACAGCCAGAGAGGGCGGAACGCAATTCTGGATACACCTCTAACACCGGCAGACTAGGAGTTCTGCTGTGTGCTTCTAGATAGACTTACCTCTAATAACAATATTTAAATATTTTTTTTCAGAACAAATTTTATTTATTTAGTTTCTGCAATCTGATTGTCTGATGGACGACATCATAGTTTGTAGATGGTTATACATACAGTCGTAGCATGTACTTATAACGGTATAACTTTACAACAATTCAACCCAGTGCATTAGGGCATACCAATAATGTATACTGTGTCTCGATAGAAAATATAGTTCAAGAGTCTTATCACAGAAAATAGATCACGTCTGTGCATCATAAAATAATCCATTTTAAATATCTGCAGCAGACATATTATTCCCCTCTTCAACTTCATAAATTTGGGCTGCGATCAGACTCGACATGTGTACGATGCGGGGCAGTCGAACCAGACTTCCTACATTTGGCGTGGGTTTGTAGCCCAGTAGCCTGTTACTGGTCACAGGTCAGACAAACCATATCTAACATGATGGGGATATGAATAGACTGCTCTCCCACTGTATGCCTTCTGAGTCTTATTACATCTCTTCGGCACGCGGCACATAAACTGGTGGCAGTATCCTTACTGATGGCCAAACGCAGAGTGTCCATATGCTGGGGAGGGAGGAGGGCACCAAGACATGCTGAGTGGCTTCAAGATTTAGAGTATCGTAAAGCTCTTGGAGACATATGCAGAAGAACTGCCTTTATCATCGAGGTAACTTATACACTGTCCATAAATGGGGAACAAGGTGACTCGCTAGATTAAACTGGAGGTTAATGTGGGTGGAGTGTTGGATATGGAAGGGGCACGAGGCTACTGTATTTATCATGTCTTACTGTATACGTGGGGCTGCTAAGTTGGAGTCTTCTGTTTTTTTGTTAATTCCCTCTTTTTTGGTCTTCTTGTCTCCTTTTTAGGTCTCGCCTAGCGATGCAGCGCAAAGCGCTGCTCGCTATGCGAGATCTATTGTTGCCGACTTTTGCTCCGATGCGGGACAGGACAGGTGCACGCGTACAGCAAGTCCTGGACAGGAGATGTGCACGCGTATGGTGCGAGCAGAAGTTGTAATAACGCCGCAAGCCGTACGCGTGCACATCGACTGTCTGTGCTCAAGCTTAACAGACAGGAGATGTGCACGCGTACGGCTCACGTCTTTTTACAACTCCTGCTCGCACCATACGCGTGCACATGTCCTGTCCAGGCGTGGCGCCCAGCATGCCTCCCGCTCAACCCCACTCACCGGCTCTTGTGACTCAGCGCTGAATCTTGCTCCGGCCGCACCATGCGGCATTCATGAAGGCGGGGTGGGCTCCCGCCGGACTTCTCTCTGCGGGGTGGGCTCCCGCCGGACTTCTCCAACATACGGGGCTCCCTCAGCTCACGGGAGCCCCGGACACCTCCGGCCACGCGCTCCATGCGCCGCCCATGTGCCACGCAACTGACGTCGCCCGGCGCCGGACAGAAGATGTGCACACGCACGGCGGCTCGCGGGCTTCAGAGCCTTTTGCGCAATGTCGCGTTTCCTTCAGTCATTCTTCCGGGTCTGTTCGCCGTCATGGAGAAGGACGCTGCTCCCAAGATGGCGACCGCCGAGGGCCAGGCGCGTTTCGGGCAGTCAGTAAAAGGACTGTTGACCGAGAAGGTGAACACCTGTAGCGTTGACGTCATCGCCCTCAGCATGCAGGTGCTGAAGGGTTCGCGCAGCTCTGAGGTGAGTCGCGCAGCGCTATAGCGCGTCACCACCTGGCGGCACTGTATCTTAAGAAGATACATACGAAACCATTCACATGTACAGGCTCTGACAGCGGCATTTTAGAATCAACTGTAGACGTAGCTGCCAAGGTTTCAGATTGCTCCTTTCTTCCCCTCGAGGATATCTCCGTTACTGGCACTGTCCGTCCCAGGCACTGCCTGTCACTCCTTTCGTCCCCTTGAGGACACCCTATCCCTGACACTGTTCGTCTCTCCTTTCTTCCCCTCGATGTCACTCCCGTCCCTGGCACTGTCCATCACTCCCTTCTTCCTCCTCGAGGACACCCCGTCCCTGGCACTGTGCGTCACTCCTTTCGTCCCCTCCATGTCACTCCCGCCCCGGGCACTGTCCGTCACTCCTTTCTTTACCCGGAGATCATTCCATCCCTGCTAGTCTAACACACTTGCTCCTGTCGGTTCCTTTTGCAGATTCCTGCCGGGGGTCTCTCATACACCACAGAGGCTGTCAGCCCCGCCGGTAAGTGTCTCATTTGGGGGGGGGAGGAGGGAGACGGGAGTGAAATAGAGAGAAAGAAACAAACAGAGAGGGGGAGAGACGAAGTGTTCTCGGCTGAGCAGTGCTGCTGTGAGGGAGCTGCAGGAAGACCTCATGTGCTCACCCACCCCTGCTCAAAGTGAGGGGACCTCTCTCGGTGCTCCCCGGGCGGAGCGCCTTCCAGCTGCTTGAGGCCCGGACAGACACAAGTGATGGAGCTAAACTGGGCAGCCTTCTGAGACCCTCCAGCGCCAGATTTCTGTTTTATATACGGCTCTGGTACATCACAATTTACTAAAAGCTTTGCCCCTACATGCAGTGTGCAACAAACCACGTGCACGCCGTTTACACCAAACAGTCCGTCTATCGGGCACTACGCTATGCAGCGCGCCTGCATAAGAGGCAGCAAAGCACACCTGAGCAACGGGTCCTGCTAAGTGCCAACACTGTACTAATATGCAATAGATAATGCGCGGGCTTTAGCTTTATCATTTTTTCTGCTAAAGCTTCTTTAATTTATTACAAGGCGTGTGAGAGGGCTTCTTTGTTCTTCCCTGTTTGGTGTCTGATCTCACTTTGTTGATACTCACAACACCACTGATCATTATGCAGCATGCACCTGCAACCACCGGTTCAAATTAAGCACAGGGTGGAATGGTGTATTTTATAACCATGCCGGAGCGGAGCAGGCTAAATCCCTACTACCCCTTTTCTGCCACCACGCTTCTACAGAATATTAACAAGCATTTGCAATGCAATAGGTCTCGCAGTTACGCAAGTTTGAGCTTTTGGCATTGTAAATGACAATGTATTTTATTTATGTTTTAAAAACCAAAACAAAAATAAAGGCATAGCCATTTACAATGCCAACAGCTCAAACTTGCGTAACTGCGAGACCTATTGCATTGCAAATGCTTGTTTACATCTTTGATTGTAGCTCGAAATATTGTACAGGTATACACCTATTCTACGTTTGAAACTTAATAAAAAAAAGAATCTAGGACACGTTTAGGGTTTAGCAAACAGAGGTTCTCACACACGGGCAGCAGATATCGACATACTCAAAACATATAATGTCACCGGAAACACAAGAACGCACTCGGGGAATAATTTATGCGGCCCATGTGGAAGGAATGTGGAAAATTCTAGAACTCAGTAGATATATTTTCATATGATTCATCTCTTGCATATTCTCTTTTTAATTACTTTTTAAAAATCTTAATTGTTTTGTTTTAACATTCGTTCATCACTTTAACACATTGTGGTGGTTAAGTCACTACATTTAATTAAAAAAAATGATCCGTCAAGTATTTCCAATGAATCTAAAGATACAATATTTTATAAAGTAATTCTATTTCTGGTTCAGATAAAAACCTAGTGGTCTGCATTAAAAATGTTTTTCTATGAATATATGCACACTAAAGGCGTTCGCTCTACTGTGATATAAAAACAGTATCGAGGTTAAGCAATTCGCGGTTATTGTCACCAAACAGGAGTAAACTTACTTATTCCGTTGTGTCTGGCCCAACCAGATTGGGTCCTATTTCTCGTTACCCCATCATAAATGGGACGGACAGCGATGGGTTTTTATTAAGCCGACATCTTGTTCTGAGTTCAAACTTGCAAAACAGACAGAATTTAAAAACTGCTGACCTGAATTGTGCAGGCCCCAGGACTTACCAGGCCTCATTTACTGCTCAGTGTTATTCCCACGTAAATATCGTCAGGTCTGACTCGCCGACCTTGGGAACATTGTGGGGTGCGGAGTTTATCACGCCGGCCTGATAATAAAATCGTGTGGTAAACTCTGCATTGCTTGGAATTCTGATCTCTGAGCAAACTAGAGTTTGCAAAGGGATCATAGTTGTACAGCCCACTGGAAACATAAACCAGTAAGCGGGATAAAGCAAGGACTTAGAGCATACAAACGTAAAACAGAAGTGTGCTGCAATATTTCAGTTTAAGTGTTGACTGGGTTCATTTAAGGATTGGTGAAACAGATAAGATTTAGAACGGTCCCAGAAGGGGAGAAGGGTACATAACTGGACATTATATGACGTCTCTCACACCAGTACAGAAGTTTTGTTAGGTGTGAGCATCGCTTGACACCCTTTCTCACATGAATCCTCTAACAATGAGTCCTCTTCCCAAACGTTCCCTCCATGGAGAAGTGTGACTTACTCCTAGGAGCTCAAGACAAATATAGTTACACCTACTGACAGAACTTCTTGGGAATCAGGCCCACAGGTCCCTGTTGAAGGTTTCAGCATGTCATGTTTTCTTGCCAGTGAATATGTCAATACAGGCAGTCTCCAGGCTAGGTGGTAGCATTTACAGTACCTGGGCTGTACCAGCCAGTCGCGGGGTTTCTGACAAGTACTTGTTCAAGGGACTCCTTTGGTGGCTGTAACGAAGGCACTGTTGGAAACAGATTTATACATTATTAATATATAAATAGTATAGTGTCCTAAACAGATTACTGTAAATAATCACATCCTAAACCAACATGATTGTAATTCTTGGTCATCCAACACGTATGTAGCACCTGCACATTACCTTTCTAATAGTGCCCATCGCTTGGGTGACTTCCGTACATCACAATCAAAGCAACTTGACCAACTTGCATGGAGTTGGACACCCTTATGCTTCCTACCAAAAGGCATATCACATTGTCCCTCTTCCCTCCCCACCCCATCTCAGGATGGACCTGGTTATGAAACAGTAGCTTGGTTCCTAATCCTTACAGTTGAGGTCCTGAATGGCTGCATGCAATGGTCTGCTGAGCTTTGCTACAAACAGCTCCTGTTGGTGACGAGCAGTGGTTCTGTGCTACGAAAAAGTTACATGCCTGAACAGATGTTCAAGAGTGAAGAAAAACAGCCAATAAAGCTATGAAATTGGCTGCCACTGCAGCCACACTCTTCAAGCGTGGCTCATTCCCTGCCCTGCCCTGCCCCGTCCCATTCCTGGCTACAATGACAGATTGATTCAAGCTTTCACCAGCAGAGGTTCAATACAAGCAAGTGTCCAGATCTCCGAGACTAGCACTTCACAAAAGCCCCCAGAAACTAGAGGTGATGGAGAAAGAAGGAAAACTGCAACTATTGGGATTGGTCAAGGGTCCTTCCAGATCAATCTATGAAGAACACTATAAATGTTCCTCTGATATGAAAGCAGGTGCCTGGCAACTGCGGTTGTTATGAGCAGTTTACTTTCATACTAATTGCACCAGATTTTGCTCCAGCACCTTCGTTCTTTTTTTCCCTCTTAGGATTCCCCTTGGTGCTTCATGTGCTACCACTCGGACTTTCATCCTGTGATCTTCCTTTGCTACAAGTACTTACAGCTTCACCAGTGCTGCAGAGTTCTTCTCTACTGTTAGAACTGTCAGCCTTAGGGTAGTCTTCATGCAAACATTTTGCCTTTTGCCCTCCACTTTTGCTGAAATTCGGTGTTGTTGGTCTTAGGACTCTAGCACTGGTTAGCAGTGGTAAAGTGCACAAAGTGATCACTTCCCTAAACTTGGTAAGAACCTGATTGGCATACTTAGTTTACTTATGAGTTCCTTGTAGAGGGGTATACCATATACCCAGGGCCTGTAAATTAAATGCTACTACTGCAGCACTTTTTTTGCCACCCACTTAAGTAGCCTCTTAAAACCTGTCTCAGCTCTGCCATTGCAACCTGAATCCAGTTTTAAACTGCCAATTTAACTTAGCAAAATAAACCTCTTGTCAAGCAGTAACCCCCCTTTTATTACAAATAAGTCACCCACAAGGTTGGCCATAGGTAGCCCATAAGGCAGGGTGCATTGTAATTAAAAGCTTGGACATGTACTTTTAGGTTTTATATGTCCTGGTAGTGAGAAACTTCTAAATTGTTTTGAATCGTTTGCCTTGGGGCTAGACACTGGGCAACTCATCCCCGCACCGGGTAAGCTCGTATTTGTTATGAGTGACTCTAGTTAGAGAGAGTCACTGTGGCTCAAGCTTACTGTCACTCTCAATTAACAGATTAGTTGTGCTTCCCTCATGTATCTTGTGATGCTGGGCGATACTGTTGTCCTGGGAGTCCAGTTCAGGTTTTCTACCAACTAACCGGTTGGAGCAAGTGTTTTTCCTCTCTCACCCCCTCATCCCCTTTTTGCCTTCGAGCTTAGGCTCTCTTCACTTTCTTCAAGTCTTTACTGGGAGGGAGTGAACCTTCAAGAAGAGAGGTATGGCTAAATACCAAGGTTGTGACAACAGGTCTCAGACGTAGTTATGAATACACATAATTGAAACTGAGGCCTAGGGCTCATGATAAGATCTGGAGTGAAAATTGAAGATTCTCACAAAACAGAATATTTAAAAGTAGGCACTATCAGCCACAGAATCTAGTGAAATGGATTTGGAGCATTTTGGTGAGTACTGAGTTCAATATTACATGGTTGGTAGCTTTGGTTTCTGAGATTAGCTCTTGCCACAGACCAGAGGGCAGGATGAAAGTTGTTTACTTGAGATATGATTCTAATCATCAAAGGGTCTTCGGTTGGCATGTTCAGGCAGTGGAAGATTTTCTACATCCATCCTCATATGTATGATACATTCAGAAATATTAGCTTGGTTGTGGCGCTGTTCTGTCACCGAGGCACTGTTGTGGGAGACTAGCTCATGTAAACTTTGGAGGCAAAAATGGAGCAAATGCTTTATGCACCATTGCTAATAATTATTATTGCTGTTTGTGTAATACAATTTTTCAATGAAAAACTGGATACCTATATACTTAAAAACACCCTCTCAATTCAGTGTTGTGAGAAATTGGGTCACTGGACCTGGTCGAGCAGGTAATTGGAATACTGGTTGACTGTGGTGTGAGCCCTAGTCAAGTAGCAACGACAATCCGTGTAAGAATGATGCACAAGTCAACCCTAAATTAACCTGTGCTCAACCCTCTGGTAGCTTGGCACAAAACAGTCATGCATAAATTAAAGGCAATGTGTAAAGTATTTGCGTAACCTTTCAAACAGTAATAAAGTGATAAACACACAAAAAGGAGCCCACATCAAGTTAGAAAAATAGAGTTATTTTTAAAAATAAAACAAGACTAAAATGACAAGTATCCAACCGATAGAACCAGAGATATGCAGGTTTAAAGATTTCTGTGAAAAAAGTGCCAAAAAGCGCAAACTGCCAACTGTAGATATCTGCTTGTGCCGGACCAGTATAAAGTCACAAGTTCAGGCCGACCGTAATGAAGCATGGGCTGGCTACAGGGACCCAGTTAGGCCTGCTGAACAAATACCTTAAATACAGGTTTGCGTAGCATTGTGGGGGTCCACGTCAAATCAGGCGTCATGCAGCCAAAGCGATGTGTTAGTTCCAAGATGCAGTGAGCCTGCAGTGCGAGGTCCTGCGTTGTCGTCAAGGATCCCGTTGACAAGGGCTTGCAAAGTACGGCATCAGGGATACGGCATGGAGTCAGTGCGATACGTTTGTTCTGAGGAGCTGTGAGGTAGTGATGTGGAGGCCGTCGTCAAGGCTGCCGTCGATGAGGGGTGTGAGGGCCTGCGCCGAGATTGCGCAGCGCAGCGACGGTTTTGATGAGGCTGTGGGCTGCGATGCGATGATACATGCAGCAGCGGTGATTCTTCGGTTCTGCTCGTGGTTGCGTCGCACAGCAAAGGAGATGCATTGGTTCTGCTGGATCCACAGAGGCTGGAAAAGCACCTTAGTCCCACTTCCAGGGGTCCAGATTAGGGGTGGCACCACTTGGCAGGTAAGACTCACAGATGGCAGAGTCCAGGTGCTGGGTCGAGGTTGTTGGAGAATTCTGTACTTGAGGCTCAAGCTAGGAGGCCAGCCAACAAAACCTTGGAGTCACTCTGGGGTCCTGGGTTCAACAGATGCAAGTCCAGTCCTTCTCACCCAAGCAAGAGGGCAGCAGACAGCAGGTCAGCATGGCAGGGCAGCAGTCCAACAGAGTGGTAGTCCTTTCAGCAGTACAGCAGTCCTTCTTCCTGGCAGAGCATCCACAGGTCCAGATGTGTACTGAAGAGGTGCTGCCTGAGTTCCAATATTTATATCCGTTGACCTTCCTCTGAAAGGTGGAAGAAGCTGCTAGAGGCTTCCCTTTTAAGTACCCAGGCATCCTGCCTTCCCAGTCTTAACTCCAGACTAACTACAAGGTGTAAGCACTTCTTTGTTTGGAGGCAGGATACAGCCTATTCAAGTGTAAGTAGGTCTGTGCCCAGCTCCACCCTCCCATCCTGCCTGTGATGGCCTATCTAGGCACACCTAAGATCGCTATTGAGTGTGGCTGTCTAGGAGGAATACATAAACACCAACTGCCAATTACACCCAGTCATGTGACCCAGAGAAAGGCTACAGGCACAAAATGGCTAAGGCAGGAAAATGTGAACTTTCTAAAAGTGGCATTTTCAAAATTGTGATTTAAAATCAAACTTCACCATCAGTTAGGATTTTTCATTTAAAGTCCAAAGACGCCAAACATGAACTGGCTAGCTGCTCCCATTTGGAAATTACAGCTTATTAAATGTAATAAGGTAACTCCAATGTTATCCTATGGGAGAGGTGGGCCTTGCAGTAATAAAAAAAAACAACTGTAAGAGTTTTTCACTACCAGGACATGTGACACTAAAAGGTACATGTCCCATTTTTTAGGTACAGTGCACCCTGCCCTCTGGGGTGTCTAGGGCCTATCCTAGGGGGTGACATACATATATTAAAAAGGGAGGTTTGGGCCTGGCAAAAGGTTTACTTTATAATTGTGTTGGGACGCGCACAGCTCATTTTTACCAATCTCTTAAATTTGTACCGTGCTCCAGAGTACCGCTTCCTGATTCTAAGCGTATACGTAATCACTGAGTTTGCGTACTCCAAAACAATTGGGGTATGTCCCCCGGGCACTGGGTTAATGTGCTCTAGTTAGAGCCTTCTATCTTATACTTTCCAAAAAAGGTATCTCCAATTTTTTGATTCAATATATTGTTTTATTCACAATGTTTCATCGTTTTTCTTCTTCCAAGCTTTTTTTTCCACACTTATACTTCATTTCCCAAAATGCATCTTAAGGCTTTGTTTTCTCCCACTCCCTATGCATTTCGGGCCACTGGCCTTCTTCCGGGGAGTACCTACAAATTCAAAGATAACAACATGTAGGCTATTTTCATAATCACCACTGAATTTTAAAATAACGCTTTTCAACTAGGTTTATATCCATTAAAACAAAGACGATTAAGCTGACGAAAAGTTAGTTGTTCGTGTAACTTAAAAGTTTTACACGGTCAGTCACTACCCACTACCAGTTCATGCTTTTCAGTTCCCCACGACTACTTTTGCGCTACAATTCCCTTTCTGTGCACATTAGTTAAACGATATTAGTGAACCATTATAAGCGTATTCACGCTGCGCATGCAAGCGCTTGTCTATATTCGATCGCCTACTGCTTTCCTCCCCACTCCCGTTGTTGTTTTAAGCCCTGGCTTACCGTTTTACCGCTACTGCTCGCTTCAAACAGCGTTTCGCCGAGTGTGTACGCTCAGGTTGCGCGTGACGTGTAATAGATAAAGTGAGACGCTCTTCGTCTCAACGTGCGTTTAATAGATATAGAAAGGGGTTAGTGAAGTGTGTTAACGCTTCCTATGTTAGTAGTTGGTTAATGCATTAACGTGAATTTCTACCTGCTCAGACTAGTGAATCTGGATGTTGCAAAGTCACTTCTTGCCATGGAATATCATAGCGTTTCACCACAAAACTAATAGAATCGATATAAATGCAAATTATACTGAAAATTACAAACATTATTCAGTTCTTTTTCAGAGATAACATGAAAATTCAACCCGATCGTTCATCCCGTTGGGTTTTAGGGTATTCAGATTGTATATCCAATAGTTTTCCCTCTGTAGTAGTCTATTGTGGTTGTCTACCCCTTCTTGTTTTATAATAATTTCCAATATACACCATTTAAGTTGACTTGTGTTATGACTGGCTTCATCGAAATGATTCGCTACTGTGGATTTCCTCTGATGAGTTCTAATGTTGCTTTTGTGCTCATTCAAACGGGTTTTCAATTTTCTTTCGGTTTGACCTATATACGCCATTCCGCATGGACATTTAAGCAAATAGATCGCATTTGATGTGTCAGATGTAGCATTGACTTGCAAGTTAATTCTATGTCCTTTCATCGGATGCGTAATAAAGGAACCTTTGATGATGCTATTACAACTATTGCAGTTCCAGCACGGTAATGTACCTTTGTATGTGGTTTGTAGGGATTTTTGGTGGTATGTTTTATTATTTCCCCTACATTTTTATTCCTTGTGTACGCAAATATAGGTTCCTGGTCGAATATATGATTAAACTCCTGTTCCAGCTTTAACATTGGCTAATGTTTTCTTATTATTTTTTGAACGCTTGACTTTTTGTGGAGTATTTACACACACATGTTGTTAGTTCTTCCTTTGGTTTCTTTTGTATTGACAACAATTCATTTCTAGTTTTGCTATCACTGTGTTTTGTGGCTTCTGTTAATACCTTATTCGGATATCCTCGTTCTTTGAATCTTTGTAACATGTTCTCCCTTTGTGCTGATTCTCTAGATGGGTCTGATACTATCCTTTTTACTCTTAACAACTGTGAGTATGGGAGATGGTTCTTTAGCGATTGTGGGTGGTAACTGGCGTATGCCAAGGTGTTGTTTCTGTCTGTGCCTTTTCTGTATAAATCGGTGTTAAATCCTGTTTGTGTCTTTGTGACTCTTACGTCCAAGAATGTTATTGTGTGTCCGTTTATTTCAGATGTGAATTGAATTCTCTCATCTATTTGATTAAGTTTAAGAATTTCTTCGTTTAATATCTCACTCGTTCCTTTCCAAACGATGAATATATCATCTATAAATCGTAAATATAGTTCAGTATGTGTTTACCACATTTGTGAATTGAATATATGTGCCTCCTCATAATGATCCATGAAGATATTAGCATATGTGGGGGCAGCACAATTTCCCATTGATGTTCCAGTCTTTTGTTGGTACCACCTGTCTTGCCACTTAAAGTAACTGTGCATGAGAGTAAATTCTAAGAGTTCCATGAGAAATATTTTCATCCCTTCTTCATATTCCATATTTAATAATGCTTTCTCCACTGCTTCAATTCCCAGTTGATGCGGGATAGATGTATATAAAGATTTTACATCTATAGTACACAATAACAATTGATCCTCTTTATTTATTGTGACTTGACTCAATTTGTTTATAAAATCTGTCGTATCTTTGAGGTAGGTTCTCATTTTGGATACATATGGTTGTAGATATCGATCTAGATACTTTCCTACTGGTTCATGAATACTACCCCTTGTCGACACTATAGGTCGGCACGGGGGTCTCTCCAAATTTTTATGTACCTTGGGTACCATCTAAAACGTCGGGCTTCTGGGCTTTGTTGAGGTTAAGAACTTCTTCACTTTTTCGTTAATGATACCTCCTCCATGTGCTTTTTCAACGATACTCTGTTAAATGTGTTATTTCTTCATATGCCATTTCTAGCTGTTTGCGTGCTGCATCCGAGGTTCAGGTTTGGCTTATATTATAATTGTGTTGGGACGCGCACAGCTCATTTTTACCAATCTCTTAAATTTGTACCGGGCTCCAGAGTACCGCTTCCTGATTCTAAGCGTATACGTAATCACTGAGTTTGCGTACTCCAAAACAATTGGGGTACGTCCCCCGGGCACTACAAACTGGGAGAAGTTTATACATGGGCTGACTTATACGCTAAAAGGAGACAGACTAAACCATACAGCGCTCATACGGATACCTCATCTTCAGAGGGAGAGACAGTAACCTTATTGAGAAACAAAGAAAGGACAGTACCAACGGAGGGACCACAATCAGCATCCACAAGCAATGCCTCATCCTCTTCTTTTTTAGAAGTAGGCCGAACCGAACAGGACGACCCAGGCGGGGTCAAAGAAAAGGACAAGGAAAAAGAAAAGGAATTGCCACAAACTCGCACTGTAACTGGGAAAAAGGGCAGGGGCAAGTAAGAACGACATCAGAAAACTTAGTGATTAATATCTCTGATTTTCATTTTAATGAATGTGAGTTACGCACGCTGCAAAAGGGTACATCCTTTGTACCGACAACACATACCAACCGGTATGGAACTTGAAATTAGCTTTTATAAACTAATGAGAAAGTTAAGACTCCGCCATTTTTTCAATAATGTAATCACTGAGCGCCAAGAGGAAGGAGAAGACCCATTGAAAGGTTTAAAGTTAAGAAGCACGTATGTAGCACCAATCAGTCACAAAGGTTTGGATACATTTGAACTACTGGTCAGACAGGACATAGGAAAACTCAATTTTCATAAGAGGCAAAAACAAAAGAACTTAACGGTTAAAGAAATGGGTATTCTAAAATCTATAGCAGCTAACACTGAAGTCATATGTCAAAAAGCGGATAAGGGAGGCGCCTTAGTGATTTTAAATACCAGCTACTACCAAGAACAAGTGGAAAAACATTTGTCAGATCAAAATACATACATGATTCTCGATTCAAATCCAACGGATGAATTCAAGAAAACTCTTCAGAGTATCGTTGAAAAAGCACATGGAGGAGGTATCATTAACGAAAAAGTGAAGAAGTTCTTAACCTCAACAAAGCCCAGAAGCCCGACGTTTTAGATGGTACCCAAGGTACATAAAAATTTGGAGAGACCCCCGTGCCGACCTATAGTGTCGACAAGGGGTAGTATTCATGAACCAGTAGGAAAGTATCTAGATCGATATCTACAACCATATGTATCCAAAATGAGAACCTACCTCAAAGATACGACAGATTTTATAAACAAATTGAGTCAAGTCACAATAAATAAAGAGGATCAATTGTTATTGTGTACTATAGATGTAAAATCTTTATATACATTTATCCCGCATCAACTGGGAATTGAAGCAGTGGAGAAAGCATTATTAAATATGGAATATGAAGAAGGGATGAAAATATTTCTCATGGAACTCTTAGAATTTACTCTCATGCACAGTTACTTTAAGTGGCAAGACAGGTGGTACCAACAAAAGACTGGAACATCAATGGGAAATTGTGCTGCCCCCACATATGCTAATATCTTCATGGATCATTATGAGGAGGAACATATATTCAATTCACAAACGTGGCAAACACATACTGAACTATATTTACGATTTATAGATGATATATTCATCGTTTGGAAAGGAACGAGTGAGATATTAAATGAAGAAATTCTTAAACGTAATCAAATAGATGAGAGAATTCAATTCACATCTGAAATAAACGGACACACAATAACATTCTTGGACGTAAGAGTCACAAAGACACAAACAGGATTTAACACCGATTTATACAGAAAAGTCACAGACAGAAACAACACCTTGGCATACGCCAGTTACCACCCACAATCGCTAAAGAACCATCTCCCATACTCACAGTTGTTAAGAGTAAAAAGGATAGTATCAGACCCATCTAGAGAATCAGCACAAAGGGAGAACATGTTACAAAGATTCAAAGAACAAGGATATCCGAATAAGGTATTAACAGAAGCCACAAAACGCAGTGATAGCAAAACTAGAAAGGAATTGTTGTCAATACAAAAGAAACCAAAGGAAGAACTAACAACATGTGTGTGTAAATACTCCACAAAAAGTCAAGCGTTCAAAAAAATAATAAGAAAACATTGGCCAATGTTAAAGCTGGAACAGGAGTTTAATCATATATTCGACCAGGAACCTATATTTGCGTACACAAGGAATAAAAATGTAGGGGAAATAATAAAACATACCACCAAAAATCCCTACAAACCACATACAAAGGTACATTACCGTGCTGGAACTGCAATAGTTGTAATAGCATCATCAAAGGTTCCTTTATTACGCATCCGATGAAAGGACATAGAATTAACTTGCAAGTCAATGCTACATGTGACACATCAAATGCGATCTATTTGCTTAAATGTCCATGCGGAATGGCGTATATAGGTCAAACCGAAAGAAAATTGAAAACCCGTTTGAATGAGCACAAAAGCAACATTAGAACTCATCAGAGGAAATCCACAGTAGCGAATCATTTCGATGAAGCCAGTCATAACACAAGTCAACTTAAATGGTGTATATTGGAAATTATTATAAAACAAGAAGGGGTAGACAACCACAATAGACTACTACAGAGGGAAAACTATTGAATATACAATCTGAATACCCTAAAACCCAACGGGATGAACGATCGGGTTGAATTTTCATGTTATCTCTGAAAAAGAACTGAATAATGTTTGTAATTTTCAGTATAATTTGCATTTATATCGATTCTATTAGTTTTGTGGTGAAACGCTACGATATTCCATGGCAAGAAGTGACTTTGCAACATCCAGATTCACTAGTCTGAGCAGGTTGAAATTCACGTTAATGCATTAACCAACTACTAACATAGGAAGCGTTAACACACTTCACTAACCCCCTTTCTATATCTATTAAACGCACGTTGAGACGAAGAGCGTCTCACTTTATCTATTACACGTCACGCGCAACCTGAGCGTACACACTCGGCGAAACGCTGTTTGAAGCGAGCAGTAGCGGTAAAACGGTAAGCCAGGGCTTAAAACAACAACGGGAGTGGGGAGGAAAGCAGTAGGCGATCGAATATAGACAAGCGCTTGCATGCGCAGCGTGAATACGCTTATAATGGTTCACTAATATCGTTTAACTAATGTGCACAGAAAGGGAATTGTAGCGCAAAAGTAGTCGTGGGGAACTGAAAAGCATGAACTGGTAGTGGGTAGTGACTGACCGTGTAAAACTTTTAAGTTACACGAACAACTAACTTTTCGTCAGCTTAATCGTCTTTGTTTTAATGGATATAAACCTAGTTGAAAAGCGTTATTTTAAAATTCAGTGGTGATTATGAAAATAGCCTACATGTTGTTATCTTTGAATTTGTAGGTACTCCCCGGAAGAAGGCCAGTGGCCCGAAATGCATAGGGAGTGGGAGAAAACAAAGCCTTAAGATGCATTTTGGGAAATGAAGTATAAGTGTGGAAAAAAAGCTTGGAAGAAGAAAAACGATGAAACATTGTGAATAAAACAATATATTGAATCAAAAAATTGGAGATACCTTTTTTGGAAAGTATAAGATAGAAGGCTCTAACTAGAGCACATTAACCCAGTGCCCGGGGGACGTACCCCAATTGTTTTGGAGTACGCAAACTCAGTGAAAAGGTTTACTTTGCCAGGTCGACATGGCAGTTTAAAACTGCACACACAGACTATAATGGCAGACCTGAGACATGTTTAAAGGGCTACTTAAGTAGGTGGCACAACCAGTGCTACAGGCCCACTAGTAGCATTTAATTTACAGTCCCTAGGCACAAGTAGTGCCACTTTACTAGGGACTTAAAAGTAAATTAAATATGCCAATTGGGTTTAAGCAAACTCCACCATGTTTTAAGGCGAGAGCACAAGCACTTTAGCACTGGTTAGCAGTGGTAAAGTGCACAGAGTCCTAAAAGCCAACACAAACGGGTTCAGAAAACAGGAGGGTGAGGGCACAAAGTTTGGGGCTGACCTCGCAGAAAGGGGCAATTCCAACAAGTGTTTATTTGTAAGAAGACAAATTGCCCTTTAAGCTTGGGTGCATGTTCAAATACTCATCAATAGACCCATAAGCTCAGCTAACACCCCATATTCTCAGTGTAGTGTCACATTTGTGAGGTATAGCCCCTCGGGCTCAGATGTAACACAGTGTGCTCAGGTATAGCATAAGACACTTAATTTAGACTCATATACATAAGAATAAACCCAGTATGCCCAGGAATAGCTCCATTTGCTAAGTGCAGCCTCATGTACATAGGTGTAGCTCCGTATGCCCAAATATATTTCCTTATGCTTTGGCATATTGGGATTGTAGGTACAGTTCAGTGGCAAATGCACAAATATACTCCGTTATGCTCTGGTATACCATCATATGCTTAGTTTAGTCCCAAATGTGTAGTTATCATTGTAGGAGAGTAGGATCTGCTTCACATGGGTACCCCCACTTTTTGCTGATGCTTCACTGTTTTTCGACATTAGTCTGGCTGGGGCCCTGCTAATCAGAACCCCAGCCTAGCTGCTTCCTCTCTAAAATGGTTTCCATGTGCCTTAGGCACATCACTGATTGGGATCTGGAGTGCCCTTATAAGTCCCTAGTATATGGTATACTATGTACCAAGGGCATAGGTACCTCAGAGGCATGCCAGGGGCTGCAGCATGTATTATGCCACCCCTGGAAGGCCATCCAAACTGACACCACAGGTCTGCTACTGCAGCCTGGGTAAGGTGGTGCATGCATTCCCTTACTGTGATATAGGTTACCTATATCACGAAATACATACACACATATAAACCTATAAGTCACTCCTAAGGCAGGCCTTATCAATCCTAAAGGCAGAGTGCGTGGTTCCTATGTGAGAGGGTGCCCCTGCATGAGCAGGGCCCCTCTGCAGCGTTCGGAGACCATCTCTGATGCTGTTTGTAGTGCAGCCTGACCATATACTCTTAAGCGCATTATATCCTCGCGGTAAAATGCTAACTTTGGAATGGCTGCACCTAAACATGTCGTGTTTGGTGTCAAACATCTTGGAATACTACCCCCCGCCAATCCTGGCGGCGGGGGTAGCATTCCACCCTTCTAGAGGGAAAGACATGTTAACTCTGACTAGTCCGGTAACTTCTTTCCAGAGCCCTGGCATCACAAAATGGATGCTGCTGCCACAGACACGAGTCTGGCCTCCTGCTG
Organism: Calotriton arnoldi; assembly: GCA_963921515.1. NCBI lineage: Eukaryota > Metazoa > Chordata > Amphibia > Caudata > Salamandridae > Calotriton > Calotriton arnoldi. The sequence continues at coordinate 682,037 of CAWUFW010008232.1, read as the reverse complement.
CTGGACGAAACTCCGGCAGGGGAGGCCTGGACAATAGGTTTCCTGTCCCAGGGAGGTGTGACCACCTCCCCAGACAGGATAATGTGTATTGGGGCTGGGCGGGAGCACTTTCGGGTGCTTTGAAGTCCTGCACTGGGGGCACATTTGGTGTCCCTAGTGCATACCCCAGTTCAAACCGGATCAGGGGCTTGCAGCCCCTGCTTTGGCGCGAACTGGACAAAGGGAAAGGGGTGTAGCCACCCTCTGCCCTGACCCACCCATAGGTGGGGCCACAGAGTAGTCCAACCCCTATCTTTAGAATAAAGGTAGGAACCCAGTCCTTAGGACTTTAGATTATACCTGGACGAAACTCTGAAACTGAATCCTGGACCTTCGACGCTCTACGACAAGATTAGAGGACTGAAGAATCTCCCTTGGGGTCAAGGAGTGACTCCCTGCTTGGCAGGCACCAAAGAAGCATCTGTCCGGTTCGCATTTCTGAAGCTCCCGTCGGACGCCGAAGTCATCGCATCACCAGAGGTGGATTCACAGACTTCCCCGAGGCTACTCCTGAGTCCCCAGCAAAGCTGAGGCCCGTGGCTATCGTGGGTGACTTGAGACCGTGACCCCTGGACACCGAGCACATTTGCAAGTGCATCCTCTTCTGGGTCTCCCAAGAAGTCGTGCTTTGGGCTCCGAGTAGCCCTAGCCTCCAGCACCACCTGCACCGAAGATCACTGGCCCCCACTCTACGAGTGTCCTGTAAGCCAGATCCACGTGCGGCGTCACGAGGCTCCTTCACGGTCGCTAGCCCGTTGGCTAGTAGCCCTTAACGAAGGCCAATCCTTTTCTTACTGGGCATCCTGGTTGCTCCAGGCTTGCCCTCACTTACCCTCGCTGGGTGAGTTCCACAGACCTTGTTGGTCTGCACCATTGACGATCTACATCTTCACCGAGACTTGCCGTTGCCAAGGCTTGTTGGGTCCAATCCGGTCGCCGACACCTCAGCACTCGACAGACATCGTGTACCAGCCCGAATCCTGCTCCTGGTCGCCGACAACGCCTCCTGGACCTCGTGGCTGAAGAGTCAAGACGACCGTCAACGCACCTGAAGCACTCGACATCGGTGGGCATCTGTCCATCGCCTTCCTGGTCACTGGCTAGTGACCCAGACTCTGTCCCCTCTGCTTTCAGGTTCTTCAGAACTCCGATCCACTCTTGGATCCACCGGACACTTTTCTCTTGGCCGCCAGCAGCACTTTGCAGCAGATCGCCATTCGAATCGACGACGAAACCCGACCCCGAAAGGCACCTATTCACCCGGCTTCCCTGGGTGAGGTAACACGAGTACTCCGGTGCTCCTGTGGGTAGAGACTCTTCAAAGTCCTAGATCTCAAAGGGTTTTGTCCTAGTCCTCTTTTAAGTGTCCCTTTTCTCTATTTTCCCGATCCCGACTTTCTCCATAGAAGTCAACGGCGTATCGCGGTTGTGTATTTACACTGCACGCGTCTCCCGTAGGTCCCCTGTGTCACTACCTTGGGTGGTTCCTTGTGGTCCAAGCACTTCTAGAGGCTCTAGGCCTAGTGTCTAGTTCAGTCGTGGTTCGCATACCACTTTATTGGTATATGGTTTGGTACGCCTCTAGGGCCCAAACGTGTATTTGTGCTATTACTGTGATTTAATAACTTATAACTTATGTATTTCGAACTCTAGCCTCATAAAGAGACTAGAGGGGTGTGTTTAGCAATAAATACATATATTTTGAATATATACCTGGTGTGGTGCTCTTTCATTTGGTCACTCAAGAGATTATAGACTGGTAAAACAAGCTGCTTTACATTCCTTCAAGACTTAGTCTGAAGGCTGCTCTCCATAGCTACCACTAGGATAGCTTTCAATAAGGTTGTCTTTAACCTATCTCCAATAAGGGGTTGTTTGGACTGGTGCAAGGTGCCCACTATAATTAGTGGACAGCATATGCCAGGCCAACTTCTCACATTGGTGTGCAGCGTGTGGGATTCCAGCTTGCTATTGTTTTACCAGATAATCTCAATTGAATTGATCAACTGAAAACCACTAAAGGTACCTAAGGTACATATAATTTAAGCTTATAATACAGTAAGTTCTACTGAACTTAGAGTTGTGTGTTAAGGGATAGCACAACCCTTTCTACAACTCAAGAGAGTTTAGTAGGCCACACTAGAGTAGGTAGTGCATACACCACACCACACTAGTAATGTCTTTAAGGGTAGGATCCAAAGAATCCTTGCAGGAAGCCATTGAGCTTCCACCCTCCAAGTATGATACACTCCCATTCTTGGAATTGAGAGCTTTATGTAACTTGAGAAAAATAAGGACAGGCCAAAGTCCCACCACCCAACACCTCAAGGAGTTGTTGGTGGCTTATGACCTTAGTAAGCCTGTAGGGACTGAAGGGGTAGGAGCTGAGGGTGGGGCAGAAGAAGAGGACGAGGCCAGGGGTACCAATACCCCCAGCCCCCCCTCTGAAACTGGCCAGGAGGGTGACAATGACCCTGACCCTGACCCTGACCAATCCCTCCTGTGGACGATGATGAGGATGATCAGGATGATGCCCTCTTTGTCCCCCCAGGAAGGATTAAGAGTGTGCCCAGGAAGTCTAGATCTCCTTCTCAGGAGTCTAACCACTCTGGCACCTCTATAGGAGCTCTGTCTCCTCTCACAGGAGGGAATCCTCTCATGAGAGGAGAACCAGACTGGTCCAGTATGAGGAAACTCAGCTGGAAATCAGAAAAAGCAATTGGCTTTAGATAGGGAATCCCTAGATCTCCTTAGAGAGAGAAGAAAGTTGGGACTAGAGTCCCATGGTGGCAGCCATGTCCCTAGAGACAGGGAAAGGTCCTATGACCATAGGAACCTGAGCAAGATTGTCCCTCCCTACCAGAGTGGGGATAATATCCACAAATGGATAACTGCATTAGAGAGGGCCTGTAAGATACAGAAGGTCCCTCAGGAGCAGTCGGCAGCAATCTTGTGGCTCTCCTTTGCTGACAAAGGTAGAGATAAGCTCCTCACTGTTAGAGAGGAGGATGCTGATAATTACAAGGTCTTGAAGAGTGCTCTTATTGATGGGTTTGGCCTAACCACTGAACAGTACAGGTTGAAGTTCAGAGACACCCAAAAAGCACAGACTCAAGACTGGGTAGACTATGTGGATTGTTCTGCCAAGGCTCTGGAAGGCTGGTTGATGGGCAGTAAGGTGTGTGACTTCTCAGGATTGTACAATCTGATAATGAGGAGCAGATTCTTAATAACTGTCAAAATCAGCTGTTGCATCAATACCTGGTAGACTCTGATCTGACCTCTCCCCAAGAATTGGGAAAGAAGGCAGACAAATGGGTCAGGACCAGGGTGAAGCAGAAGGTACAGAACCAAGGTGGGGAAACCAAGAAGCAAGATGCTAAGAACTCTGACAAGGGTGGGGAGAAGGGTAAAGATCAAAAGTCTTCATCAGGCCCCCAAAAATCTTCTTCTGGTGGGGATTCACAGTCTACCAAAGGGAAAGGCCAAAGAAAACCATGGTGCAAGGTCTGTAAGCAAAAGACCCACTGGACCAGTGATTGCACCAAGTCCAAAGACTCTAGTCCAGCACCCACCAATGCCCCTAAGGCACCTGTTCCCCCTAGTACAGTTGGTGGAAGTGCTCCAGCAAAGGGTTTAGTAGGGTTCACCCTGGGACCTGAGTTGGGCTCTGACCTAGTCAGGGAACTGACTCAGGCTGTGTTAGTCTGTGATGGAGGCATGGATGTGACCTCCACTGTGAGTCCCAGTAATCTGGGCAAGTACAGACAACAGCCTTTAATCAATGGACGTGAGGCTTTGGCATTTAGGGACACAGGGGCAAGTGTCACAATGGTGACACAAGACCTTGTGCTTCCTGGGCAAGTTATGCTTGGTGAGATGTACCAAGTGACCAATGCTAGCAATGTCAGAACAGACCATACTCTGGCAGTTGTTAACTTCTCCTGGGGAGGGGTAACTGGCCTTAAGAAGGTTGTGGTAAGTGCAAACCTACCAGTCGAATGCTTGCTTGGCAATGACTTAGAGACTTCTGCTTGGGCAGAAGTGGAGCTCAGGACCCATGCAGAAATGCTGGGGATCCCTGCAGATGTGTTTGCTGTGACCAGGTCACAAGCCAAAATGTCTAGCACTGAACAGGCCTTGGATTCTGGAAGAATGGACCAAGTGCCTTCCAAGAGGAGGAGTAGTAGGGTTAAGGCAGTGCCTTCCCCTTGGCTCAGGAGGAAGATCAGTCCCTTGAGGGGGATGATCTCAGCCCTGAAGAAGGAACTGTCCCAGAGGAACTTGAACCTGACCAGGTTGAGTTCTTGGGGACAGGGGGACCTTCTAGGGCAGATCTGAGCCAGGAGCAGCAGAGCTGCCCCTCCCTTGAACCCCTCAGACAGCAAGCTGCTGCTGAGGCTGCTGGGAAAGCTAGTGGTCCCCATACAGTGTATTGGGATGATGGACTCCTGTACTCAGAGAGTAGAGACCCCAAGCCTGGTGCTACCAGGAGGTTGGTAATACCTTTGAAGTTCAGGGGCTTCCTATTGACCCTAGCCCATGATATTCCCTTAGCAGGTCACCTGGGCCAGAACAAGACTTGGGACAGAATTGTCCCTCACTTTCACTGGCCCCACATGTCTGAAGACAGTAAGGAGTTTTGTCGCTCCTGTGTAACCTGCCAAGCCAGTGGCAAGGCAGGTGGCACTACAAAGGCCCCCTGATACCACTACCTGTGGTGGGGGTGCCCTTTGAAAGGGTAGGGATTGACATTGTTGGTCCCATGGATCCCCAAACAGCCTCTGGGCACAGGTTTATCCTGGTGGTAGTGGATCATGCCACCAGGTACCCAGAAGCTATTCCCCTCAGGACCACTACAGCACCTGTGGTGGCAAGGGCCCTCCTGGGAATCTTCTCAAGAGTGGGCTTTCCTAAGGAGGTAGTATCAGACAGGGGTGCTAACTTCATGTCTGGGTACTTAAAAGCAATGTGGAAGGAGTGTGGAGTGACTTATAAGTTCACCACACCCTATCACCCACAATGCAATGGTTTAGTTGAGAGATTCAACAAAACCTTGAAGGGCATGATTAAAGGGCTCCCAGAAAAGCTTAGGCGTAGATGGGACATACTCTTGCCCTGCCTTTTATTCGCATATAGGGAGGTGCCTCAGAAGGGGGTTGGTTACAGCCCTTTGAACTTCTGTTTGGCCACCCTGTGAGGGGTCCACTGTGCTTGGTGAAGGAAGGATGGGAGTTACCTCTCAAGCCCCCAAAGCAAGATATAGTGGACTATGTACTTGGTCTCCGCTCCAGGATGGCTGAGTACATGAAAAAGGCAACCAAAAACCTTGAGGCTAGCCAGGAACTTCAGAAGGCCTGGCATGACCAAAAGGCTGTTCTGACTGTTTACCAGCCAGGACAGAAGGTGTGGGTGTTGGAGCCAGTGGCCCCAGCAGCTCTCCAAGATAAATGGAGTGGACCCCACACTATTGTTGAGCAGAAGGGTGAGGTCACTTATTTAGTAGACCTAGGAACACCCAGGAGTCCCCACAGGGTTCTCCATGTCAACAGGTTAAAACCATATGTGGACAGGGCAGACATGGGCTTGCTCATGGCTACTGATGAAGGGCAGGAGGAAGAGAGTGACCCACTCCCTGACCTGCTCTCACAGAACCCTGACGATGGGTCAGTTGATGGTGCAGCCTTGGCAGGCAGCCTCACTACCCAGCAACAAACTGACTGCAGGCAAGTCCTCAATCAGTTTAGACATATGTTTTCACTGACACCCAGTCAGACCACCTGGTGCACTCATGAAGTGGACACTGGGGACAGTCTGCCTATTAAAAGCAAGATTTATAGGCAACCTGACCATGTCAGGGACTGTATCAGGACTGAAGTCCAGAAAATGTTGGAATTGGGAGTTATTGAACCCTCAGATAGCCCTTGGGCTAGTCCAGTGGTCCTTGTACCGAAACCTCACACCAGTGGTGGAAAAAGAGAGATGAGGTTTTGTGTGGACTACAGGGGTCTCAATGCAGTCACTAGGACTGATGCCCATCCAATACCCAGGGCAGATGAGCTCATAGATACTTTGGCCTCTGCCAAATATCTCAGCACATTTGACCTAACAGCTGGCTACTGGCAGATCAGACTAGCTGATACTGCAAAGCCCAAAACAGCATTCTCGACCCCTAGTGGACATTATCAATTTGTGGTAATGCCCTTTGGTCTGAAGAATGCACCTGCCACTTTCCAGAGGTTGGTGAATACAGTTCTCACAGGACTGGAAGCCTATAGTGCAGCTTATCTAGATGATATTGCTGTCTTTAGCTCCACCTGGGAGGATCACCTGGTCCACCTCAGGAATGTTTTACAGGCCCTGCAAAAGGCAGGCCTGACTATCAAGGCCACTAAGTGCCAGATAGGGCAGAGTCAGGTTGTGTACCTGGGCCACCTTGTGGGTGGAGGCCAGGTTCAACCTTTGCAGAGCAAGATCCAGACCATCATGGACTGGACTGCTCCCACTACCCAGACTCAGGTGAGAGCCTTCTTAGGCCTGACTGGGTACTATAGGAGATTTGTCAAGGGGTATGGATCAATAGTGACACCCCTGAATGACTTAACTTCTAAGAAAATGCCCAAAAAGGTTCAGTGGACAGTTAGCTGTCAAAAGGCATTTGATGACCTCAAGCAGGCCATGTGCACTGCTCCAATTCTGCAGAGTCCTGATTACTCCAAGAAGTTCATTGTTCAAACTGATGCATCTGAATTGGGGGTAGGGGCTGTACTGTCACAATTGAATGAAGAAGGTCAGGATCAGCCAGTAGCTTTCATTAGCAGAAGGCTGACCCCTAGAGAGAAACGTTGGTCAGCCATAGAGAGGGAGGCCTTTGCTGTGGTCTGGGCTCTGAAGAAGTTGAGGCCATACTTGTTTGGTACACACTTCCTGGTTCAGACAGACCATAAGCCCCTCTTATGGCTAAAACAAATGAAGGGTGAAAACCCCAAACTGCTTAGGTGGTCCATTTCCCTACAGGGGATGGACTTTACAGTGGAACATAGGCCTGGGAGTAACCATGCGAATGCAGATGGACTCTCTAGGTATTTCCACTTAGAACATGAAGACTTAACTGGGCAAGGTTAGTTTAATGTCCCTACGTTTGGGGGGTTGTGTAGGAGAGTAGGATCTGCTTCACATGGGTACCTCCACTTTTTGCTGATGCTTCACTGTTTTTCGACATTAGTCTGGCTGGGGCCCTGCTAATCAGAACCCCAGCCTAGCTGCTTCCTCTCTAAAATGGTTTCCATGTGCCTTAGGCACATCACTGATTGGGATCTGGAGTGCCCTTATAAGTCCCTAGTATATGGTATACTATGTACCAAGGGCATAGGTACCTCAGAGGCCTGCCAGGGGCTGCAGCATGTATTATGCCACCCCTGGAAGGCCATCCAAACTGACACCACAGGTCTGCTACTGCAGCCTGGGTAAGGTGGTGCATGCACCCCTTACTGTGATATAGGTTACCTATATCACGAAATACATACACACATATAAACCTATAAGTCACTCCTAAGGCAGGCCTTATCAATCCTAAAGGCAGAGTGCGTGGTTCCTATGTGAGAGGGTGCCCCTGCATGAGCAGGGCCCCTCTGCAGCGTTCGGAGACCATCTCTGATGCTGTTTGTAGTGCAGCCTGACCATATACTCTTAAGCGCATTATATCCTCGCGGTAAAATGCTAACTTTGGAATGGCTGCACCTAAACATGTCGTGTTTGGTGTCAAACATCTTGGAATACTACCCCCCACCAATCCTGGCGGCGGGGTAGCATTCCACCCTTCTAGAGGGAAAGACATGTTAACTCTGACTAGTCCGGTAACTTCTTTCCAGAGCCCTGGCATCACAAAATGGATGCTGCTGCCACAGACATGAGTCTGGCCTCCTGCTGCTGGACGAAACTCCGGCAGGGGAGGCCTGGACAATAGGTTTCCTGTCCCAGGGAGGTGTGACCACCTCCCCAGACAGGATAATGTGTATTGGGGCTGGGCGGGAGCACTTTCGGGTGCTTTGAAGTCCTGCACTGGGGGCACATTTGGTGTCCCTATGCATACCCCAGTTCAAACCGGATCAGGGGCTTGCAGCCCCTGCTTTGGCGCGAACTGGACAAAGGGAAAGGGGTGTAGCCACCCCTCTGCCCTGACCCACCCATAGGTGGGGCCACAGAGTAGTCCAACCCCTATCTTTAGAATAAAGGTAGGAACCCAGTCCTTAGGACTTTAGATTATACCTGGACGAAACTCTGAAACTGAATCCTGGACCTTCGACGCTCTACGACAAGATTAGAGGACTGAAGAATCTCCCTTGGGGTCAAGGAGTGACTCCCTGCTTGGCAGGCACCAAAGAAGCATCTGTCCGGTTCGCATTTCTGAAGCTCCTGTCGGACGCCGAAGTCATCGCATCACCAGAGGTGGATTCTCAGACTTCCCCGAGGCTACCCTGAGTCCCCAGCAAAGCTGAGGCCCGTGACTATCGTGGGTGACTTGAGACCGTGACCCCTGGACACCGAGCACATTTGCAAGTGCATCCTCTTCTGGGTCTCCCAAGAAGTCGTGCTTTGGGCTCCGAGTAGCCCTAGCCTCCAGCACCACCTGCACCGAAGATCGCTGGCCCCCACTCCACGAGTGTCCTGTAAGCCAGATCCACGTGCGGCGTCACGAGGCTCCTTCGCGGTCGCTAGCCCGTTGGCTAGTAGCCCTTAACGAAGGCCAATCCTTTTCTTACTTGGCATCCTGGTTGCTCCAGGCCTGCACTCACTTACCCTCGCTGGGTGAGTTCCACAGACCTTGCTGGTCTGCACCATCGATGATCTACATCTTCACCGAGACTTGCCGTTGCCAAGGCTTGTTGGGTCCAATCCAGTCGCCGACACCTCAGCACTCGACAGACATCGTGTACCAGCCCGAATCCTGCTCCTGGTCACCGACAACACCTCCTGGACCTCGTGGCTGAAGAGTCAAGACGACCAACAACGCACCTGAAGCACTCGACATCGGTGGGCATCTGTCCATCGCCTTCCTGGTCACTGGCTAGTGACCCAGACTCTGTCCCCTCTGCTTTCAGGTTCTTCAGAACTCCGATCCACTCTTGGATCCACCCGGACACTTTTCTCTTGGCCGCCAGCAGCACTTTGCAGCAGATCGCCATTCGAATCGACGACGAAACCCGACCCCGAAAGGCACCTATGCACCCGGCTTCCCTGGGTGAGGTAACACGAGTACTCCGGTGCTCCCGTGGGTAGAGACTCTTCAAAGTCCTAGATCTCAAAGGGTTTTGTCCTAGTCCTCTTTTAAGTGTCCCTTTTCTCTATTTTCCCGATCCCGACTTTCTCCATAGAAGTCAACGGCGTATCGCGGTTGTGTATTTACACTGCACGCGTCTCCCGTAGGTCCCCTGTGTCACTACCTTGGGTGGTTCCTTGTGGTCCAAGCACTTCTAGAGGCTCTAGGCCTAGTGTCTAGTTCAGTCGTGGTTCGCATACCACTTTATTGGTATATGGTTTGGTACGCCCCTAGGGCCCAAACGTGTATTTGTGCTATTACTGTGATTTAATAACTTATAACTTATGTACTTCGAACTCTAGCCTCATAAAGAGACTAGAGGGGTGTGTTTAGCAATAAATACATATATTTTGAATATATACCTGGTGTGGTGCTCTTTCATTTGGTCACTCAAGAGATTATAGACTGGTAAAACAAGCTGCTTTACATTCCTTCAAGACTTAGCCTGAAGGCTGCTCTCCATAGCTACCACTAGGATAGCTTTCAATAAGGTTGTCTTTAACCTATCTCCAATAAGGGGTTGTTTGGACTGGTGCAAGGTGCCCACTATAATTAGTGGACAGCATATGCCAGGCCAACTTCTCACAATCATAGCCTTATATGTTCAGATATAGGTCCATATGGTCAGCTTTAACCCAATATGGTAAGGTGCATCCTCATGTGCTCAAACAGCATCATTTTTGCAGACAGAGCACCATGTGCTCAGGTTAAGCAGTCCCATATGCTTAGGTGGTGTCCTATATGCAGAGCCGAGTTTGAGCTGGTGTTTGCTGGTGCTTCAGACTTATTTTAAAGAATTGAGACTTCTAGACTTTCTTTGCAGTGCATTCACCAAGAACAGACTGTCTCAGACCGGCTGCTATCAGGACTGCACAAGGCATGTTTTTATATGGGTCATTAGATGGGATAATTTACAACAATGTAACCATTTTAATGGTGTTTGATACGACACTGACAGTGTAATAGGAGGAGTCCTCTTACCCTGCCTCTTCTAGATCCTGACTACCACACCCCAAGGAAAAGAGCGGCTGGCCCACCTCTGACTGGCTGAGTCATATCATTGCATTCCCACAAGATCAGGCCTTCAGTACCATCTTTCTCCTTCCCATGTCCAGCGGTGTCCTACGTGCCAGTGAACATGATGAAGCCTGCCGACTCTAGGACGAGGGCTCCAGAAACCCATCTTGAAAACCGCCAGTCGGTGACCACATCTGAGGATTTAGGGAGGTGACGTAATGATGTGGGCAGAGAGGCACCCTTGTCATTTGTAGCAGTGTCTGTATGAACTGCACATGCTGGAGCAAAATATTACACATTGCAGCAGCTTCTAAGGAAGCTTCCCTAAATTATGTATTGTCTCACTCATTCATACATGCCAACTGGTGAGTACCTTCATTTGGATATTGGTCAAAGTCAGGGGTTCTTCCAGATAAGTATTTTTGGTAGAGGAGTAACCTCTTGATCGATCATCTGAAGCAGAGTTAACCTTGCAAGAGAAGAGAAAGCACTATATAAAATGTTAATTATTTGAAGTTGGAATACAGAAGTTGGGTTTATTCACATTATGTTCAATGGATGAATCTTTTCCTGGGTAGCCAGAGGAATTCTTGCTGCATGCCATATAGTTCTCACTACCAACCTTTGAAAATAGTTTTTCCTTAAAGTGGATGGAGAGACACAAAGGGTAAACATTTTTGGGTTTGTGTTGAAATTGCTACCTCCTGGTAGTATTTGTTGATTTGAAGGAAATGCCGCTTCCCGAAGATTTCACTCCAGCCCCCAACATGTATGCTGGCCTAGGCACTCTCCATTAGCCCTATGCTGTGTGTAACTTAGTCCCCTCTCCTCACCCTTCCCACCTGAACTAACATCTTAACCACCCAAATCTCTTATTCAGCCTTGTGGTGCCCTTTCATAGACAGCAGTCAATTTTGTCCTATTCCCCGAGAAACATTTCTAAGTCACAAGGTAAAAACTCTCAATGAGAATAAGTCACACATGTATCCAATCAAGTTAATTTGTATGTTTGCCACAGAGGATGCCTGAATCTCAGTCATCAGCTTAGAAATACTTTGTCATTTTTTGCTGTTTTTGCATTTTCCATAGGACAATATTGGATGCTGTTTCCCAATGCTTTCTTATGGGGCAGTTTTTAGAGGGGGGGTTATACCTTTAGGGGTCAGAATGTACTAATCTCTGTTCTCATAACAGGATGTGCAAATAGAAATGACTTCAGTGGAAGCACTGCCTGCTTCCTCCTATGCTGCCTAACGTGATTATCCCAGTTACACCACATCTTAAGAGTCAGTAACGTTTCAATGGTGTACGGCCACAACTTAGGTCTCATACCATTGATACATTTAATTCTTGCTCACAGTTAGGAGAGGATACCCTTTTCACGTTCCCTCTTAAATGTGATTCATAATGAGTCGCACAATGCCTTTGATACATTTCTTCTTTGCAGTTTGCAGTTTGCAGTTTGCAGTCGCAAAGACTGTGATTTGGAGAATCACAAGCTTTGGGGCTGCAAAATGCAATAGTACATTAAGTCCCATAGCCCTATGTTAGCCAAAGAAGGTGCCTAAATCCTGGACATAAGCATGCAGAACACTTTGTCATTTTTAGGTCGAGCCTAGGCAGCACATGCGCTGTCTCTTCAAGACATGGTGTATCCACTTTGTGGGCTTACTGCCCACCCATTGCCTTTTTATTCCTCCCTTCGATTGCAGTTCAAAAATACTTGTTTGCTAGTGGTTAATCCTTCCTCTTTGTCCCTCCTTTTTGTATTTGGTTTCCTCCCACAGCTCACTGGCCATTTATTATTAATTACGCTTCAGTGTTTATGTGTTCATTTGGGGAACTATTATTTCCTTTGATTCCTGCTTGTGTCACTGTTTGCCCATCTTCAGTGGTTGAGCTTTGGCGCCCGTCACTTAATCTCCCCGTCCCGTTCAAATACCGAAATGAAATATCAGACGCTTCAGACGCTGTTTTCAAAATCGCCTCTTTAAATTTTCTCTGACTTCAAAGTTTGAGGATTTCCCCCAAACCCCACCCGTTTCGCTGCCTGTTGCGGAGTGCTTTACATGAGTGCAAGTTACATTACACAAGGTCAGAATATTGTTGAGGGCAGTTTTATAGAGCCTGAATTCGACTGACCTGAAGGTATTGGAGCGCTTTACAAAAGCACCAGTTACATTACGCAAGGTGCGCGGAGATTAAGTGATGCCGATGCCTTCCCTGTTTATTCATTATTTCCCCTCTACCTGACAAATGGGAGCATTTTGTTGTTGTTGTATCCAGTGCTCCTATACCTAGGGGGCTGTGACAGAGGGCGGGGCTGGCGGCAGGGGGCTTGCTGATAAACAGATGGTGCAAGCAGTGTTTTCAGTGGAAAAATCTGGAGAAGGGTGCCTGGTGAAAAGAGGCCTAGGGGAGGAGGGATGTGCGTCCCTGCCATTGGAAAGTACCTCACTGCTTTTTTTATCATAGGCTGTTCAATACTCTAGTGATGCAGTCGCACACAGAATGTTATAGTGCTGTTGACTTTCATCGAGGCACTTGTCTTTCTGTTGCAGCGTTAAAATAACTTGGAATGTGTTCAAGAATTGTTCCCTGAGGTAAGCATGTATTCCTGAATCACACTGCATGACCCAGTGTGTTGTAATTGTATTGCTCGTCAATCCCTGGCGGTACAGGACCCAGGATAATGTGCTGTATGGCTAAATATTTATAAGGTGCCAAAGGCGAGACCTATTGGCTATGCCAGTGCTTGTTTCAACTGTATGTAGTTTCTGTAGGAAACACTAAGTACTGTTTTCCAAGGTGGGGAATGTTTGTGTTTTCTTTAAAACTTTAGATCCCTACATCCGATTGTCATTTTTTGTGTGATATTTTTTTTTTTATTAACCTTCTGTTTTATTAACTGATATGGTGGAGACATTTTAAGTTCATTACTTCTTTATTGTATTGTTGTTGTTATTTAGCTAGTTTATACACATATGGAAAGGAAGGCATTATTCCATGAGCCAAGCAACTGAGAGTGAGCAGGAGATTCCCAAGAGAGACCTGGTTACTTTTGTGGGATTAATGGGTTGGGTCTTGCTGAAGCTCAGTCACACTTCACATCGAGTCTGGGGCCTCTCCCCCTTAATTCTACATTCTGATTCACTACAGCGGGCGCCAAACTATTCGGTGAAGATGTAGAATAAACGTGTTGAAAGACCAACTAACATACTACAGCACTATACAGTTTAACAAATGCTTGTATTCTATTTTTTAAAGATAAGTTAAAATCCTGCCATCAGACTGTATATGAAGAATAACCTTCAGAAATGTAATGCTTGCATGACTCAACTGTTCATTTCTCCACAGAGAACACATCTCCAGGAAACGTGATGCGGCCCATGATCGCTATGTCTAGGCCTCGGTGAATTTTCAATTACGGCAGTGAAATTCACAAAATTTGCAAAATTTCTTCAAAGCTCATGTTGCACGATTTCATATAACTTTTTTTACCGTGGTGTTCATCTTGCATAAAAAACAGTCTTGTGAGATATTAGCCAGAGACTGATTCACTCAGAAAGTGTCTTTTTGACAGATATTTTCAGTCTTTTGTTAGTATCTTGTAAGACTTTTTACACAAGGTGTGTGATTTGGGGTACAAAAAAAAGTGATACATGATACTGGCAAGCTCCATTTTACCAAAAAGCGCAAATTTGCACTATTTTCAAGGAATTTTGCGAAATTTGGTCTAAAGTTGATACAAAAAATGATGATTTGAAAACATGCACAATGCTATATTTTAGGGGCCTAATTTGGCAGTTCACATTTCATAGGGGCAGAATCCTCTACTACACATACCCTAGGTATGTGTCCAGTTTAGTTGCATACTAATCATATTCAAGATATACATGTGTAAGAAATTCAGGGGCAGATTTTCAAAAAATACACGCAACGCAGACCAGCAGCACCCAAAGAGGCTGCGCTGCGTTGCGTGACAGGGAGGGAGCAGGAGGGCACCATATCTTCAGAGATATTGCTCTCTCCTCCACTCTACCTAGCGGCGGTACTGATTTCAGCTGCTGAGTGCCACGCACACACCTTAGCGCCATAGCACTAGAGTGTGTGCGTGAGTCTACCATAGGTTTTGTAAAGAAATGCTACCCTTCATGTACAAAATACTCTGCCTATACAAGTTTTAAAGCTTTTCCCACTTTGCATGAGTGCTGCACAGTGCAGCACGCATGCAAAGACGGAAAAGAAAGGAGAAATAAAAGCATTTCTCCTGTTAGTGCCTCCTTTGAAGTGGCATTACCTTTTGGCGCTAAGCCCTGTCTACAATTGTTTGTAGATAGGGTCTTGCGTCTAAAGACATGGGCGGTTGCATGGGAACGCCCATGTACCACGCATGTAATGCCCCGTTGGCGCTAAGTAATGCAAAGCAGTGCTTCGCGCTGCTTTGGGGTACTTTTAGGGTACTTTCCAGCGCAAAACAAGTTTTGCGCAGGAAAGTAAATTCACCCAAAAACATTTTGTGCTGGTTAGCGTCACGTTTGTAACACTAACCCAGCACAAAATGTTTGAAAATGTACCTCTCAATGTTTTTAAAAAATCATCTATTTTTCCAGTGAAAGGAGCCTAGATGGACGTGTATTTTTCATAAGATATTAATAGCTATTCACCAAACACACAAATATTTGTTGCTTTTTTTTTAAGCCCCTTACAAACCGCAAACATGTAACTCAACAAAACCAGCTATATTAAGACAACAACATTTCAACTCAAAGTCACCTTATTGCCAAGACTGCATGCACTCAACTGCAGCAATAGTCCAAATTCCAAAGAAGTCTAGGACAATAAAATATCAAATCAAACAACGGATTTCGGATCAATCAAGTTTATTTTGCAGAAAAAACGCTTAAAAGCATACATTTACAAGTAGAATAAAAACGTTATAAATAAATTATACAATAGTTAAAATTCATTTAAAATGCTATAATTATATATATAATTGACTGCATGATAATAGTAGGATACACTCAATTTTCAAGTACTCAAGCATATAAATGTTTTGGACACATCCCTTATATAAACAATGCACACCTTAATAGGCTCTGCAACTGCTATTACTGAATTTAGAAAAAGTACTAAAAAGTATTTATAACAGCAGGCCTGAACGTTTATGAATGAGCAACACACAGTGTATGATTTTGCTTAGGTCAAACATAATTGGCCACGAGGTATCAGACCAGTTGCGGTTTCTCTTTGAGGGCGTCAGGGCTCCGCCCCAGGTACATTTCAAGAGAATAGAGATCACATTTTATTTTGTAAAAAAAATTCCCAAAGAAGAACACGGGGCACTGTCTCTGAGTCTGCAGTCTGAGTCTGCCCCACTCACCAATACCGCCGCAGCTCCGCTGTTGTCACGTGACTGATTGCTTTGCTCCTGGGTGGCCGGGCCCAAAGAAGCCTGCTATGTGTTTGCCGGGCCGACAACACTGCAGCCCTGAAGGCTGTGATGTCATCAGCTCGGCAAAGACCTAGCTGCAAGGCCCAGTCTCCACCCCCTGATGGCGTGGATGTTAAGTTAGCCCCGGGCGTTTTAAATACAAGCCCGGGATCGCTAACTCTCCACGTCAATCAGAGAGTGGAGGAGAGCTTGTCACAGTGTCACCCCACCCCTTCCCAACTCGTCACAGGGCGTGGTGGGACCCACCCTGTGACGAGTTGGGAAAGGGTGTGGCAGGCGGGCAGCCAAGGAGTCGAGTGACCGTCTGCGCAGATTCGATCTCAGACTGCTTCCCGCGCGCGTGAGTCGGCAGTTGGAGTGGCAGCCATTTTACACTCGAGACGGACGGACTGCATTAGAGCGGAGAGCCGAGGAGGCAGTCTGTCCTGAAGCATCGTGCCATTACCAGCAGCAGCTAGTCCATGTGGTTGCTTGCCGCTGCCACACTGCAGGCTGCCAGGTTGCTGTCCGGAGTAGGAAGGACTGGACTTGTGAACTCGCCGGGCAGTTCACCAAGTAAGGCCCAGGCGGGCAGTTTTTAACTTATAGGCCCGCGGTGGCTACGGCTTCAGCTGTAACTGTTAGTGTTATTCTTCTCTGATATATGGTGGAGCGGAATAAGGGGAGATACGATCCGATCACTCTGAAGCTTCAGTCTTCTGTCTGACTCATCAGTGCTGTAAATGGCTGCCGAGACTATAGGCATGGAGAAGCCAGTGGCGCGCCGGCTGCGCACGTCTGCAATGCAAGCACCATTAAGTAGGTTCTGGGAATGGGAAGGAGAACAGGGGGTGGTGGACAGGGCTGGAAGGGGCGTGGGAGAGTGTCGAAAAGGCACACGGCAAGGAGCTGGTAAGGAGATATGGAGATGCATGGAGGAGGGTGCAGAAAGGGTGGGAGTAGTGAAGGCAGGGTGTAGAAAGGGGCAGAAAGACAGAGAAAAATGGGTAAAAGCAATGGAAAACACTGGCACAAAATGAGGGATGTCACAACAAGGGCACAAAACGAGGCAAAAAGCAACAAACAAAACGAGTGAAAGCAATGAACATTACTGGCACAAAGACAAGAGGCAAAACCAGGGCACAACACGAGGTAAAGAAATGAGAAAAAAAGGGCAGTGATGATGAAAGACAAGAGAAATCATGGGTGAGAAGGGCACAAAACGAGAAAGAAGCACTGAAGAGCGAGAGAGAGAGAGTGCGAGAGAGATAGAGCGAGATGGGTTGAGAGAGGTGCTAGGCTGGAGGCTCTAGACACTCGAGCCAGTTCTGAAAGGACCTTGACCACTTGGAGGACTGGTCACAGGTAAGTCACAGGGGCTAGGGCCACTACCTGCTATATGCATGGGAGTGCATATTTCTCCTTGCAATCTTCCCTGCTTTTTCTGTGCCCAAGAGTGCTCTATTATAACTCCCCGGCCACTCCCCACCCCAAAACCCTGTAACGCTATACATGCTTTATCGATTGATTGGTTAATAAATTAATTTATTTATTTTTACGGGACTGACTGCTTCAAAGTGCTGTGGGTCCACTTCCTTGTTTGTTTGTGCTCACAGGCTCTTTCATTTCCTCTTTTTTGTGCCCCTCTCCCCTGTACACTCTGTTTCTACTCTCCCACCCCCCCTCAGAGATCCCTGAACCACTCCCCATTATGTTTTTTACATGATCCCAGCAGCTGCAAAGTGCTTCGAGGCCACTTACTTCTTTTTGTTGCAATTGCATGTGCTTTTTTACAACTTTTTTTACTTGGCCGTCCACGATTATAAATCGGTAAATTAAACTCGTTTCTTTGCGCCACTTGCTGCTGAAAAAGGGCGATAGATAGATGAGTTTGATGACGTTAAGATGTTGTGCTTGTGCCTCATTGCGGTTCCTGTTGAAAGAGTTGGACGGTAGGTTCTCAGTGTCAGATTAGTCTGTACCCGAGCAATGCAGAGAACGTTTATGATGGCTGCCAATGCATAGAAATATAAGCAAAACGGTGTACTATTTTAACGTGTGTTGTGCGTCTCTTTTGGCATTTGTGTTGACCCTTTTGTTTATATAATTTATAAGAATGTTTTCTCCTTTTACAATTTAGCTCTTTCTTCGGGATGTTTTTTCGGAATTTTGACCTTTCTTTTCCTCTGCTGTCCTCAGAAATTAAGCTTCGGAGGGGTTTCCGGTATTTTTTGGCATGCCTTTCCCTCTGCTGTCCTTAGATCAAGCCTACAGTCAGCTTTGTAGCTCGGAGACTAGGTTCGCTTTTGGGTCTATCTTTTCTTACTGGATATAAGTAATTATAGCCTGCAGTCTAGGAGAGAGCATTGCCAGTTCTAGCGATTTAAGATCAGTTTGGACGTGTGTGTATCTGCAGCTTGTTAAACTCCCTGACTGACATGAATGTGTGAAGACTTGCCACAGCCAAATTTAGGGCCTTGTAATGGCATGGATGGATGTCGGGGTGGGAGTGTTAACCTGTGAGAAATCGCCTTTCTTGGCTTGCCTTTAAGTTGTTTATTTTAAAAATTATCAATGAGGTAGTAAGCAGATATTTATCCAGAGTTAAAGATGCATCTTCTGCATAAGAAAGGGTTTTCATTAGTGTTTTTATGTACTTGAAAGCAATCTTAGTCATTCTTCCTGTGAGACATTTAGGGGTAGTAAGCGCTATATAAATGCAATTACAATTATGAATACTTAACTTGAGGTCAGATTAACTGCTATGAAATGTTATGTTGAGTCATTTCAATGTTATTGTACTTTAGCTCTCGTGAAGTGCTGTGCAGGGTTTGTTTGCCTTGTGCGGGGCCTGTGGTGGGTTGCCATTTTGCGATTTTGCTTCCGAAAGTCTTGAAAATGCACCATTTGCCCACTAATTTTTCAAAATTTTCTCGGGGGGGCTAACCCCCCGAACCACCCCGAACCCCCCCCTTAGCTCGTTCGGGCACCCTCGCTATGCTCACTCGCCGCGGTGTGCGGTCCACCACTAATTTTACACCTCACCACTTTCAAATGTCACCAGCCGCCACTGTATCAGACTGTAACATCTGCAATGTAAGCAGACACTGGCGTGTACCCGGATGAAGACAAATAGGGCGGGTCCACTTCTTCCTAGCCATACAGTATGCCGGGCAAAAGAATAATACATGTTCCATATTCTCAACTGCCCAACAATTATAAAAGTGAACAGTGCATATTGGAGAATTGTAGAGTAGTCCAATTTGAAGTAAAACCTTTGATACGCAAAGTGCCATACCGAAACCTCATGAACATCATGTTTGCTAGGGGTGGCTAGATCTCGTCTACAAATATCCTAAGAAAAGAGACAGTTTATGCTCCAAATACTTGGCAGTGAGGCGCCCTTCTGCAATGTTCCGTTGTATCTGGTCTATGACATATGACCAGTACGATTTTTTTTAAATACCCTTAACTAAGGGAGCGTGGGCAGCCGGCTAAGATGGCGGACGCGTTCTAAGTAAGCTCCACATCTCGGCCCCAATACCCGATGACATCGATCTGCTCACAATGCCATCACAAGAAGTAAAAGAACCTGTGATGCGGCTACAGACTCCAAGAGGCCAGACCCATGAAAACTGCAGGCGACAGCACTGCTAGAGAGTGAAACAACAGCAGAGGTCTGAAACCGCGAGGCTGAAGCCCTTTTGCTTCCGCTGCGGCACCAACACTACAGATGGAAACCCACTCAATCATCCACTACGACAAGACAAGGAGCCACGCTGCCCTCGCAACCTGGCTGACCTGTCACGAGTCACACCGCCCAGAAAGCGAGAGCTGCCGGCGCATATCATGTAACAAAGCTGACCTCCTGCACCGAGGAAGCGGTGGAGACTGGTCAGGCGGGTGCCTGGCCCCTGCAGCATCAGTCGCGGCCGCATCACATCATCCCACAGCGTTCGCGTCACAAAAGAAGAGGACCGCAGGACCCCACACGGCCGCGGAGGTAGGCGTCTGTCGCTGCACGCACCTGAGCTGGAGAGACCCGGGAGCTGCACTAACTCTTATGCCCGAAGGCCCAGGTGAGGAGAGAGGGGAGGCAGGGTGCCATCGGGCCCGGGGGCCATGTCGGGCCCAGGCCTGCGGCGCCTGAAATACAGTACAGGTGGAGCACTTCGCGACTGCCAAAACTAAACTACATGTCATAGTGGTGTTGTGCCCCTAATTGGGAGGCACCCCTTCATACAAGCTATCTCCCCGGAATCACTCGAGCATCACCGGGGCCCTTATCAGTTACCCCACATACAAGGTACCAGGCCACCCACAACACACAGACCTGTGCCCTACACAAGACAAGGTTTATGAAAAACACCATGTTGTGAGGGACGAGGCATATTGCATTCTGGGATGTGTAGTTAAAGTAAGGGGAGAAGGAGGAAGAACGCGTAATGCATATAGTCCGTCATTTAGCTTTTTTCTGAATTCTGACATAGATACTGATAGTTGTCCACCTGGGGGTAGTTGAGGAGGGTGGGAAAATATAAAACAGGCATTTTCGCCGATAGAATCAGTTTGTATCCAAACGAGATACGCGTGCCTCAGCATGCTGGGTAACAGGAATAAGATACGATAGAAATCGTCATGTTGTTTTAAAGAAGTGAGAATTTCTGTTAAGGGACCAGATGTTATGGTAAGCGCAATTACGTTTGGAGCAGTTTCAATGTTTATGAATTGGTGATAACAATTACTCGTAAAAGTGGTGGGATCTACCAGGGGTAAACTAGTTTTATTTAATTGTTGAGAACAGCATGGATGTTGCAGTAGGGACGGGTACTAATTTGTTAGCTTTTCTTGTGATAATACTTTGAGTATTGGTAAGATTAAATCGCAGCACTTGAATTCACTGTTTATGGTGAGTATTAGTCTCGTGCATAATAGATGGATTTCGTTCTTTTAATTTATGTGAAGCACAATCTTAAGTTATGTGAAGTGCATCATTACGCTGATGGAGATGGATAAATTATATGTGTTTATTTTTTAGATGCCCCTGACGAAGGGAATGTCTTCCCGAAATGCATTGGGTTGTTTTAATAAATCATGACATGTGGAACCTACCTGTGCTTCTGAATTTTTGTGAATAGTGATGCAAAGCAGCAGATATGAATAAAACGAATTGAATGGTCAGTTGAAAAAAGAATAGAAAAGAAAAATATGGATAAAAGTGAAGATTATAAAAGTGGATTTAATTAATTGGATTCATAGTCTTTGTGGCTGTGGAACTTGGTGGAACCAGCGTTGGCTCCCCCCGTGGTTTGCTACACAAGGCACAAGCATAAGCGGCAGGCAACACCGTAGGCTCGGGGGTCATATCGGGCCTAGGTCTGTGAATAATCGGCAGCACCCACGGCGACAGAGCACTGAGGGGCACGGCGGCGTGCATCACCACTGCACGATTCACTATAGTGGATGACAAAACAAGCACAAGGCTCCTCCAAGCACAACTAGTGCCCCAACCATTAGCACACTGAGGAGAGAGGCGACACGCGAAGTGAACCTGGCAAGGCATCAATAGATAAGTGGGCCCTCCTTTGCACACGCCTAGACACGCCATGGACCGACAACAGGGGGAGGCATCATCAGCCCCTTCACAAGCAGACACCATCGGCTCCCACCCAGATCACAACGGGAGGCCGCCAGATGCAGTGTCGTCCCTGGTCTTGGATTCCAAGCTGGACTCTGTGCTCAAAAGAGTGGAAAGACTGGGAACTTCCCTAACAAAAAACCCGCACCTCACTCCAAGATCGCATGGATAAAATCACCGTAGACTTCACCCTGCTACACGCAGATCACCGAAAACTCTCAGACAAAGTACAAGACATGGAACTTGCATTGACAGAAGACAGCCCGCGGCCAAAAATGCAGCCAACATGATGCGGGATTTGTCAAAGCGAGTCCACATTCTGAACCTCCTAACGCCCGGATCACTGTCCCCTTTCTTCGCAATCGAGAGGGCACATCACATACCAGTGACTCGCCCACCACCAGAGCGAGGCCCAAGCCTTTTCCTTTCCGCCTTCTGAATTTCAAAGACTGAGACACAGTCCTCCGAGAAATTCGCAAACTACCAGGAGTGCGGGTGGACAACGCTGCAGTGCTCTTTTTCCCCGACTACGCCATGGGAGTGCAGAGAGAGAGGATCATTCCTGGGAGTTAAGAGGCAGTTGAGCGAACTTATCATCCAATACTCTCTCCTCTTCCCAGCCCGTCTTCAAGTCACAGCCGGTGGCACTGCTCACTTCTTTGACGAGGTGGAGGAGGCCTGGGCCTGGCTGGAGTCTACAGGCCACCACCAGGCACTCACCGGACGGGAGGGACGCGCACAAGTCTCACTCAACCGCATGAGCAATCGAGAGGGGAAACAGCATAACTAGCGCACACACCCCCCAACCCTGCGCCGCGCCGAACCTGGAACAGGTTATACAGGAACGAAGAGATGCTCTGCAGGCTGCTGCAACGCTAGGCACCCACAGCACTGAAAGAGAACTGGACACCTCACCTGAACGTTCCCCCAGCGAGGACAACTCGTCGATAATTTGGCCCTCTGACGAGGAGACGCGGCTACCTCCTAGTATAATGCCTCAAACAGCAGATGAACTATTCTAAACCATGGGCCCGCTGGCCATCACACATTGAAGTAACTTGTTCACCAGCAATCTGCAGATGCCAACTTAGTTAAATACCTGTTGTAGCGACTTCTGGCTAGTTCATCATTCCTCCTTTGATTCACCTTTACACTGACCGTATGGCATTGTGAACTCACTATGATGCATTGTTGGGGCTCATAAACAAGCCTTCCCGAACCCCCTAAAAATCCCATCGCTCGAAACCTCGGCAAAATCAGTCGTTAGTTGTGGGACATTCCCACAGTTTGGGCGGATACCTGTTGCCCCTCTGCTCTGATACAGTTTATAATTGTTTTGTTTTTACTCTTTTCTTTCATCTCTCCCTTCTTTGTAATTTTTATTTAAAAAAAAAAAAAGGAAATATGTAATCTCCAATAGTTGGGGGCCGCACCTGCTTGTGCATGCATCGCCTATCTGCAACCCCTGGACAAGACCTCTTCCCCTCTCCCTGCAGAGCTATGCGTATGCGTACACCCACCCACTTGACACATGTCATCCATTAACATAATCACCTGGCATGTGAGGGGAATGCACAAGCCTGCACGCCGCTACAACACTTACGCCTATCTTAAGCGCAGGTCAACGCACATAGCGCTATTGCAGGAAACACACCTCACACTTTAAGAGGACCACCGACTTCAACATAGATGGCGTGGGCAGATCTATGCCACAGGTTACTACTCACACGCCAGGGGGACACTTATATGGGTGCGACCAGGACCCCGATTGCTGTCGTAGAATTGTTGGCTGACACAGATGGGCGCTATGTCTTCGTAAGAGGCCGGCTGGACGGGAGGCACATATTACTTGAAACTGTATATGCACCTAATTCAGATCAGGCATCTTTCTGGCACACCCTATCTGGGACACTAGCACGCTGGAGCACACTCCCCTGACTAATAGGAGGGGACTTCAATGCGGTGCTAGACACCTCACTGGACAAATCCTTCCCCCCTCTCTCGCGTGCGGCAGCCACATCTAATGCTCGGACGCTGGGTGACTGGTTACACCACCGGCACTTAACAGATCTTTGGCGAGCACAGCACCCCGAGACTAAAGTCTACTCCTTTTACTCCCCACCACATGACCTAGATGTCCGTATCGACTGCTTTGTAGGTTCGGCAGAATTGTTCTCTGGATGCAGCCACACAGATTATCTGGGGCGGACTCATTCGGATCATAATCCCCATCTCCTCCGGGTCAAGTGGCCAGACGCAGGCCAAGTTGCACATGTCTGGCGCCTCCAGCCGGCAGCGCTCAAGGATCTCTGGGAAGGCACCGGAGGCAGAGGGCGACAACAAGCAGTAGGCACGCTTACAAGACAGTGAGACTAATACACAAATCTGCACTCCAAATCCCAGTCCCCTTCACACAGAATCAGGTGAATTATGCAATGAGTGGGGTAACTGCTGGCAATGTCAGGACAGTGGGTGGATGGCAGAGATCGGAAACACCAGGGTCTTTTGCTGGGCAAGTTCACACAGTTAATACCTAGTTATGCCTCCCTCCCATCACTCCTGGCCCCACCCCTCTCCCCTCCTTTCCCACCTACCCAATTTCACCCGTCCCACATGTGCCATACACGAACGCGAAGATCTTCACAATAGGCAACCATTATTAGTCATTGTTCACACATAGATTCTAAGCAACAGATGAGATGCGACCACCCCAACAGTTTAGAGTATTCTATGACTACAGATACGTACCTACTGTTGATTGTACCCTACAACGCCTATGAAATATGTATGTACATGCAAAATGTCCTATGTTAACTTAAAAAACGAATAAAAGAAATGTATACAAAAAAATAGCCTTAGCTAAAGGAGTTATGGATGAGGGATCAGTCCACCAACTTCCTAATCCTAATGTGACTAACCAATATTTTACATGGCAGAGCCAAGAGATAGAACTAAACATGCACAATTTCACTATTTCAGAAAGACATGCTTTGTAAGGGGATTATTCCTCTATAGTCCATACATGTACCCAATATAAAAGGGACCTCAAAGCAGCCAAGTGCTCAATTCTTTGTAACCCTGTGTCAAAAAACAATGGTGTCAAAGGAGTAGCTGGCGAAAGATTAAGGAAAGATCAAATAAACAGATATTCTGGTGCTATCAGTCTTGCATTTACATAGCCCCAAATCTCAGCCCCGCAAAGAGCTGGTGTCTGAGCCTTGGCTTTATACATCTCCACTGCTAGGGTCACTAGTTTAGTGATTGATGGACGTTGGAACCTTAAGAGTGTACCAGCCCTATGCTGCAGCACAGATCTACTTTCTCCAGTTGGGGCCCCAAGACAGTCTACTGTCAATCTTTGTTCCCAGATAGTCAAAGCTCTCCACCGTTTCACGTTGTTTAGTGTCTATGTGGATGCTACCCTTAAAAGATCTATGGGGATTCAAGGCCATATATTCAGTTTTTGAGGTGTTGCTTTCCAGGCCCTTGTAATCGCAATAGTCTTTAAACTTCGCTAGAAGGTTTTGTAACCCCCTGGGTGTTTTTAGATAAGAGAAGGGTATCATCTGCAAAGCATAGTGCAGGTATAGGGGAATCATCTAATTGATTTGTGAATACAACCCATCAGGTATTTAAACACATCTTTCATAAAGAAGGATAAAGCGTAGGAGCAAGAATACACCCTTGTCTTACCCCTCTTTTCCATAATATATGGCTTGGGACGAGATCAAATACAATATAGAAATGATCCTTAAGACTGGTGACATATTTCCAGTAAATGAGCGCAAAACTAAACATTTGGTACAGTGTACCTACTTTGGCTTTAAAGCCTGCCTGAAAAGGGGTAAGATGGTATCTGACATCCATTGTTCAAATTTATTCAAAACCTGTCTGGCAAAGATCATCTGGAGATTATCCACTAGACTTATTGATCTATAGATCAGGCACCAAGATGGCCACCGGGACGGAGCTACATAGAGGAAGCTCCCGGGTTAGAGATCAACAGTTGATGAATATCCCTGTTTTTACCCTGCCATCCAACCCACTACCATATACCATCGCAACGAGGAATCTCCTGGGAATTCACCTTTACATACTCTCACCTTACACAAATCACTTTCTGCAAGTATTCTCCTCTTTGAGGATGAAACCTCGCTGACCGAGTTGCTTCCTTCCGGGCCGACAGTCACTCTCTGCCCACCATTGCCAGGTCTGATAATGATGCTCATGGACGACTGGCGCGCTCAGCCCTTCTCCATCGCCGTCTTTGATGAACCAAAGAACAGACTACCAGAGACCAGCTAACTGGGGAACAACTCATTTCTTGGCACTGCTGACCTGACTCGGACCCATGCATTACCATTGACCAACCGCCTCACCCACCAGCAGCAGGGAAGGTGCAGAAGTTTGGTGAGTTGATGCCCCCTGCACTGCTTTGCTGGCGATCGCGCCCGCTGTTCTCCAATCTCGCCTCGATGTGCTCTCTATCTGACTGCAACGCCCATTGTGCGACAGCGCGGAGCCGATGTCGGTCGGAGGAGGATGGCCTCCAATGGAAGCGTCCCGCACCTCTGATCGAATTACTGAGGGCTGCTTCTCCTCGCCCGAGTCACCTTCATAAGCCTCTTGCACCCTGGGCTGAAGCACTGGAGGGTCACCTCTCTTCTCCCGAGGTGATCCGTCTCGTCGAGGCTTCCGTGGCCAACGACTGAGTGCTTGCATAGGTCTGTGCCTATGCCCGCATACCTCCACCTCCAGACAGGATATCTCTCACCTTTACTCCCTGCAAATAACATGACAGGACCTTTCCAGTCCTGCCGATAACATTGGGGGTCTGTCAATCAATCAATCAATCAGTCATTTGTAAAGCGCACTACATACCCGCGAGGGTCTCAAGGCGCTGGGGGGGCGCTACTGATCGAACATCCAGGTCTTGAACATCCTCCTGAAGGTCAGCAGGTCTTGGGTCTGTCGTAGGCTCAGTGGGAGGGTGTTCCATGTCTTGGCGGCGAGGTGGGAGAAGGATCTCCCACCGGTGGTTGTTCTTCGGATGCGTGGGACGGTGGCGAGTGAGAGGTCGGCGGAGTGTAGCTGGCGGTTGGGGATGTAGAAGGAGAGCCGTCTGTTGAGGTAGGCTGGGCCGGTCTTGTGGAGTGCCTTGTGTGCGTGGATGAGGCGCTTGAAGGATATCCTCTTGCTGACGGGGAGCCAGTGGCAGGTCCCTCAGGTGGGGGGTGATGTGGCCGTGGCGTGGTACGTCGAGGATCAGTCGTGCCGAGGCGTTTTGGATGCGTTGTAGTCGTTTGATGAGCTTGGTCGGGGCTCCCGCATAGAGGGCGTTTCCGTAGTCGAGTCTGCTGCTGACGAGGGCCTGGGTGACTGTCTTTCTTGTATTTGTCGGGATCCATCTGTAGATCTTGCGGAGCATGCAGAGGGTGTTGAAGCAGGAGGAGGAGACGGCGTTGACCTGCTTGGTCATTGAGAGCGTTGAGTCGAGGATGATTCCCAGGTTGCGTGCGTGGTCGGTGGGTGTCGGGGCTGCTCCCAGTGCCGTCGGCCACCAGGAGTCGTCCCAGGCTGAAGGGTTTGAGCCGAGGATGAGGACCTCCGTCTTGTCCGAGTTCAGC
Organism: Calotriton arnoldi; assembly: GCA_963921515.1. Classification (NCBI taxonomy): domain Eukaryota; kingdom Metazoa; phylum Chordata; class Amphibia; order Caudata; family Salamandridae; genus Calotriton; species Calotriton arnoldi. The sequence goes on along the minus strand of CAWUFW010008232.1, from coordinate 654,963 downwards.
TTCAGATGGCTGGTCTTCATCCAGTCGGCGACGGCCTTCATTCCTTCATGGAGGTTGGCTTTGGTGGTGATGGGGTCCTTGGTGAAGGAGAGGATCAGTTGAGTGTCGTCGGCGTAGGAGATTATGTTGAGGTCGTGCTGTCGGGCGACGTGTGCGAGCGGGGCCATGTAAATGTTGAACAGTGTCGGGCTGAGGGAGGATCCCTGGGGTACGCCGCAGATGATCTCGGAGGCTTCGGACCGGAATGGGGGGAGGCGGACGCTCTGGGTTCTGCCGGAGAGGAAGGAGGTGGTCCATTCCAGAGCCTTGTCTCGGATCCCTGCGGCGTGGAGGCGTGCGCGTAGTGTGCGGTGGCAGACGGTGTCGAAGGCGGCGGAGAGGTCTAGGAGGATGAGTGCTGCGGTCTCGCCGTTGTCCAGCAGGGTCCTGATGTCGTCGGTGGCGGCGATGAGGGCGGTCTCGGTGCTGTGGTTGCTCGGAACCCTGACTTGGAAGGGTCCAGGATTCTGTTTTCTTCGAGGTATTGGGTTAGCTGTCTGTTGACGATTTTCTCGATGACCTTGGCTGGGAAGGGGAGCAGAGAGATGGGCCGGAAGTTCTTGAGGTCTCTTGGGTCAGCCTTGGGTTTTTTCAGTAGGGCGTTGATCTCGGCGTGTTTCCAGCTCTCTGGGAAGGTCGCGGACTCGAGGGAGAGTTTGATGACGTTGCGCAGGTGGGGTGCGATGGAGCTGCTTGCTTTGTTGTAGACGTGGTGCGGGAAGGGATCAGACGGAGAGCCGGAGTGGATTGTGCTCATGGTCTTGATGGTGTCATCGATGCTCACGCTGGCCCAGGCTAGCAGGGGTCGTGGTCGATGGTGTGCAGAGGGTCTGTTGTGTTGCTGTCTGTTGGGTCTGTCTGGGTGTTGAAGCTGTCGTGGATGTCTGCTATCTTGCGGTGGAAGAAGGCGGCGAGGGAGTCGCACAGGGCTTGTGACGGCGGGATGTCGTTGGTGTTGGAGCTGGGGTTGGAGAGTTCCTTCACGATGTTGAAGAGCTCCTTGCTATTGTGTGCGTTGTTGTCGAGGCGGTCTTTGAACGAGGTTCAAAGACCTCTGTGGCTGAGATCAGTGCTGAGCGTTACCAGCGAGAGTACTGCACAAATGCACCTAATGCTCCAAAATTTGTTGGGGCTCCGCAGTTCTAAGGAATTTGATTTGGGCAGTGCCTTACCATCCATCTTGGGATTCCCTCTCTCCCCTCAGACAGGAGGACCTCATTCCAAGATGGCGGCCCTTTCACTGTGTTTATTGAAACAGACAGAGGACTGCTGACTTGCTCTTCCACAGAATGAAAGTACTGCTAACTTGTTCTTCTACAGAAAGGAAAGTAGGACTTGAATGGAAACAGACATAGGATTGCTGACTTGCTCTTCCACAGAAAGGAAAGTAGGACTTTTTGGACCGAAGCTTCAGACTGTTTCCCCCAAGCCATTAGGAGCGGCGATCTTGTAATGGCTCCAGTCTGATTCTAACTCTAACTTATAACTTCTTCCTGCCCTATCTATTCTTCCTTTCCCACCCTCACCCTTATCATTTATTTTTCAGGATATGATCTACAGCCCCATCGCTACCACCATGCCCCAACCATCAGTCTTCTATCATTGGTTACGACTCCTTGAATTTTGGTCGCCAGTTGGTAGCCTAGATTGACACCTCACTTACCAGTGCCCTATCATTGACTACAACTCCTGGTGTTGGGACCGCCTGTTAGTAGCCTGGTTTAACTCGTAGCAGGCCAACCTCTGAACCATTAATCCTTCTTCTTATCTCAGCTGAACGGAATGAATCTGGAACCCCTCTCCACAATCGCTTAACCCATTTCTTCCATCGGGCATTAGCTGCTCACCCAAACATGGTTACTAACTCCCTAAGAGCAGTTGACATCAAACTAGAGATGGCTGGCCTAAATGTTTATAAAATTAAGTACCCTACTAATCTAACAAAAAATGTATCTAAGAGCTTAAAATATAGACTCCTCAAATCTCACCCAGAAACTCAAATCTCTGACCCATACTTCTGTTCAAATAAAGAAGCTATAATTATTGATCTTATCTTCTACACAAAAAGGTGAGGGCAATGGAGGAAAGTCCTATACTCTTTGATCTTAAACACTACCTTCAGGAAAACTACTCATGGTCAAAGACTCTCAGTAGCTCTCTCACTCTTTTGCAGAGCAGATGCAACCATATCCCTATATAACAATGGGACTATCCTCATCCAATCATCTAACAGCAACCTGGAAATATTTGATGAAATGTTCTCTGTTATCAAGAACACGTGACCAATAAGGAAGCCTCTACCTCCCAAGGAGGTCCTAGCTCCTCAGGCACCTCACAGGAAAACTCGAAGTGCACACGCATGTCCTCGCTACACCCAGCGCCCCACCCGCTTCCCACCCTTGCTCCCCCACGTCGACCACCACCTACAGTACCATGTATGCGACACCTTCCAGGGGGTCCGAGTTCCCCCCCTGAATCACCGAACCAGACCATACTCACACCACTCCTCTAGAGCAGTGGGCACAGAGTTACACAGTCCTGGAACAAAACACCTTCACCACGACTGTAACCTTGTCTTCCGAATACATTCTTGCGGGTATCACCTTTGGTCCCACGACTCTCCCCAGGGCCCAATTGTTGACACTCTTGAATTACGAATGACCTAACCTGACTAACAACCTGATTCATACGACCCCAGTGCGCCTATTCCATCAGCTCTTGAGTTCCCCACTTCCCCCTCTCACGCCTAACTCCACCCCCGCCCAGGCCTACCCCTCGTCGGTTCTTCTACATCAGCAAAATTCCAACACAACCCTGAGCACCATCTTATCATGTGACCCCTTGACCCAAACTATGACCACGCGTTTCCACACATTACTCAAATCTATACTAGGTGGAATTACACTGAACCTTTAACAACTGAAGGCAGACTACAAAGCCTCATAACCATCACCACAGAGCCCACCAGGACTCTGATGAACATTAGTCGTAACCACGACCAATCCTCTAACTTCCGCACTATTTTTCCTTGACACATCTCCCCCTCTCCTTGCCCAAGAAGGAGAACCATACACTCCCCTAAGGCCCCTCCCAGCCTGTTAGACTCAACGATTGACAGTGACATTCGTGCCCTCCTCCTTACTTAAAACTCTACAAACTCCGTTGGTGTGGACACTCTGGGCCAAATCCAAACTATTTTTGTGAATCCACACAGAGAACCTAGGCACAACACCAGAGTCATAAACAAAGCCAATCTTAAGCGTATTACCATCACACAGACTCCCTCAGCTGACACCAATCCCCACCTGAAATGCATGCTACTCAACTGAAGTTCGTCTGTTAGACACGCACCAGATATCACCGACCTCATTCTTACACATGAGCTCGACCGCTTCATCCTGACCGAAACATGGCTAAATGATTCCTCTCCTGGACTTACTAGTCCTCCCTAGTCACAACATCACTAGATTAGATAGAGCTAACAGACCAGATGGTGGGGTCACCTGCATTACCGTAACAATCTCTTGAAACAGGCATAAACCGTTGCTCTATCCTCTTGCGAATACCTATGCATTGATATTGCAAGTAACAACAAACCACTTTGCAAACTTCACGCAATCTACCATCCACCGGGAGACAACTTCCCATTCATTGAACAAATCATGGAAATCATCTCAACCAACGCTGGACATCAAGACACCCAGATCTTCCTTGGAGACTTCAACCTACACTGGAATGACCCAAATTACCCTGCAGTGAACAGCCTTAAAACCTTCCTAGCAGACCTCCATCTGACCCAAACCTGTAACAGCCCTACACAGAACAAGGGTGCAACCTTGGACCAAATTATTGTGAAGGTAGACAACATCCAACTTGAATCTATCATCTCCTGCAACTGGACAGACCACCACTGCATCACCTTCTGCATCACTGATGCTGTCAGTAAAAAAAAAAGGTTCAACTAAAGAAACCTAAACAATGGAAAAGTAGCATGCGGGACATAAACCTGAATGAACTGACATCCCTCAGCAACAACTTCCTGCCCCCTCCGGTGGACATGTTAGATGTTCAAGCCCTTACAGATCACTACAATAATTCCATGATAAACATTCTAGATTCAATTGTGCCCTTAATACTAAAATGTTTGTCCACCAAACTCTCTGGTTCAATGGCAGCCTAAACACAGAAAGACATAATCTGAGACTAGCTGAACAATCTTGGAGATTCTCTCCGTCCCTCGAACACCTCAAAAGTTTAAGAATTTCTTCAGAACCCAACTAGATCAAGCCAGAAATTGACCCAAAAAACTGTTTAAACTTGACAAACCACAATCGAATAACCAACTTAACCTTTCTATAATTGGGTCCAGTCCGCTGCCAAACTGCAAGGAATTTGCCTCCTTCTTCCTGGGAAAGATGAAAATAATTGAAAATGATCTGCAGCAGCATGGGAGCACCTTCAGGTCATACCGCATATCAGCCTCCATCCTCCATGGATAGCTGAGCCCCCATGTCTCCCAAGGTACACCCTCAAAAACACCGCTTCTTGGAACACATTCAAAACCTTTGATGAGAGCGACATTCACAAAATTCTAACAGCTCTGCAACCCTCAAACCACTTCAATGACCCCTTACCATTAAATATCTTCAGGGAGATCAAATCTACTTTACTACCACTTTGGAACAAGATAGTAAATGCCAAGGTTAACCAGTCCCTGTCCAATGCCTCACCAGTCACTTTAGGGCTCCCACAGGGGTCCTCTATATCACCCACTCTCTTCAACTTATTCATGGAGCCTCTAGCTGAAATTCTGAAATTATCCAACATTCTTTATCACATGTATGCTGATGACACCCAACTGTACTTAAAAATCTCCTCCCCTGAAAATATAAGGTCGCTTAACACAACTCTGCAAAAAACCCAGCACTGGCTGACCTGCAAACTAAATGCCCTCAAAACGGAATTCCTCCTAATCGTCCCACAAAAACATTCTCCCGAGATTCAATTATGGATGAAGCAACTAACTGCTCTCAACTGCTCACCACGCTTCACTACGCATTATAGACTCCGCGAGATTTCTGGGAATAACACTTGAGAAGAACCTGAATATGCAGGAGCACATTAGAACCTCCACCAAAGGAGCGAACTACCAAGTAAACAACTTAAGGAAATTAAAACCCTTCCTCCCCCTGGACGACTTCAAGGCTGCGGTTCAAGCCCTAGTTGTTCCCAAACTGGACTACAGAAGAGCAACCCTATGTGGCCTTCCTAGATCTAAGTTGGCTCCTTTAAGGGCCTCTCTTAACTCTGCTGCAAGGCTCATCACAGGAACAAAAAGAAACAAACACATCACTCCGGATCTAAAAGCCCTAAACTGGTTCGCATATGAGGCACGGATACAGTTAAAAATTGTCTGCATGACCCATGAAGCCTCACACTACAACACCCGAAGGTACTTGGCACAAAAATTAGAGTTATCTGGTGGATGAAGATCCTCTAGCAGCACCAGCACCTTGTTGCTGAAACCACAGAAATTCCACAAAAATAAAACGTGCAGCAGAGCCTTGTCGGGTATTGCCCCGAGAATTTTGAACACCCTACCACCTGAAATCAGACTGATCCCCTCAACTGCATCATTCAAAAAAAGAAGTTAAAATATTACTTATGAACAAAGTTCTGCTCTAGGTCACGCATTATGACTCTGTCTTTACACCCATGGTTATTATTCGAATGTTTGATCTTGTCTAATGTCTTGTCGGCTTGGTCCTGTGGATGTATCTTTCCTCAATTTGTAAATGACCACATGCTGTACCTCTCTTGATTATGTTGTTGTTTGCTTTCCTGTTTCTTCCTTCCGATCATCTGTAAAGTGCTTGGATACCCTCACGCGTATTGTTCGCGCTATATAAAACTTTATAAATAAATAAAAATAAAATATAATAGTTCCCTGGCATTGCCCTGCCCCCTTTTTAGTATATAGCCCCAATTTCCGCCCTCGCCAAGATTCGGGGATCTGTGCTCCACTAATTATAGCATTTGATAATACGTTTGTGTAGGGGAACCATTATTGCGGATCGTGGCGAAAGATTTCCGCTGGAATTCTATCAGATCCCAATGCTTTGCCTGGTTTTACTGTGTCTACAAGAGCCATAGTTTCAGCTATGGAAAAAAAATAGAATGCATCAGGAGTAGAGGGACAAGGTCCACAGTCGCACTGGAATCTGTTGCCAGGAAGGCATCCAATGCAGGTACAGAGGAACAGAGACTCTCAAAATAAGAGACTTATACTGCAGGTTGTATCGATTTATCAAGGGGATAGCTACCCTGTCTGTTACCATGTGCAAGTATATGTCAGAAGGATGTCACATCTTTAGCCCTCGAAGTCTCCAAGAAGTCCATCCAGACAGCTCCCTCCCATTCCCTTTTACTTTTGTATACTTAGAATCGGATCTAGATTTCCTGATCTTAGGTGGAATGCAGGATTTAATTGCAAGAATGAGGGAAGATTTAGCTTAGTGGCATTCTATGTTATACCATGGATTGCTCTTCCTGCTAGCAAGCGAAATAAATAGTAGACCTCAAATAGGCTATTAGAAAAGATTCCTTAATTGATCAAATAGTTGTTGATGAACAATAGCTACAGGAATATCGCACTTCGGGAGATCCACATATGGGGTAAGTGCCAGATATAAAGGATTATAAATCTCTGTTTGAATTTCATGGTTAGCTAACACTTTTGGCCATTTAATTGATCTATAGTTATTACTGGTGAGAGTCTCTATTTGGTTTAAGCTACTTTGCTCAGGATGATACGTGAACCAGCCAGGAGCTAGACTAAGCTTTAATTTCCAATGATTGCTATCAGTTCCTTGAGTTACTACAAAATTCAAGCATCCTATCCTAAACAGCTATTTCTAAAAGAAGGTAATATATCCTCCTTTTACACATTCCTCATTTAAAGATGTATGATCTTGCTTGGTCAGCTATTGATCGACCATTGCAGGTCCTCAAAACTGTGGGAAAGAGGCAGTTGGGCAAGCTGAACTGCACTAATGGTGAAAGGTGTAAAAGGGGTGTGAGAAGGCAGCTGAATCTGAACCAGATGAGACTCTGTACTTACCAATTACTGTGTCAACGACCCGCGCAGAGTCCTTTTCGATCCTCCCTAGACAGAAATAGAGAGAAGAAACTGTTAAAACCAACACTAAACAGATTCACACTTTTCTTACAGGAAGAAGGACAGAGGGGACCAGGACGAAAGTCAGGCAAAGAAGAGGAAACAGAAGAAGGAAAATATGAGGAGGAGGGCATACAAGGAGACGAGGAAAAGAGAAAAGGAAGTTCATAGGTGGAAGGAGAAGAACCAAAAGTCCCTGATTGTTACTGGCAGATCAGCGAAGGAACCATGGAACTGAGAGAGATGCTGGAGTTGAGTAGACCAGGGATCAGCACCCCAAACTTGTAACCACGGAACGACGGGAAGTGGAAGGAGACATGGGGAGGCTACCGCTCCAGCCACAGTGCCTCCCAAGAGTCAGAGGGCCCAGAGAGGTGCCCGGCCCTAGCCACACTCACCAGGGAGCGTGGCTTGACCAGGTTAGTGGAGAAGGGTGGAGGGGGGGGGAGATTTTAGAGGGTAGATTGGCAAGTTAGTTTTTTTCCCTTCTTTCAAAATTTGAGTTTTGAAATGTTAAGTGTTTTTTTTTCTCATTTAATTACGTGAGCTAAACAAGCCTTTGGGTTAACTGAGGTAAACAAGTTGGAATTGTAAAGCTTTTGGTTTATGAAAAACGAGACATGCCAGAGAAGCAGTGTTAGACCTGTTATCCTTGGTGTGGTTTCCCCCTAACTTTTTGCCTCCAGACCTCATGTTTTTGATGACTTTGTTTTTGCTAACCAGTGCTAGAGTGCTTGCGGTCCCTGCTTAAAACATGGTACCTTTGGGTTATACCCAATTGGCACAATTAATTTACTTACATGTCCATAGTAAAGTGCACTAGAGGTGCCCAGGGAATGTAAATTAAATGCAGTAATGGGCCTGCAGCACTGATTGTGCCAATCACTTCAGGAGCACTGAAAACATGTCTCAGGCCTTCCATTGCAGCCTGGGTGTATGCAGTTTTAAACTGCCATTTCGTCTTGGCAAAATAGACCTTTTGCCAGGCCAAAGCCTTCCTTTTTAATACATATAAGCCAACCCTGAACAGCCCAAGGGCAGGGTGCAGTGTATTAAAAAGTTGGACATGTACTTTTAAGGTTAACAAGTCCTGGTAGTGAAAAGCTCTTACATTTCTTTTTCCCTACTGAAAGGCCTATCTCAATCATAGGATAACATTGGACCTACCTGTAATTTCTAAATGAGAAGAGATAAACCAATTTGTGTTTTGTGTCCCTGGAATCACAATTTAAAATCCTAACTTCTGGTGAACCCGGATTTTAGAATGCAATTCAGAAAATACCACTTTTGGAAAGTTGGCATTTTCTTGCTTTAGCCATTTGGTGCCTGCAGTCTGTCTCTGGTTACTTGACTGAGTGTATTTAGCAGTTGGGCTTTGTGTATTCCTCCTAGAGAGACCCTCACAATGGGGAGCTTAAGTGTGACAAGATGGGCCATTGCTGGCAGGGTGTGAGGGAGGAGCTGGACCCAGCCCCACTTACATTTGAATAGGCTGTGTCCGGTCTCCACACAAAGGGCTGCATACCCCCCTCCCCTTAGTTAGTCTGGAGACACGGCCAGGAAGGCAGGGCATCTGTGCAATTCAAAGGCATGGCTCTAGAAGCTTCTCGCCACTTCAAAGGAATAACTATGTATAAATACTGGACCTCAGGCACCAACTCTTCAGTACACTTCTAGACCTGTGGATACTCAGCCAGGAAGAAGGACTGCGGTGCTGCTACAAAGAATGCCACCCTGCTGGACTGCCACTCTGAAGTAGCTACTGCCCTGCTGTGCTGACCTATTGCCTGCTTCCCTCTTACCTAGGTGAGAAGGATTGGACCTGCATCTCTTGGAGCAAGAACCCTGAGTGACTCCAAGGGCTAGTTGGCTGGCCTCCTGATCAGAAGCTTCAGAGACATAACAGGCTTCCAACAACCCTGACCCCAGTACCTGGACTCTGCCATTTGTGGGTCCTGCCCTCCCAAGTGCTGCCACCCCAGTCCTGGGCACTTGGGGGTTGGTCTGAAGGTGCTTCTGCCAAGCCCACCTGTGGCCCTCATCGGAACTAATGTGAGGTGATGCAAAGCCTCACCGCACAGCTCCCTGTGCCCAAGGCAAAATGACGCCAAGCCCTGCAAAGCCTCACTGCACAACTCCTCAGAACCAACGCAGGACAATGCGAAGTCTCACAAAGCAACGCTGTGCAGACCATGCACCAGGATTTAGGATACTGTGTTCAGTGGACCTCACTGGGTTCCAGTAGTCGGCCCTTGCTCCATTGCCATCAGCCTGAACTTGTGACTTTGTCCCAGTCTGGCGTGACCAGATAATCACAGTTGACGCTTTGTACTTTTTATGCACTATTTTCACTGACATCTTTAAAATTGCATATCTCTGGATCTACTGATTGGAGTTTTGTCATTTTGGTCTTGTTTTATTTATTAAAGAAAGTTCTATATTTCTAACTTAGTGTGGGATCATTTTTGTGTGGTTTTTGTTTTTACATTATTACTGTTTTAAGTGTTGCACACATACTTTACACATTGCCTCTAAGTTAAGCCTGACTCCTCTGTGCCAAGCTACCAGGGGGTGAGCACAGGTTAATTTAAGGTTTGCATGTGTCTTACCTTGACAACTATTGTGGTTGCTGCTTGACCAGGTTCACACTGCAGTTAACCAACAGCCCAATTTCTCACAAACAAGTTGAGAGAAGAGCACAAGAAACAATAGAAAGAAAAGAGAAGGCTTAGACATTGGGGAGAAAGAAGGGAGAATACCTACTTACCAGTGGTCTGTGTGTTCTTGTCTGAGGAATCCGGTTCCTGAAGAGAATGCTCTGCCAAGAAGAAAAGAAACTGTCATCAGAGAGAACAGAAGCAGAACACATAAAAGGGGTGGATGTGTAAAACTTGTCCTGACTATACAAACAGAAAACAGACTCTCGAAAAAGGATTCCCTATTGTGACTCCAATTCGGTTCTGTGAGATCCCTCACCTGCTAACACAGGAAATCAAGTAAATGAATATCCCTAACGTCATCATCCTATTCCATTACATGATGTATACTCTCTAGCAGCTCAAAGGTGACATTAAAATATCCACCAATCAACAGGTGTAGTCTAGATCTTAAGTAAGAAAGGTGTAAGTCAAGAAGAGCAATAGTTGGGGACTACTTATTGCGAGTGAGCGATTATAAACTAAATAAAGGTTAACCCTTAGGCCTCGATGTCCAGAAAAGTTCAGACCTAGTATGTTGAACGAGTCAATCTGCAATAGTTTTATAGTACAATTCAGTGATATCATCACCCAGGTAATCAACCCTTGTGCACCAATGAAAAAGGTAGTGTAACTCATTCTCATTCAAGTAGATTGGAGCATAATCCCCCTACATTCCATGACAGTAGTTTGAAGACTGTTTCTCAGCTAGCTCCTGAGAAACACATAAGGTCCCAGAGTAGGATACACTCAATACTCTTTCTATGGCCTCATCTGGGCTGTTAGATCGACCAAGAGTTTTGGAAGCCAACTTATATGTTGTCGCTAAAGAAGGAACTGTTTCTAAGTAATTATTAGTCTATCCTAGGGAATAATTATGTAAGTCTAGATGAAGGGAGCAGGATGCAGCAGGAAAAAGAGGGAGTCAATCGTTCTCTTTCAATTGCAAAGCAGAGGGACTAATGTTAACAGGATATATCATGAACAATATCACCAGCCCTGCCTGCACAAGAAACAAGATGTCCCCCACACAGGAATTGTGTGATAGCTTGGCTGTCTTTTTTGAAGACAAGATCTGCAAAATTATCAGAGGCCTAGAAGGGGACAGCACTGATTCTGGGGCTTGCGGTCCCCCACAGAATGTGAAGGAGGGATGGACCAGGGGGAGCAAAACACTGGATCAGAGGCCCCTTCTCGATCACTTTGATATACCTTCGGTGGAAGACTTTAATAAAGTAGCATTGGGGGTCTCCTCTGGTTCACCCCTGGACCCTCTTCCCCATAGGGTTTGGAAAGCGCTAGGCGCCAAATTATTCCCTTTGTTAAGACAGCTATGTAGCCAGTCCATGTGCAGCGGGATGGTCCCGTCCTGCTGGAAACAGTGGTTTCCCCCTTATTGAAAAAACCCTCACTTGACCCAGCTTGTCTTAAAATTTACAGGCCCATCTCTCTCCTTCCTTACCCGTTGAAGATCATTGAGCGATTGGTAAGCAAGGCGCTCTCGCAGTTTTTGGAGGCAAATGATATACTGAAGGATGTGCAATTTGGCTTCCGCCCAGCACATGGGACAGAGACCGCCCTACTGACAGTGTTGGACGATCTTCGGATGCATGCAGACAGGGGTCATTCTGCTATACTGATCCTGTTAGACCTGTCTGCCGCATTCGATACAGTCGATCATAAGGTCCTCCTGAAACGGCTGGAAGAAGTGGGGGTTGTGGGTCTGGCGCATAAGTGGCTGCATTCATATCTGTCAGACAGATGTCAGGCAGTGGCCCTTCCCCCCCTTTCGCTCAAAGTTCACCAAGATACGTTATGGGGTCCCGCAGGGATCTGCGATTAGCCCTATACTATTTAACGCCTATATGCGTCCCCTGGTGGACGTCATTAAATCCTACAATATAGGCTTGGTGAACTATGCTGATGACACCCAGCTTATTCTTTCCCTGGAGGGCGATCAATCAACCACGTTACATAACTTCCATGCCTGTATGCTGGACGTGGTACATTGGCTGAGAAACAATTCTCTGCAATTTAATGCAGATAAAACAGAGATCTTATGTATTGGAGGTGGGAGAGTGCCATACTCTCTCCCTGCTGACTTTTGGCCCATTCCTGCTGACCCCCCTTTGGTACCGTCTAAGACGGTTCGCAATTTGGGGATCTGTTTTAATGAGAAGTTGACCTTGGAAACACAAGTCAACAAGGCCGTTGGGAGCTGCTTCTCCCTTATCAGGGCCCTTAGGAAAACTCTTCCCATGCTTCCTATTCAGACACGCGCACTGGTAGTCAGGAGCGTTATTATGAGCAGACTGGATTACTGCAATGCTTTGCTGCTGGAATCCCCAAAGTATTTAATTGGGAGATTACAGAGAATCCAGAATGCGGCAGCAAGGCTGGCCTTGATGAGACCCCGCCAGTCCTCTGCTTCCCAGGCCCTGGCGGAGCTTCATTTGGCTCCCAGTCTTGCAGAGGATTCATTTTAAATCCCTCTGTGTCGTATTTAAGGCACTGCATGGTATGGGGCCCTTATCGTTGCAGAACAAATTCAGCTGGTATGCTCCCACTCGTTGTCTTCGGTCATCTTTGGCTAATCGGGTGTAGGTACCCCCGATCAAAAGAGCTAGACAGGGAGGGCGTGCCTTCAGTGTTGCCGCAGCAAGGCTTTGGAACAGCATACCCACGGAGTTGCGACAGACGAAAGATCTACTGCCGTTTAGAAGGAAAATAAAGACCTGGCTCTATCCCAGAGCGTCAGGCTAATCCTCTTCCTTGTCACAGGCCTCCCGTCTCACAGCGCCAGGATACCTGCTGGGTCACAGTGCGCTATATAAGAAGTGGTTACATTACATTACATTACATATAGTTTCTGCTGAGATGGAAAATCATTTGGTTTAGATGAGGACCTATTTGATGAACAGTTATAAGCAATGGGAGAGAGTTGTGATTTAAATTGTATTTTCATAGAAGATGGGGGTAAGGAATGTGCATCCATGGACATTCCATCTACTAAATTGCGATCTGCTAGAATCAGCTTACTTATGTAAGGCAAATTCCTTCTCCTTGATATTCGGAATGCATTCACTATATCAGAACGAACGAGATATAGACACCCTCACTACGCCCTGATCCAGAAGAGGACATAGTTCTTTAGGGAAGTCCTGTCTTCTCTTATTCACTCTCCTAGCTTAGGGATACTAACCATACAAACCATGGCTACCCTGTTAACATGGGCCCTTCTTCCAAATACATCTTTTCATACATCTTGTCTAGGTGTTATATGGTCATTAATAACAAACCTAGGGAAAACATGGTTGTAGTCGTCCATCTTTCTGTGTAAGCTGCCAACAGATTCGGCAACAACTTTCAGAGCTGGAGGCAGAATATGTTCCCCATGTTCTTCATCAGCATAGTGCATTTGGGAAGAAGGCTCAAGTCTAGGCTCTAAGATGCTTTTCGAGTTCATCAAAAGTAAAAGGTTCTTAGTATTGCTTAGTATCGCTAAATCCAGCTTGTTTAATAGCAGGGTTGGATGTAGATAAAAGGTTCATACACGTTAGAATATTCTTCATCCTCTCTAATAGCTGCTGCATCAGAAGTTTAAGATCCTTCAAATCTTAGCCTAGGCCATTAATTTTTAACTTTGCAATGTGGTCGGTACATGGGCGTGTTCTGGCCTCTCCATTTTGATCTTTATTAAGTTCATTATTAGAGTTAGTGTTACCATCAGGATTGAGTTCCGCAAGTGGGACAAACATGTTCGAGCAAGTAAGTGAGGGCGTTATCAAATCCTCAATTGGAGTATAGTTATAAGGAGTATCCGTACTCTGAGCTAAAGCCAATGAGACAATGGTTAGTTTACCTGGATTGACTGAGTCGATCGCATTTGAAGTGACAGCAATAGCGTTTGATCTAGGTTTAGCGCAAGAGCCTTTGCCTTCCTCTGATAAAAATGAGAAATCTTTGTTGGAGATTTGTCCTCTGTAGTTGCAATCCCTTCATGTGTCAGTAGTGTTAAATAATTTATTTCACTTAATGTGCAGTTTTCGGCTTGATGTCTGCGGACGTTTCCGGTTAAGGACTCATGTGCTTTGCGCTTAACTATGTACCAAAGCGGAAAGATTAGTGAGGCCAGGTGAAAAGTGTCTCGACGTGCAAATAAACAGAAACAGCAGCTTCCAATTGCAAACCAACAGTCAGGTGGTGGAGAATGCCTGATGTATAAAAAATGAATTTACATTGAACAGAGGTTAAATGAAGGAGGGTGGCCCAGTCCAGCCTCTTCCTGGCAATGACGGGCCCGCCATTGGCCCGAGCGCTATCCGGGCACCCCGTCCCGTGCAGCAGGTGTTGAAACGCACTTTATAGCGCTAATAGCATTGGCATATGGGGCCCTTCTCCTCCTCTGCCTCCTTCCCTCCAAATGTCCTGCATAGCGGCTGTTGAAATGCACTTTATAGTGCTGGTAATGTTGCCTTGCGGGGCCCTCCTCCTTCTTTGTGTCAAAGATGCTGCTGGTAATGCAGTCCCTCCAAACGTCCCGCCCAGCGAATGTTGAAACATGCTTTATAGCGCTAGTCACATTGTTGTGTGGGGTCCTCCTCCTCTGCCTCTTCCTTCTTTGTGTCAAATATGCTACTGGGACTCCAGTCCCTCCAAACATTGCCGGATTTCGGATAATTAGCTAGTGAATTGATAGTGATCACCTCAACACTAATGAATGAAAACCGACCAATGTCCATTAACAACACCCACAAGACAGGTGCTTCAAACAAATAACATTACCATATTTGCATTCCCTATAATATTGACATCATTTTTAGGTTTCTCTTAGGCCGTGCTTGTGAAATCTTTTGTATTAAATATAACTTAAAAGGGGCTTACATCCCGCTCCCTTGCTTTTGTTGCTTGTCATTGGTTCCTGTGCTTGCCACTTACTTTTCCTCCATTTCTATTGGCTGGGGCACACTGTCTCCTGTTTCCTTGAGTTGTTCCTCTTGTGTGCTTCTCTTATCAGTTTCCCATCAATGAAATACTGTTTGCATCTACTTTTGTGGACTTTTTTTGTTTTTTTGCCTGCACAGCGCTTGCTTGTTTACATAAACTATGTGGCTACACACATTTCAAGCGTGCTTGTTTTTATTTCATGCTGTCATGGTTCATGTGAACGCACAGCTGACAATTTACACTTCGTTGTGCCCATCACTGCCAGGCAAAACAATGCGCTAAAACGCCTCGCGTATTTTCCTCAGGAAATATCATCCCTCTTTCTGATGACATACACTGGCCGATGGCGGTGCACGCACCGCCCGATACTGGCCAATGGCAGTGCATGCACAGCCCTGCACTGGCTAATGTCAGTGCACGCAGAGCCCCACACTGGCCAGTGGCTGGTGCCCATTCCGATATGTGAATGAAGCCCCTCCCTTTCATGTGCTCGCGAGCCAGCCTCATATTTCCTGGAAGGCTTTGAGGATTGAGCCATTCAGCATGGGGGGCAGTTACTTCTTTTTAGTATTAAATCAATTTTATTGGCAGAGCACGGAGCAAGACAAAACAGAACACTGGCGCCTGCAACCCAGCGGGCCGGCTAGCATCTGATCAGATCATGGCAACAAGACAATGAATTGGAGCTTACCGACTGAAGTTTAACACAGCATGTCGCCTACAACCCAGAGAGGGCCGGCCGCGAGTTAAAAAGTGTGAAGGGGGGTGGGGACCGCTTCACCTGAGCAAGAGCTGCCGTATGATCCAGTGCGCTGCCAGGCGCGCGGGCGATGGTAGCCGGCAGCCTGTGGGAGGTCATAGTGTCATAGCGGTGCTGCATTTCACAAGAGGCAAAGAATAATGAAAAGATAAAGTCAACTCCCGTCCCACCCCCACCCATCCTCCCCAGTGAGCAGAAAACAAAAAGAAAAGGAAAAGTCCGGTCTGTTAGGCATTGTAAGGTACGGGACCTCCATTAGGCTAGGGGGTTTGTGAGTCCATCGGGGAGCTACCGGGTTAGGCGGCAAGGCTGCCCTCGGGGATCAGTTTCAGGAGCCGGAGATAGCTAGGACAGGTCAGTTCCCAAAATTCAGTAGAGAGGATGGCTATGAATGGGACCCAGACCTTGGCATAGTCTGCGTAGTTTCCCATGGCAGCCATCGAGAGTCTCTCCATACCTAAGAGGTACCAGAGTTGATGTAACCATTGTGTATGGTCCGGGATCTTATCAGTCTTCCATCTTGCCAGGATCACTCGGTGCGCGGCATTTAGCGCGAGTGCCATCTGTCTCCCCCTAATAGAACGCAAGGGGAAGGTCAGCGCATTAGGTAGGCCTAGAAGAGTGTAAGCCGGAAGTCTGGGAATAGTGGTGTGGAATGCCTTATCAATGTCGTCCAGTATTCTCTCCCAGTAGCGCGTGCGTTTCGGGCAATGCCACAACAGGTGGAGGAGGGTACCGGGGCTACCGCACCCCCGCCAGCAGAGGCCGTCACATTGAGGGTGCCACTTAACGAGACGGGCTGGGGTATAGTACCAATAGGACGCAATTTTAAAAGCAGTTTCAGCATGGCCCATGGAGTGTGCCATGTGATGTGACCTATAGAAAATATCTTCCCATTCTTTATCGGACAGTGTGCGCCCCAGCTCTGTTTCCCAGCGCTTCTGCCCTGCTGTGCGAACTTTGTGGGTGCCTAACGTAAGAAGGGAGTATATTTCAGAGATAAGCCTTTGGTCATCCTTTTTACGAATGAGCCATTTCTCGAACGGACGCATTGGTCGGTGAGCCAAGGGGCGTGTCGTGGCACCCGAGATCCAATGCGTCATCTGGGAGTGGAGAAAGAGATCAGAGTTGTGGAGGTCATAGTCCTCTTGCAAGTCCTTAAAGGGAATGAGACCCTGGATGTCGAATAGGTGCCCTAAGCACTTGCAACCTCCCTCTAGCCAGCGCGCCGCTATCTTTTGGTCCATCTCTGGGGGGAAGGCGGGATTGGAGAAAATCGGGGTCATCGGCGAGGGGAACGTAGTCAAGTTAGCCCGCCGAGAGACCCTGTCCCAGACCAACATTATGAGGCGAGTGACTGGCGAAGAATATAACCCCCAGGCACGAGCAGTTCGCGGTAGCCAGGCGTCGTGCCAGATATGGTAGCCCGCCACCATCTGGTCCATGAAGACCCAGTACTTCTCAGTCCTAGGGCGGTTCCACTCCACTAGGTATCTTAGCAATGAAGCTTGGTAGTAACGGGTAATATTCGGGAAGGCGAGACTGCCCTCTTTCTTGGGACGTTGTAGCAAGGCCTTCTGTAGGCGGGGAGAGACCGAACCCCACACAAAGCGCTCGATCGCGGTCTGAATATGGCGAAGCGAGTGCAGTGGGGGCGTTTGAAACAAATATAGGGCCCGCGGAAGGACATTCATTTTAACAGCAGCCAGCCGACCAAACCAAGTCAGAGGTAGGCGCCGCCAGAGGGCCAGGTCTGCTCGGATGCGGGTTAGAAGGGCTGTATGGTTTACATCTGCCGTTCGTGCGAGACTCTTGTGGAGGACCAAACCAAGATAAGGGATACCGTCCGACACCCAGCCAAAGGCGAAGCTGGCCTGCAAGGCGTCAACTGTGGGCTGGGCAGCGGTGAGGTTAAGTGCTTGAGATTTCAGCATATTAATTTTAAAGCCAGAAACCTGACTGAAGGTCTGTAGGTCTTCTACAATGGCTGGCAGTGAGGTCATGGGATGGGCCACCAAAAAGATGACATCATCGGCGTAGAGGCTGATAAGGTGGTGGTCTAAGCCGAATGGGATACCCTGCGCCAAGGGGTTGTCCCGGAGTCGTTGGGCAAAGGGCTCCATATAAAGGGCGAAGAGCAAGGTAGAGAGAGGGGGCAGCCCTGCCGTGTCCCCCTTTCCACCGCAAAATTATCGGAAAGCAAGCCATTGACCCGCACTGCAGCTGTAGGAGCACTATAAATGCTCGCGACCCACTGTCGGAATCTGGGTCCCAATCCGAATCGTTCAAGAGTAGCAGAGAGATACGGCCAGTGCACACGATCGAAAGCCTTTTCCGCGTCGACCGCAAGCAGTAAGGCTTCTTCTTTGGATCGTTGCACTTTGTCAATTAAGTGGCAGAGCCGTTTGGTATTGTCCCCACATTGCCTACCCGGGATGAAGCCGGACTGGTCTGGGTCGACCAGGCCCGGCATATGTGAGTTCAACCGGGAGGCCAGGATGCTAGAGAACAGCTTTGCGTCAATATTTAGTAGTGAGATCGAGCGGTAGGAACTGCAAAGCTCCGGGTCTTTCCCCGGTTTAGGGATGATGGAAATCGACGCCTGTAACATGGAGGTTGTAAGGGACCCTGTTTCCGCAAAGGAGTTAAACAATCGAGTAAGCAGCGGGGCAAGTTCGGCACAGAAGGTTTTATAAAAAAGAGCGCTGAAGCCATCAGGGCCCGGGGCCTTCATAGTCTTCAGTCGGGAGATAGCAGAGATCACTTCCTCGATGCGGATGGGGGCTTCTAAGGCCTCCACCTCGCTTGTGGGGAGAGGGGTGACTGCTGCTCCCCAAAGGTACTCAGAGGGATCTGTGAGCAGCGAACGATCGGCAGTGTAGAGGTCTTTATAAAAAGAGCGGAAGGCCGACAGTATTTCGGTATCTTCCTTGATAGCCGACTCCCCCCTCCCCGTATCACCCTAATTTCCTGCGCTGCACGCTGACTGCGCAGGCAGTGAGCCAGCATACGTCCCCCTCTATTTGAGCCCACATAGTATTTGTGCTTCAGACGGACCACAGCGTGCTCAGCTCGATCAAGGTCTAGCCGCCGAAGCTGAAGGCGCTCTTTTTCCAACTGCCGCCAGATTCTAGGAGCACCAGTGCGTTTGTGAATAGCTTCCAGTTCCCTGACATTGGCTTCTAGGGCTGCGCGCTTGGACTGTCTGATTTTATTTTCGTATGCTGTTTTGGCGATTAGCGCCCCCCTTGCAACCAATTTAAGCGCCTCCCATACCGAGGAAAGCGGCGTAGAACCCACGTCATTAATCGCTAAATAGTCGGTCAGACAGCGCCTAATGTCATCCACTACTGTCGGAGATCGGAGCAGTGAGTCTCGCAAGCGCCAGCGGGAGGTGAGGGAAGAACTGGCAGGAGGAAAGCGCATGGTCAAGGTAATGTGTGTGTGTTCAGAGAGGGAGCGGGCCTCAATGGTGGAGTCCGCGACGTAGGCCCAAGCAGCAGGGGTGACAAGGAAGTAATCTAGGCAGGCGTAAGTCTTATGCGCCGCCGAGTAGTAGGAGAAGTCCCGCTCATCTGGGTGTAAGCAGCGCCAAGCGTCTCGGATCCCAGCATTGCGCAGCCAGTCGCCACCCCCTGTTGACAGGGCCCCGGCACCCCCGGTTCGCGAGCCTGAACGATCCAGTCCGGCATCCATCACTAAGTTGAGGTCACCCCCCACCACTACTATAGGGTCAGGCGTGTTCAGGACGTCATCATAAGCATCTATCAGGAATTTCTCCGAACGCTCATTTGGGGAGTAGATAGAAGCTACAGTGAGGTGAGAATGTCCTATGCTAAGGCGCAGTGCTGGGAGGCGTCCCTTGATCTCAGCAATGGGTCCCACCACCGTGCCCCTGAAGCGTTTGGAGAAGAGGATAGCCACCCCGCCCCGCTTGCTATTCCCAGAGGACCAAAATTGTGAGGGGAAGTGACCATGGCGCATGCGGTGTGTGTCATTATGGAGCAGGTGGGTTTCTTGAAGGATACAAACATCACCTCCCGAGTTTTCTAGCAAAGAAAGAATCGTTGTTCGTTTGACGGGGTTGTTAAGGCCCCTGGCATTCAAGCTAACAATCTTGAGTTCCATTGGAAAGGGACAAGCTATCTAGTGCGACTATTGAGGCCCCGAGGGATGTACTGGAGGGCCGGACTAAAGGAGAGGCCTCATGGAGGAGGGGAACAATCATCATCGGACAAGAGTAAGTGCAAAGAAAAGCAAAGCTCATTGGGGAGAGAACCCACCCAAACCCAAAAGAAAGAATCCACATCAATAACAACCAAATATGAAGAATCTCAAGCCAAAGATCGCTAACCCAGAAGGGGCCAGCATGGAAGGAGATAACATGAAAAACAACAACAAGTACGCATTCAAAGATAGTCAAAAATGACTCAACCCCGTAGGGGGACAGTAGACTTAAGTCCGTCTGTAAGGCAATGCCAAAGGGGGCCAGGTCCTTGGCGACAGACAGTCGAACAGCATACCTGGGGAACCAAGAACTGTGGAAGGGCATGTCACTGAGCGAAGAGTGATGATTGTCCCAGGAGCCCCTCCAGCCTCACTCCATGACGTCCATCCCCGACAGCGTATCTGGGGAGCTCAGGGGGAACACGGGCGGTCGTGGGACTGTGTGAGGGAGAAGAGCACCGCCTCCCGCTCCTTCGCCATCTCCTTCAGGTCTGGTTTTGCTGAGGACCCCGGTTTCCCCACTGTGCTCCATTGTGAGAGTCTTCATGTGGTTCGGCCTTTGGGGCTCTCCTTCCGCTCGACGTCCGCCGTGTTGTCCAGCCCCAGCAGGTCAAGGGCCTCTGCGAGAGAACGGATCTGGCACAATTTTCCTTGGTGCTTGAATATGATGCGGAATGGATGACCCACGAGTAGGGGATTCCATTGTCACGGAGGTGGGAGGTGACCGCTCGGAAGTCTCTCCGTTTGGCGAGCGTGGACGCAGCGAGATCCTGGAAGAGGGCCGGGGAGTGCCCCTGGAACTGGATCGGCTGGGCCGCTCGGGCCCTGCGGAGGAGCTGCTCCTTAAGCTGGAAGTCAGGCACACAGACAAGTACATCTGGAGGGGGGGCCTTCTCTCCTCTAGGCAGGCCCACGCGGTGTACCCTGGCCATCTGAATTTCTTGCGGGCTGTCGTCCCCCAGGATCTGTCGAAAGAGAGCCAGGACATAGGATCGCAGGTCATCTCCCTCCGCTCGCCATGGGATTGCTCGGATACGGATGTTGTTTCTTCGTGAGCGGTTCTCCAGGTCTTCCGCATGTGCTTGGAGATCCAAATTTTGGACTCGCAGTCAGAGCACCTCTTGTTGTAGCTGGTGCAGATCTTCCTCACGGCGCAGTTCATGGTCTTCGAGAACGGCCACCCTTTCACCTACTTCATCCACATCCCGTCGGACTTCTTTGAGATCGGCCAGGAGCTGCCCCCTCAGGTCCAGTATGTCCTCTTTGATTGCGGAAAAGAGTTCCATCATGCAGGCCTACGTGGCTGGCCCATCCGCTCCCTCCAGTTGCTCCTGGGACGATGCGTTCGCTGAATCTGTGCCAGACGCCTGTTTTAGTAGCATCTCCTTGAGGGACTTCTCCCTCTTTGCCCATGCTGATGCCATGGTGCTATATGAGACCCACGGGAAAGGGCGGCACGAGAGCTGCTTGGGTGGCGATCGGCCGCTTTCCAAAGTCCGAGAGGAGACAGTGAGGTTGCGCTGGCCGAGTCCCACTCCACGGGGCCACCTGACTGACGGAGCGTCACCGGAGGTCTGAGGTATGCAATGGGTATGCCCCTAGACTCACCGGTCGTGGCCGGTCGGTTCCTGTGCTTCGGGGCGAGTCTCTTGAACCCCAGGGTCCAGCACCCGCGTGGCAGTTAATAGGTACAGGAGCCCAAGCCCGTTCCGGTCAGGAGGTGGAGGTACCAGTTCTCATGTTAGGCATGGTAAACCAGTGGCCGGGTGGATTGGGAAAGGCTGCTCTCATTCGCGGTCCACCGAGTGTACCAAGGGCAGTTCAGTAGTAGGGGCAGGCACAGTCCCTCAGCCTGTGTCCCTATTCCGCAGCGGGGCCCAGTGGTAGGGGAGGGGGCAAAGCATGGCAGTGATGTTGTCTCGTGGCCACAGTAGGCCTCTGTGGAAGATACTGCAATGGCGCGTTGGTGCTAGGCCAGATGGGGCGGGCACACAAGGAGGGCGCGAGCCGCACTCACCGGGAGTCCGGGGGCCGGAGTGGAGCTCCTCGAACAGATCTCGCCCACCTCGGGCGCTAAGTCCGGCCCCGGGCTGGGAGGCCGGAGGGGCCGCAGCGCGTCTGGCCACCGCAGTTAGACGACCCCAGGCTCCTGATGCGCCGTCGGTAGTGCCGTGGCCCGGTAGGGTCAGAGGAAAGGGGAAGACAACATGGTGGGTGGAAGGCCGGCCTCACCTCGGATATTCAACACTGCCCCCGATCGTAGTAGGTATCAGGCTGCAGACCAGGGCAGTCAGGGCGCCGGGCCGGGTGCTCATTCAGGCCCTACAGGAGGAGTCACAAGGCCCCAGGCCCTGCAGTTTCCAGTGCGCCCGGCCGGGCCGCGCGGAGGGAGCACAAAATGGCGGGTGGCGGGCAGGCCTCTTACCGGTCCGGAGCCGCGTTGCAGCAAGGCTAGACTGCTCCCCTTCTGTGGTCCGCGGTCGGGTCGCCGGTCAGGGCCAGCGCCTATGGCAGGGTCCGTGGCGTGGTCACTCGGCGCGGTGCTCGGCCGGGTTTTACTAGGGCCGCCGCCACGGCAGCTGCTCCAGCCCCACTGCGGTCCCGGTGCACGACGTTCAAGAGTGCCGATGCGGCTGGTGAACGTCTCTCCGCCCACACCGGAGGGAGCACAAGCTGGTACCGCTCCGTGTCCGGCGATCTGGAAGCCGGGAGATGGGGCAAATACAACGCTTTAAGCTGGCGTGGCCGGAGGGACGGAGTTTTACGTCCTACCAAGCCGCCATCTTGGCCACACCCCCAGTTACTTCTTTCTATGAAAGTTTTCACTTTGGATCTGCAGCCCCACTGGTCGTCAACAATACTGTTCTTACATGGGTACCCACTGTTACACTGCTGTCGGTGGTGCAAGCTCAGCTTGCGGCTTCATGTTGATGGCGGCTAGGCTTTTACGTTACATTTCTTATATAGTGCAGCACTGTCATGCTTCCTACTCATGCTTACAAGTCTCGCTGCATGTTTTATGCCTGTTGAAGGGTTGTAGTTATTCCTCCTTCATCATGGTGCCATACTTTCTAACCGAGTCCAGTGTGGCCACTGCGTTCGGTTTCATTTCTGCAAACTATGCGCATGCGCACAGAAGTTAGGACGTGTGCCAGTGTTTACCAATAAAAAAATTGATTTGGGCAGTCCCTGCCCTTATTAGGCAGATGCCAAAGACATTTCTGGTGTAGGCAGGATCAACATTCGCCACATGCAAGGACGGGACTTCATCGCTCTCCCATTCTGGGTCCTCTGGACTTTATTTAGTGCCCCCAACTACCTGTTATAGGATATTTTTACTATATTTTTCATCGCAGTCATCATCGTACTGGGAGGCCCTCTTAATCCCAGCTGGTAAGATGAGGAAAAATTATTTGGCACAGCTATATTTCTATGGCACCACATTTTGAGGTGCTACTGTAGTTTAAAAAAGTCACTAACTGCCCACTGCACATTTGATGACTAGTACAGCACCACATATATTTTCTATTCATTCTTGCTGCGTAGCAGTGTTTATTTTTGCAAGACATAAGTAATTACACATATCTATATGCTTGTGCAGTCTGCATGTTTTTGCAGGCCACCTCCCCTCCTCCTCCATCCTTGCTTGTACTCGCCTCCCACACCACTCCCACATCCGGACTGCTTCCTCCTACCCCCTGCACCCTTTGTGGCACTTTAAATGCTTGTTTTCTTTTCTTTCCCTCTCTCAGAGCTCCACACATTGCTGCCTTCCCTTCTGCGGGAGGCCACCCTCTTCCTCAGCATCCCCCTCTCTCTCCACCCCTCCGGACTCTCCAGTCTGCGCTGCTCAATCACGAGACGTTCAGCCTCGCCACAGACATTTTCAAGACGCTCTTAGGATCGTACAGTGATGTTTTTTCCTCTGACTAGATGGTGGTCATGGCCATTAAGGTTTAGTTGCAGTATTTGCTTCTGTGTTTCTCTTTTGCCTTGCTCATGGCGATACCCAGACCGTCAGCTCTGCCAGGGCAAGCACTACACAACATCAGGTGAATAACACACAACATTTATCTCTCCGGCCATCTAACACTTCGAAGTTAAACTTCCCATGTAAAGGACAATCAAAGAAAACAGCTCTGCCTGAATATTTCTTTATAGAGTGCTATACGTCACTGATATAAGAAAACAATCCTAACAAGGTACCCTTCCCATTTATAATGCAAAAGACTGGTGAGTTAAGGATATCATATTTATTTATATTCTTTACTCAACATAGTAGAAAAAGCATAAAACACAAATGACAACAAACTCTACAGGCATCCTCGGTCGCACACACAATCTTTCAGACAAGCAGACAAACACTGACTCAGACATACTCATACATTCCATCAGGTAGCAATGCATTAGATAGTGATAAACATAATCACATAATCCTAATGTAGTTCCCATCAATAAAAAAATCAAGCAATTTTGAATAGTATGGGAAATCCAAGGTCAGTTGATCATATTTTCAATCACTGATACAGTCCATAATCCGGTTTCTTCTACAGGCTGTGCTCCAGCGCCGACGCACGTTTCGGTGTCAGACCCACCTATGGGTCACACCTTCTTCAGGGCGAAAAGTTTGTGTGCGAGCATATGGAATGAGATGCGCCTGGGTCAGATAGCCAGGAGAGTAGCCCTGAGCATTGGAGGGCAGACAAAGAACAGAATAATGCAGGAAGGGCTCCGATATGAGGCCAACAGAAGGAAATTATCCAGATTAGTGACGACGCAGCAGAGTCTTCATAGGGTTAATGGCATGACAAGGACCAAAATTCTTGATGGTATATAACATAGTTGAAGGCACATTCTAGTAAGCTTGATGCTTGGAAACAGGATCAAACGGTAGAGACAACAATCCGGACAGGATCGCGACGGGCTCACAGCCGGTACGCAGAACGCTGAGTCATATCGGAGCCCTTCCTGCATTATTCTGTTCTTTGTCTGCCCTTCAATGCTCAGGGCTGCATTAACCTCCAGAGTTATCTTACCATTAGTATTATAACCTGAGATTTACTGGGTACATAAAGATCTATGCAGCAGGTGCCTTAACTCCATTAGAGATTTTAAAATTAAGACTTTGCAACCAATTAAGCAGAACAGATATACTTCCACGTTCTCCTTGTTCCAATTTCTTTCTGGCAAAGTTTCAATAAATAAATGTATAAGTGGAGTCCTAGATCTTGCACTGGGGTTGCATCACTTTTTTGGCACAACTCTGACGCAAAATCTAATTTGTTAAATATTGAAATGCACTCAAATGTACTCATGATAGCCCTGCTTAACATATGTGAGGTCTTAGAATCTGATGTCATTTTTTGTGATATCACTTCCTGTGAGGTCATGGGTTGTGATATCACGTGCAATGTCACGCTCTGCAATGTCACTTACATACTCCCTAACTTGGTTAGTGCTCCACTTCTTTTTAGGTCGAGCATCAGCGCGCATGCGCTGTCTGCAAGACCTTTTGTAAACAATAATACAATGCTGTTCCCTCATGCTACTTACCATTGGTTAAACTTCTGTGTGCCTCTTTGCTGCCTTCTAATTGGTTCATGCAGCAATACATCACTTCCGTTTTGTCTCAAAGGAGCACCGTTCTAGTACAGTGTCCTTACGTTTGTATTGCTTTTCTGTTAATATGGGAGAACTATTTTTTTTTAATTGTTGTGCCTGCCCGTCGCTTTTCCGCCCGCCACTTTCCTCCGATTCTATTTTCATGATGCTCACTCCAACTACAGCAGTATCCCCTTTGGTATGATCGCCGATGCCTCCGGACATGTAATTTAAAGCAGGAAGCACTCTGCGCCGAGGTTTGCAAGATACTTCTAAAACCGCAGAAATGATGCTGTAGGCTCCTGAAGTGGGTACAGATCCCGTCGCCAAATGTAGTAAGTGATCCCACAGTTATGAAAAGATGCTCCAGTTGCAGATTTCAAAATCCTTTAAGTGGTAAACAGAAGGAGCCTACAGCCAGCACAGCCAATGCATCGGAGAACCAAAAGAAACTGACTCAACCGATGTGCTGACTATATCAGGAAAACCCCTGACATTTTAAAGAATAATAATACCGTAAGCATTCCAAAACATACAAAGAGCCATCTCGCATGCTCATGCACATTCATTTAAAACACAACAATTCCATACTGTGTCTCGGTGTATGCCTGTGCCGCTGAAAACCCCCAGCAGTGCAGCCAGCCTACGATCTCGTGCTTGGAGCAACTCAGGGCATGCTAGTGAAACCGACCCCCTCCCCCAGCACTACCGTGTGCTTGGAGCACTCTCGCTTTAAGCTAGTGAAGCTGGATCCCCTCAGTGCAGCCAGCAGGCCATCTCGTGCTTGGAGCACACGCGAGTGTAGTAAGCGCTATATAAATGTGAGTACAATAATAGGGAGACTGCCTTGCTAAAGGGGGGAGAGAAGACCTATGATAAACGCTATGATAAACGCCGGCAGCAGTCAGCCCCTGTAAAACCAGACACTACTGGAATTATAGCGAGGACACCCATAACACCCTCCTTAACACTCTTCAACAGAGAATGGGCTTGGAAGGCACAGTGCTGAAATGGTTTGCCTCATTCCTCTCGGACAGATCCCAAATGATCAAGATAGCGAACAGTCTTTCGTCTCCATTGGCTGTAGGTCAGGGCGTCCCTCAAGGCTCTATCCTTGCACCCAATTTGTTTAATCTCTACCTGGAACCATTAGGGAACCTCCTAAGTAAATCTGGGATCCATTACCATCTTTATGCGGATGACACTCAAATCTACCTCAAGGTGTCTTCCGCACACGATCTCTCTCTACTCAACTCTACTCTCAACTCTATTCACAACTGGATGTTAGCTCACCAACTCATTCTAAATCCCTCCAAAACTGAATGCCTGCTCCTATCTACCTCTCTCTCCCCTCCTCCTGTTCAATCTTGGATGGATCAGCTGAATTTACTCAACAATAAACCCATCATTGTCGACAGCGCTAAATCCCTAGGTGTCATACTTGACAAAAGACTCAACCTAATCTCCCACATCAACTCTATTGCTAAGAACGCATGTTACCAGTTGCGCCTTCTCTGGGGGATTCGTCGGTTCTTCCCAGAGAAAGACCTAAAAACCTTGGTACAATCTCTGGTTCTCTCTAGACTGGATTATTGCAATTCTCTTCTGACGGGCCTACCCAAATCCCCCCTCTCCCCTCTCAAATCCATCCTCCATTCAGCAGCTCGCTTTATTTCAGTGTCTAAACGAAGCAACCACATCACTCCTATCCTGTCTTCTCTTCGATAGCTTCCCATCGAGGCAAGATCTATTTACAAAACTGCCTGCATCACCCACAAAGCCTTGCACACTTCCTCCCCTCGTTATCTGGCGAATAAATTGAAATTGTCTGGAGGCTCTAGACCTTCTCGCAATGCGGAAAAGCTTCTGCTTGAGCCCCCCTCCTTCAAAAGGGAAAGATCGATGGCGCAATCCTTCTCAGGTAAAGCGGTGAGAATCTGGAACTCGCTTCCTCCATTGCTCCGTGCCACCTCCTCCGGATCTTCAAAGCTGACCTCAAATCTCTTCTCTTCCAAAGACACTTTCAGAACTAATACTTTCATTCTCAGGCCCCTCTAGGAAGTTCGCTCATCATTGTAAATTTGTAATTTTTTCTTGTACATTCCTCACCCTTGCTTGCTGTGTTGGATATTGTGTTTGTGTACCCTACCTTTTAGTCTCCTGTTTATCTTTGTAATGTTCTATTGTGTAACACCTTTCTCTTGTAACGTAACTGGTTCTATTGTACAGCGCTCTGACACCTTCGGGTAATGTCCGCGCTTTATAAAAATGCACTAAATAAATAAATAAATAAAATAAATAGGACACCTACTAATAATCAGTGTTTTCTAATGACTGCGATGTACTCTGCAAACTCTAAGTAATAAGAACACTGTTCTCCCGCTGGACCTTTAAATTCCGCAGTGCCTATTGCACGATGTGGCTGGATGGTAAAAGAGATGGAAGATACCAAAACAACGGGAAAAGGGGGTTACGCTGGCCAGGGCACAATATCCAGATTAACTTCTCTGTATCAGTATTCGTGTACTCTTCAGCGCTGTCCTCTAAAGCCCTCGGCCTTTGTTTGTGGTAGCTGGCCAATCATAATTTAACCACGCCATCAACTATCAGGCAGTTCTCTCAGGACTCGAAGCACTCCATTTAGCAAACTTTTCTTTCTTTTCTGCGTTAGGATATTAAGCACATTTTTAATCCTGCTGGTGAGTTTTTTTGGAAACTACATAAGACCACATCTGGATAATGTAAGCGAGATGGTGATAAAAAGGCACCCTTTCAGCTTTAAATACAAAATGTAATTCAATCAATCATAGCTAATACTTTTCACGGCAAGGAAAGGCCAAATGTTCAAAGGTTTCGAAATAATAGTCTTCAAAATAGTTTCCGCTTTCTGTAAATTTGACGAATCTTGCCCACATCGCCGTTCAACTAGGGATACAGGGAGCCTCAGGCTGCCAACATTGGAATAAAGGAAACCAACCTCAAATGCCGGCCTCGGCTCAACACAGTGTGGTTCCGGACAAATCGCTCAATCTCCCTGTGATTGAAAAAAGGAAACAACGAGTAACAGTCTAGTTCTGTTGTAAAGTGACCTAATGCTCTTGGTAACAGGTTCGCGCTATGAAAAAACTACAAAAAAGAACACAGATCTCAGATATCCCCAGGTTTGAAGGTCAGACCACCTCCCCTTGAATCACCTTGACATGTGCCTCGTGCCTCCCAGTTTTCCAGACAGCAGCCCCCATCTTACAGAAAGATACTACAATATATTAGACCCCCCCCAAAAAAATTTATGTTTGAAAATTCCCAAAATTTCACAAGTGTCCCTAAATGTTTTTAAAACATGTAACTATGTCTCTAAACTGCCTGAAATATATGTTCATGAATATCCCCACATCTCCCTCAAATGTATTGGCACCAGGCAGGCGAACTAAGTCCTCTGGGGAATCTCAGTATACATTATGCAAAGGCGTTTATTTGTCAATTTCCTTTCCTTCGCGGATCATCTGCAGAATGCGGAGCTCTGCCAGATCCAAGGTTGCAGGTGGCAGAAAAGCAACTGTCACGTTCTCCTTGTCGAAGACAACAGGTGCAGGGGCTGCTGCAGTGCCCATCACTTCTGGCGTAAGAGACACACTGTAGTTTCTCTATAAAATGTCTTCTGATTGGCTAAGTGCACAAGAAGACGCCCATCTACTCACCCTCCCACATAGTTCACTCATTCTGAAACTTACTCACGTTTACTTTTCTTTTTGACCATCCATTTACTCATGTATCCCTCTACCCGCTGTTCTATGCACGCATCTATACACTCATTTGTCCATCCATCCATCCATCAACTCACTCCATCTACTAACCCTTCTTAACTCCACTAACTCACCTATCTACTAAGCTATCTAGGCATCCACCCACCAATCATATCGTTCAACCACTGGTCAACTCACCTACTTTTAAGCTATACATCTATCGGAGCAGCGCTAACAACTCTAGAAGGAAATACATTTTATCCAGGAGGCCAACTCTCCATTAGCTGAATATATGATATGGTATTGTTCACCCCTGCTACTTTAAGATTACACACAATAACATTTCGAGATCCTTTCAAGATAGGGTGACCAGAATTTTAAAGCAAAAAACCGGGACATTTCACAAAAATAGAAGATGGACTATAATTTTACGTCAAGCGAGCGCACAGAATGATAGCGCTCCTCAGCAGAGAATTACAAAACAGGCAGTAAGAACATACATAAGATGCAATTTTTAAACCCAGTAGCTTGCCTGTGAATTAAATTGCTTTCTTAGAACAACTGCTAACTATCCCTGCTTTGTAAAACATAAAAACACCTCCCCCACGTTTTAGTCGACCCTCTCCAAAAACCGGGACATGAGCTAAATTTCTCGAAATTTGCCCGGACAGCTGGTGAAAAACGGGGACCGTCCTGGCAAATCCGGGACGCCTGGTCACCCTATTTCAAGATCAAATAAGCTATCTGACCATATTAGCAAGAATTCTTTCAAAGCTATGGATACTTCCACTGTGAAACCTACTCAATTTTAGGGTTTTTCCTAATCCTTTCAGTGCTATAAAATCTTTATTATCTCCATTTCTCTGCAGGTCTTTGTCATGTTGCCATATCTAGTCAATGCCTACTCTATTTGGTGTTTCTCTTTTCTCTCACATCCCTTGATCTGCTGTTCTTTCTCTGTGTTCCTAGTTTCTACTATCCCTTTTCTCTCTTTTTAGGCCGAGCCTGTTTTTATATTTCCCCCAAAAAAAACAATAGTTCTAAGTTCTTTCACTTTATGCTGCTCCTCTCGCTTTGTGTGGGCTGGAGGTTTACCCTCCTCACCCTTTGCCCACCCCTAAAAAGTCAGTGCCGCCCCCATACCCCTCCCTCCGCTGGGCTTTCACTTGCCATCTCTGACACTAACAGAGTTCACTTTACTTTTTCTGGATTTCATGGCGCTGCCCCTAAGTGTGGAAACCAAGGCACTCACCGGAGGCAAGAGCGGTGCACTCAGGTGAGTGTTCCTTAGCATAGGGATGGGGAAAAAGGGCTCTGTCACCTCGACCCACATGCCAGGTGATGCGGGGCAGGATGTAGTTGGGGGGAGAGGGGGGAGGGGGGACTTTTAGCTCTGCAGTCTCCAGCTTTATTAAACTTTCTCTTTTTTTCTCAACATCCTCTTTCCTCGTCTCACTCCATCATGACTCGCTCTCCTACATACTT
Organism: Calotriton arnoldi; assembly: GCA_963921515.1. Lineage (NCBI taxonomy): Eukaryota > Metazoa > Chordata > Amphibia > Caudata > Salamandridae > Calotriton > Calotriton arnoldi. The sequence goes on along the minus strand of CAWUFW010008232.1, from coordinate 624,288 downwards.
CTCCTCTTTTCTTATCTTCACCTCTATCTTCTTCCTGCCTATATTTTCTCACTCACCACCGTAGCCCCTTTCGCCATTCTCTCTGCATGCCTCCAACACCTTAACCCTCTCTCTTCTCTTACCACAGCATTTGTTATCCGGGGAGAGGATGTGGGTTACACAACACAATTCCATAACACACCACATACCTGCAATACACACCACAAATTCCCACATCATGCCACAAAATGTAACAGCACAACACATAATTCAAGCCCACAACATGCTACTACACAATACATTTCACATAATTAACTCCATAATACAAATTCACACTCTACATAATTCCACTACAGTCCATACCATTTTATTACTATCCACATAATTCAAGAGCACATCCTACCACATAATTCCACTACAAAACTCCACACCACACAATTCCACAGCAAACAATTCCAAAACAACACATCTCAACCTTGCACTTCCACCAACCCTATTATCTCTCCACCATACACCCACTGCCCCTCTCATCTCTCCCTCACACTTCCTGTCTATACTACCTGGTCCCACATACCTTCCTCTATTACCTCGTGTGGTGCAAAAGTCCACCTCTTGCCCCCCTGGGTGTCCCTCATACTCATCCCTCTCTCTCTCTCGTATACTCTCACACCTCTCACTCTCTCACTCACTCTTCCCACCACTCTAATATTGGTTAAGTTCAGGTCTTCAAGCACAATTTCTTTTCAATGCTTATCAACATTTCCTTCCCTCAAACCCACACTTTCCTCCTCTTCTTAGGCTCTCTTCTACATACACAGGTGCTCCCTATTTATGGTTGTATGGCCTGCTCTCCCCTTCATTCTCTTTTTCTCACACACTGTTTCTGCTCCTCTATCTAGAGTTCATTCACCACACAAACTACCTATCCCTCTCTAGCTTTATTTCCATCTATTCTATGCAGCTCTCATACCTATCTATTCACCATATCACATAATTCAAAAACACAAATACACTATACATAGGCTTTCCTGTTTTCAGTTTCTATTTTTGGTAAATTCTGGTGGTGTTTTTCAGTGTTTTCCAGTGATTTCAATACCTCAAAAAACAGTGCTTTTCAGTGGTTACTCATTTTCGTGCCATAAAAAACAACTGAAACAGTGTTTTACCGGTGTTTATGGAACGCTTTGCTTTTATTATTGCTTGCTTTCTTCATTGATGCATGGTATATAGACAGTGTACGTACAGTGTATATGAGGTCCAAATACATTTTTACAAGTCGAACTTATTGTAGTACACCATACAATACATCTAGATCTGCCATGATGGTACGTCTGGTAGGTATTTGTGCAACGTTAATGTGCACTTTCGGCTGCCTCAGTCTGAAAGGGAAACAAGGCTCTCTTCTACTCTGTGAAGGGAAAGAAGGAACAGACAGCTGAAGAAAAACAAGGAACATTCCGGCATTTTCACGCTCTCTGCTTGTTGAGACTGTGGCAAAGTCCAGCAAAGTACACATTCCCCAAATATTTGAAGGCCGTTTTTGATAAAGTGAACCACCTTCTGAGTATCTGGGAGTATTTCTATGCCTCGCTTCCACTACCGACAGGAAGCATGCAAATACGTTTATTTCCGGGAGACACGGATATGCATGGGGTCTTGAACGGTTAGAACACCAGCTCCTTCCCCAGGGTGTGACAGGCCAGTGGGGTAACACAAAACGATGGGTCTCCCTGCAGAAAAATAACCCCCACCCCCTAGTCTCCCAAATTTCACAAATATTAAATGGCATTGGCCTGAATGGAGGCGTCCTGAAAGCCTGAAGGGCAGGGGCTCGCAGGAGCCTGTTAAAAATGATACACAAAACAACACTCACCTCTCAATGGACTCTGCAGGAGGCTGCAGAGAAATGGAACTGCGTCCACAAATGTTCCTATGGATTCCGGAGTAATGTTGGCGCACCTGAGACCTGTCCCCGCAAGGCTCACGTGACTTCAAGACAGGTGCTCTACCCCGGAGAGTCAGAGGAGACACGTCCCTGGCCAGACACGTTCGAGTCGAGGACCAGAAGTCCTTCGAGCACCAAGTGTCATTCGCCGGCCTTTCCTATCCTGCTTCTGACAACCTCTCCAGTACACCGAAGCCACCCCCAACACCCTCCCCAGGAGAGGAAAGCAGCTGTCAGTGCCACAATGGCACATTTCCCCTTACAGCTCTTACAGTAAACAGCTCCCCCGGCCACACAACGAGGAGGAACTAATGTCGAGCCGCAAAAAGAATGGGCAGCGTGGAGTGTCTGTGCTGCAGCCTGCACCTCATCCGAGCCCCAAACAAATACAGAAGAGAGGCAGTGCACTAACAGACACTGCGCTGGACTGCCTGCCCACCACTCTTGGAATTATGTGACGTAGTTTATGCAACTTAAGATGTGAAAAGCCCTTTCTACTTTCCTTCTTGGCGCAACGTGTTATCAGGAGAAGGGACTCACTCCGTTTATCTGAGGCTAAGTCAGCCTGACCACTCGGAAACTTCAAGCAAATAAACCTAATAGCTGATTGTCATTAACTTATTCCTAAAATAAATATACAGTGCCTCCATTTTACCTATACTAAAATTACTTTTAGGATTCCGCACTATGCAAGACGAGCAAAGGCAGCAGTGCAGTAATTGTGTACTCAGTGTGGAGCTGCCGTCCACTCGGCCCCTCGGCTGCTGGCATGGGCGGCGGGGTTTGCGCTCTCCCCCACTGGCACCCAGAGAGGAGTAAATATACTTTACATAGTTTACATATTTACATAGCTCCCAGAGGCGCAACTAGAGTCGAAATCGGCAGAGTGTAGCTGCAGGGGCTCTAAGACGGGGTGTAAGAACAACAAAGCCTCGTTAAGTAAATGGTCTTTTTAAAGACCTGTGAAGTACTCGGGTGCGGCCGCAGTAAGACAGACGGCAGACCACAACAGCTCCTCTCCCCCCACGTGAGCCATGCAGGGGGCCTGGTGTTGCTCTGGCCCTTGGGTCATTCACACCTCGGCTCCCAATGTGCCGGACCGGGCCAGACACAACCGAGACATAATGATGCACCAATCCACTGCCAGCATACCATGATGGCATGGGCCACGCGGATGGAACCATGAAACTCTTAAGAGCACTTAACAGTAGGAAACACAGCAAAACTAACAACACGGCAGCTGGTCAATGCTTCAAAACTAAACAACGCAAATTACAAAAGAAGACATCATCTCAACAACAGCCATACCCGAGTCAGCAGAACCCACCAGATGCACCCACACCAACTTTCTTCATTTGGAGTGTTAATTCACTCTACAGCCTCTCACATAGGGCTCCGAACCCATAATATAGCTTAAAAATATTCAGAACTTGCTTGTTTTCATAACAGCGAGCACCATTATGAAGTTTAGAGACTGAACAGGAAAGCCTGCATATAATACAATCACAGAGGAGCAGCGCCCTGATATTCTTGAAGGATTCATTTACATCTTTGAGAAATAAGACGCAGAGCTGGACAAGAAAACATACAAATGATAGGAATCTCTTTAATTGTTGAAAAATATTGAGTATTCCCTCCTCTGGGTTGATTGTATTTTTAATCTGACGCACCGGTAGGTAGCTGCGGGGACGTAGCTGGCAGTAGTGCAGAAGAGCAGTGGTGCCGTGGCCTACTGTGTTGAAATTATAGTTGCTTTTACTTCCAAAGTAGGTGCTACAGAGGGAATTTTCTTAGCTTGCATTAGTGCCTATGGTACCCTTGCTGTGACTCACGTTCCGAGCTGCTTCCTTCGCGGGCCTAAATTGCTGTTGGTTTGTAATGCTTTGGCTCCATCAAGTGGCTAAGTGGTGCAACAACTATGAAAATCAGTGAAACTCGGTTTAAACCGGGTCAGCTGATTTTCATCCGGTAGGGTACTGTCTGGCACAGTTGGTTTTAACCGATTTCCGGACAGCCTAACTATACACTACACAATTCCACTCCACACTATTCCACAACTACCAGTTCCAATTCAACCCACATAATTCCACTCCAAACCATATACATCTACTCCATTACAAAACACATAGATAAAAGACATTGTTATTTACAATACCAATAACTCTAACTCTTGCGAAGGCGAGAACTATTGCATTGCAAATGCTTGTTTTAAGACTTGTCCCCTGGTGGGAGAAGTATAATGGAGAACTGGTGTTGGTGTTTGTAGGAGGCTGGCTTAGTATATGGTGCACACTCTCAGGAATGATGCACATTGCGCTAATCCAGGCAACCCTTATGATGATTTTATTGGTCTCTGATAACCATAGAAAGCTCTCTGTGGAGAGCAGCCTTCAGGCTTATCTTGAAGGAGTGCAAAGCAGCTTGTTTTACCATATTTAATCAACAGTATAGATTAGATGAAAAAGTACCACACAGTGTTTATAAAAATAAGTCTATTTATTATACAACACAATCACTAACACATTGATATATCTCCCACCCAGAGATATCAACAATACACACAGGAATACTTCAAAATAATCGGCACAAATATACACTGGTCTCCAGGAGGAGACCAAACCATATACTAATAAAGTGGAATGCGAACTGCAAAGGAGAAAGGGACTTGAACAGAAGATTCAGAGGAACTGGGGACACAAGGAACCACCCAAGGTAAGTACCCAGGAACCCCACAGAGGCTGTGTGCAGAGTGGAAACATAACCGCGGGCCCAATGAAAGTCAATGGAAAAGTTGCGGTTGCAGTTTTAAAGAAGAAGGACCCTTCTCAGAGGAACCCGAAGAAACCCTTTGGAAGACGGGAGGTTGGAGAGCAACCCCACCCACGGATGCCCTAGGCTACCTCCACGAGGGAAACCTAGTGCATAGGGGTGAAGTGATGTCGGAACCTGCATTAGACGGCAATGGAAGACTTTGAAGAAGATGCCTCTAGAGAAGCCTGTGAAGGAGTCCGGTGGAATCCAAGAGTGGATTCTTGAAGAGGTGAACCTGCAAGCAGAGGGGACAGAGTCTATGCCCACCGATGTCAGGAGGTTCAGGAGTGAAGATGGTGACTTTGTCGCTGAAGCTGTGAGAACCAGGCGATGCTGAGGAAGACCACGAGCCATGCATGAGCTGTCCCACATCAGGTGTTGGTGTCTAGGTGGTTGGTGTCCGGAGGGAGCCCCAACAAGCCTTGGTAGCCGCAACTAGCGTTGAAAGCGAAAAGATGCGAACGTTGGGACCAGCAAGGTCCAAGGGACTCACCAAGTGTAGGAGAGTCAGAGTAGGCCCAGATGAAAGCAGGGAAGCCCACTGAAGCAAAGGAAGACCCTCGAGAGGACCCACAGACCGAAGACACAGGAGTCGCAGGAGGACCTCAGGCAGCTCACCAAAGATGGAGGCCCACGGTGCAGAGGATGCTGATCTTCAAGGGATGAGGTGCTGGAGGCTGGAGCTTCTTGTAGCCCGAAGATCCCTGGAGTGAAGAGCCAACAAGCCTTGTCAACGGCAAGTCAACACGTTGTACAGAGGTTGGGTCCCAGAAGCTGTGACAAGGGATACTATCCTCAAAATTGCAGAGAAGACAGGTCAGGCGTCTAGGGAGCTGCAGAACCACCACCTGTGTTGCTGGGCCTGGGGAAGTCCGTAGGACGACAGGAGCAGCAGACCGGTCAGCTTTGTTGTTGTGGCTGCAGATGCAGGGGAGTGACTCCTTCACTCCAATGGCGATTACCTCGGATGTCCTTGATGCCCACAGGCCTTCTGGAGAACCTGGATAAAGCACAGACACAGACGACGCAGACTTGAAGAACAGCAAGACCAGGAGCAGCAGGAGTCTTCCTTGACACAGTCTCGGTTCCAGTCAAAGTTCAACGGAGTCCAAGTGCCCAGATGGTCGTAGAGTGTCTCGGTTTCAGAGGTGAGTCTTGTTTCACGATGAATCTGAGGACCCGCCCACAGAGGAGCCATCAAGTACCCTAGGGAAAGGGTTTTAATGACTCGGGGTCCCTCCCAGAGGAGTGGCTGGACAGAGGGGAGGATACTCCCCTGTCCTTTGTCCAGTTTCGCGCCAGAGCGGGAACCAAGGAATCCTGAACTGCCTCAAACCGTAGTATGCAAAGAGGGCTCCAAATGTACCCTTCAAAGCAGTCTAGGGTGCTGGAAAGGGTCTCCATCCCAGCCCAATACGCTAACTCCTGTCTGGGAGGTGGTCACACCTCCCTGTGACAGGAAACCTACTGTTCTACCTTCCTCTGCTCAAGCTCAGCTCAGCAGCAAGAGGGCAGAATCGTGTCTGTGGTCGGCACCAGCACTAGCTTGCTGGCAGACCGTGAAAGGCTGTTACTGGGAGCACAGGGGGGTCCCCTAAGGAGCCCCCAGTGCATGGGATCATACTTCCAGCACCGGAATCAGTGTTGGGGTATGATTCCAACATGTTTGATACCAAACATGAACAGGTTTGGTGCAACCATTATATAGGTAGACATCTCGTAATGACTGATGTACACTATATACCTTAAAATGGCTGACTGCACTTACAAAGCCTGGAGAATCAACTCTGAGGTTTGTAGGGGTGTCCTGCTCATGCAGGGGCACCCTCATACTTGTAACTAAGCACCTTGACCTCAGGACTGAAGGGCCTACCATAGGGGTGACTTATAGGTTTTAAGTGCAGTGACCTCCGATATAAGGAAACATATATCTGTCTTGAAAGGTGCAAGCACGATCTCACACAGGATGCAATGGAATCCCATGCTGCAGCCCATGGGAGGCCCCTGGTGTACTTAAGCCCTGGGTACCTTAGTACCATATACTAGGGACTTATAAGGTTACACCAGTAGCCAATTGTGGATGTACCAAAGTAATTACCAGAGCCAATTTAGGGGAGAGAGCACAGTTTTTGTGGTCCTGATTAGCAGAATCGCAGAAGACTACAGTCAAAACACACTGACACCAGGTAAAAAGTGGGGGTAACCATGAAAGCAGATCCTACTTTCCTACACAACTCTCCCTCCCCCCAAACGTAAGGACATGAGACTAACCTTGCCCAGTTGAGTCTTCATTTACTAAGTGGAAATAACTGGAAAGTCCATCTGCTTTGACATGGTTACTCCCAGGTCTATGTTCCACTGAACGGTCCATCCCCTGTAGGGAAATAAACCACCTCAAAAGTCTGGGGTTTTCACCCTTCATCTGTTTAAGCCATAAGAGGGGATTATGGTCTGTCTGAACAATGAAGTGAGTGCTAAACAGGTATGGCCTCAACTTCTTCAAGGTCCAGACCACAGCAAAGGCCTCCCTCTCAATAGCTGATCAACGCTTCTCCCTGGGGGTCAACCTTCTGCTTATAAAAGCTACTGGTTGGTGCTGGCCCTCTGCATTAAGCTTTGACAATACTGCACCTATCCCTATCTCAGAAGCATCTGTCTAGACAATGAATGGTTTGGAGTAGTCAAGACTTTGTAGAATTGAGCGCATGGCTTGGTTTAGGCCATCAAATGCCTTCTGATTGCTAACTGTCTACTGAACATTTTCTTAGTCACTCTTTTGGAGGTAAGATCATTTAGGGGTGTCACTATGGATCCATAACCCTTAACAAATCTTCTGTAGTCCTCAGTCAGGCCCAAGAAATCTCTGACCTGAGTGTGAGTTGTGGGAGCAATCCAGTCCATGATGGTCTGAATATTGCTCTCCAATGGTTGAACTTGGCCTCCACCTACAAAGTGCCCCAAGTACACAACCTTGCTCTGCCCTATCTGGCCTTGATAGTGTGGCCTGCCTTCTGCAGGGCCTCAAGTACATTTCTGAGGTGGATCAGGTGATCCTCCCAGGTGGAGCTAAAGACAGTTTTATCATCTAGATAGGCTGCACTATAGGCTTCCAGACCTGTTAAGACTGTAGTCACCAGCCTCTGAAATGTGGCAGGTGCATTTTTCAAACCAAAAGGCATCACAATAAATTGATAATGCCCACTGGGGGTTGAAAATGTTGTTTTAGGTTTGGCATCCTCATAGAGTCTGAATTGCAAATAACCAGCAGTCAGATCAAATGTACTGAGATATTTGGCAGAGGCAAAAGTATCAATCAGTTCATCTGCCATTGGAATCGGATGCGAACAACTGATGGACAGAATGCTGAACAATGTCAAACATTCACCCCAGTACATAGATCTGGACCTAAGTCCATTGGTTCTTTGCTCCCCATACCATTCCAGTTTAAACCCAGCCATATGTAATAGTCTTGATCCTGCTCCCCATGGAAACAGTCCAGCCCGAACTGCCAGGGCAGGTCCTTCCTGGACTGGAAACAAGCATCCTGGGACCGGAGATCCACAGGATAGCTACCCACTGCCCCCGAGAAACTTTCTGAACTTTACAGGCCCTCTCTAAATCATGAATTCACTTATGGATGTCATCACCCACCTGGGAAGGAGGGACTATCCTGTTCAAGTTCCTAGTGTCAAAGGAGTGTTCCCTAACTCGAGGTTCACTAGTGCTGCCACCGTAGGATTCTAATCCCAAATTCGTCCTAGCCCTCTGCACTTCTAGGGTTTCCTTATCAAGGGCCAACTGCTCTTCTTGTTTCTGAGCTCAGCTCTCTCAAGTTTGAGCAGGCAGTATTCCCTTTCCAAAGAATCCTCCCTCTTGCTAGAGATGGAGCTCCCTATTGGAGTGGCAGAGAAGGTTGAATCAACTGAGAAGGACCTAGACCTCCCCTGAACCCTTTGTACCCTCACAGGAGGAATAAAGGGGGTCCTACCTCTAAGGCCTCCCTCTGTGTCACTATAACTATTCCCTGGGGTCTTCAAACTCCTCCTGGACATTCTCAGAAGCAGAGTTATGGGTGTTGGACACCCCTGGCTCATCTTCTGGAGCATCACCACCCATATCCAAGTTATACTGCCCATCTGACCTTTTTTCTTGGTAGCAATAACTATTCCCCAAAATTACTTCACTGTTAATACGCAACTTTCCAACTGTCACTTGTAAATAAATTATCATAGTCTTGAGCAAGGCCTCCATGCCTTCAATCATTGTTTCAATTAAATGCTCAATATTTTGGCTCGAATAACCCTAGCATGAGGCCTTTTTGATAGTTTTAGCATTTTATAGTTTTTGTGAACCTCACATATAACTACGTTTTTGTGCTTTAGTGCATCCCACGCACTACTCATTTGCGACATTCCACCCACTGAAATTCATTTGTAAGCTTCACACACAAACACAATTTTTCTGGTGTTCATCACTAACACCTCATATCTGAGCTTTGCCACACACCTCATTCTGCATATCTCACGATACATGTCTTCTGTGAGCATCTCATATGTGTCTCTCACAGCAGGCTTTATTATATTGGTAAGCATCTCCCTTCCACACAAACACTGTACATCTAATTTTTGTGAGCTTCCCACAGAAGGCTAATTCTTATTGCCAATTTATCTCATAGGGATTCTTATATTTTTGTGTGAGATAATGCGGGTTGAGTGTACTCTTCTCATATATTAGACAATACAAGTTTCTGTATTGTGTTGTTTACTTTGTGATGCATAAGTTTTTCTCCACCCTCCGCCACAGGAAAGCAGGCAATAAACTTCCAGTGTTTGAGAAACTATTCTCGCTCTTCTTCTTGTGCTCTACTAAACCAGGGGTTTCCAAAAGGGCTCAAACTGATTATAATTCTCAAACTGACACACAGAATCCTATACCATACTATTAGACCTGCCAGCCTTGGGGTTGTCTTTCCCCAAATGTTTTACCTGCTTACCTCCTCGTTTTGCTGATTCTTTTTGTTGGCCTTAGGACTCTGAGCACTTTACCACTGCTGACCATTGCTAAAGTGCATGTGCTTCTCCCCTAAACACAGTAACATTGGTGTATACACAACTGGCATATTTAATTTACTTGAAAGTACCTTGTACAGTGGTATACCATATACCCAGGGCCTGTACATTAAATACTACTAGTGGGTCTGCAGCACTGATTGTGCCACCCACACAAGTAGCCCTTTAAACATGTCTCAGGCCTGCCACTGCAGAGCCTGTGTGTGCAGTTTTACTGCCATGTCGACTTAGTATTGAAAACCCCTTGCCAAGCCTTAAACGTCCATTTTATTTCACATAAGTCACACCTAAGGTGGTAGGTAGCTCATAGGGTAGGGTGCCATGTTACTAATAGGTAGGACATGTACTTTTAAGTTTTGCATGTCCTTGTAGTGAAAAACACCTACATTTGTTTTTCACTTCAGTGAGGCCTACTCCTCTCATAGAGTAACATTGAGAATTCCTTAATACACTCTTTTAAGCTGTAATTCCTGGTTAGTAAAGAGTAGCTGTGTCATGTTTTATATCTTTGGAATGGCAATGATAAATCCTCTTTGCTGGTACTGTTGGATTTCACATTACTATTTTAGATATGCTACTTTTAGAAGGTGGACATTTCTCCGCTCTTACAGGTGTGTGTGCCTGCAGCCTGTCTCCAATACACTCCAATATTAGTCCAATTGCATTTTGAGGTTTAGGAATGTTGCAAAGAGCATTCAGTTTATTCTTTCTTTTTTTCGTCCCACCTTTGTTTGCTTGGTGCATGAAGATGTAGGTTTCAAAAACATGTTTTTTCACATTTGGTCTAATTACTTTGTGAATGTAAATAACAATTAAAGCATACTTGCAAACTGTGACTACATGCTTGCCTTTATCAATGTTTCACTACAAAACTATGGGATTGTATTATCTTAATGGAGCGTATGGCTCTCAGACAATGTGCGATTTGGATAGGGTCACTGGAAAGTCCAAAAGGTTGTCTTTGTCCCCCCCAAAAGTTTAGTGTTACCTATGCCCCTGCTCACAAATACTCATTGCTCTTGTGCTGAAGGGGCTGGGTGCTTTGAAGGGTTGGCGGCCGCCACTGTGCCGCAGAGGCCTGTGTTACTCCCCTGGTGTTGGCACCTTCCACAGCAAAATGTACATTATGTTCATACTTCATAGTGTAATATTGTTTGCAAGATCCTTTGTACTTTGATACACATGCTCGGTTTTCCACATAGATCCCAGTGACTAAAATGATGTAAAAGGAAAATGCACATCAAACCATTAACAGAACTATACATGATTTAAGATATGTACATTTGAAAATTTCTCTTTCTATATATTACCTCTATTTCCGTTCTCCAGTTTCACCAGTTTAAGTTGATTGGTCAATTCTTGCATTAATGCAACTATCTTCCTTTCTTCTTCTAGTCTCTGTTGCTGAATAGAGTCCTGTTAGAGGTAAAGCAAAGCTTTCAGATCATTGTTTTAATTTCAAACTCGAATGGTTTCTCCAGTCACAGTCAAACAACTGGCGCCAACAGTATTGAATTATAAGTATTAATTATAGGTATTAATGTTTTGAACATATGTTTTCATACAACTTTTTAAAGATTTTATAAGTAATCTCCTTAATATGAAAACAACTAGACAAAACAGTCTAGGAAAGTGTCTAAGAGTGAAAGTAAAGAAATTGTTAATGTTGATGATACTCAATGAATGAATGTAAGTGTAATGACTTTTATTGACTAAACACTTTAATAAACGTTGTTGTTGTCGTCTCTTAAATGATGTTATCTATAGAATGCTACATTTCTACAATATTATTTCTTTGTTTATTGACACTGGTGTACATGACATTTCTACACATATATTCCACACAAATATATTTATATTTTACCTGTAGAGCAATATTTTCACTATTTAAAAAAAAAAAAAATCACCATATTAAAAATAGAAACTACCAAAATGTCTCTACTGTGAGGATATCTTGCGTGTGATGACATCATCATGTCAATATGTTAAACTTGATAACATAATAGAGAGAACACTTGATTTTACAACAGTCTCATATTTTAAATGAAGCTTTACATTCTCCTACTAGTTCCTGCCTCTGCCCTTGAGAGCTTGAGTGAGGTGTTCTTTATTGTTTTTGTATGTATTTTGCAGTTTTAAGAGCACTGTTACCTCCATGCCTTCCTGGTGCTAAACTGGTTTGTTCCCTGTAACACAGCCATTTTTAGGTCGAGCCTTGGCAGCGCGCATGCGCTGTCTGCAAGACCTGTTGCAATGAATAAACCGACTGTATTCTCGCCTCCTACTTACCATTGGTGCAGTCCAGCATCGCTCTTCTTTGTTGCCTCCTGTCTCGTTCTGCAGCCTGACACGTCACTTCCTTTCAATGCTCAGGAGCACAGGTAAAGCACAGTATACTTAGGATTCCCTTCTTCATCTCCAAGTTTGTGAGAACTTTTTTTCTTTATTTTTGTTTACAGCGCAGGACGTGCTTGCACTTCAATGATGGTGGCCGCGCGATTTTTATTTTGTTGTGTTTCGTCTTCCCAGTTCGGGGCGGTAGCGTTCATTTTAGGTTAAGTGGTGTGGTGCAGCGAGTCCCCTTTCACCTCGTCCAAAGAGAAGCCCTAACACCTCCAAAAGTTGTTTACAGCGCAGGACGTGCTTGCACTTCAATGATGGTGGCGGCACAATTTTTATTTGTTGTGTTTCTTCTTCACAGCACGGGAAGTGATGTATAGAAACACTGCAGTGCTCTCATGGTGCTGCTTGTTGCTACTCGTTATATGGGCTAGCGCTCCGAAGTTATAAAATGAGATAAGATAAAAGATAAAAATCGACGCTGTTCATAGCACCTAAAAAAATAAAACATGGGAAAATAATGGCCACCTCTCGTGAGTGAAGCTGATGCTGAGTGAACACGTACAGACCAGTGTATCCCTGAGGGTGTAGGTGAGCTGCACCCAGCCAGGCGCCTGCGGAGGGAGCTGCGGTGTTTTACCGCTATAATTGCCTGTTTCTTCACTGAGTTAGGCTCTGTTTTCATACGCTGCCTCTTTAAATTGAAAGATATATTGTTTATTCGCTTGGCAGGCTGAATATACTATGTGTATTTACGGTGGACGAGATGTGCTCGAAGTTTTTTAAAGGAAGCAAAATAAACTCAGCGATTGTGACTGTTTTATATGGCACGAGAACAGTGCTTTAGTCTCTCCACTGCGTCAGTTCTTACGTGGAATATTTTTAATGTAGTGCGTTTGGTCAGCCAGAGCTGCTGAGCCAAAACCCTCTTCACACCTTGAAAATGCCCACTCGTGTTTCCGTCTTCTTCCGCGTGGAAAGCAGCGACGCAGCGCCCTACTTTCTGCCAGCTGGGAAGAGGGGGGTCTCCAAGAAGGGGGCGCAGGGAGGGGGTGGGGGCTGGTAAAGCACAAATATTTTATAAATTCTAAACATTTTAATATAAATTTAACGAGATAAACAAAAAATGCCAACTATTTTCATCTCTCCTCATTTATTGTAAGTACTATAAATGAGCAAAAATGAATATATTAAAAAAATATTTTATCCCACTAAATTGATATTAAAATGTTCAGAATTTATAAAACGTTCGTGCTTTACCAAGTATATAATACTCATTTACAGATACCACAATATTAAATGTTATAAATATGCATATATAATATTTAATTTAATAATGTGATTAAGTAGGACTAGCATTGTTTCTAAGTGTTCTCATTGTCTGTACATGAGGCAGTACACCCTATCTCTAAACAACATTTACACAGTTAGCCGTTTACTTATGCAACTTTACATGCCAACATACATTGTTATTGCTAGTTTACTTTTCCATTTTCACAAGTAAATTACTACATTTTTCCTTGCAATTTTAATTTATCCTTTTTTTTACCGACACCTAAAAGCACGAGTTTAGTATAAGCTTTATTATCGAACAAATTAGTTTCCGTTTTAGGTTCAAATTATCAATTTACACATTTCACAAAAGAAGTGTTTTTTTATGAATAAGTGTGCCATGTTTATTATTTCTCCTACCAGTTTCCCTTGAGTCTGATTTTGATTTCCTTTTATTTGTTTTTTTTTGCTTTCTTTTCTTTAAAGGGGGCATGGCTAGGTGTCTATCCATGTGTAATATCACAAAACCCAACAGTTTCAGTCTCGTGACCTCCCAATTTGTTAAACAAAAAGGCATAAGACAAAATCGAAAAACACAAATCTGTCACATTACTTGAGAAGGTAGCGGAACTGAGATCAGACCTATCAGCGAGTTTTTTTTTAGTTTTTTTTTACCACAATTGCCGTGTAAGTGAATTTCAGTGAATTACTTACACCCATTTTTAGGGGCGCTGCAGCGCATGCGCTGCTCTGCGAGCCATGCTGTATTGGAGTATGTGCTTGAAGCCCCGCACACTCTCCACCCCTTTTTGCCATTGGCTTGTGTCATTGTCCTTCGTAAATGCTGGCTTCTGATTTGTAAATAGGCTTGTTAGTCCCTCCTTGGTACCACCTTGTCTTCATTTGTAACCTCCCATGAGGACACCCCCTTTTACAAGTGTTGTTGCTTAGTAGGCTTTAATTACAGTCTTTAATGGTTTTTGCATGCCTGCTGTTGCTGGCAGGACACGCTCTCTTGCAACAGCTTTATTATTTTTTTTACATAGCACGGCACGCCACGCTGATAGTGGCGGGAGTGCCTTTGCTTTACTTGCCGCGCCAAACACGGCCCCATGTTTTTAACTTAAAACTTATTAATAATTTTTTTAATTGCCTCATGCTGCACTTACACTTTAATGTCGGCCGCGCCTTAGATGAGCCGTGTCTAAAGAAAGGGGCGTGGCCGCCATTAAAGTGAAAGCGCGACATGGGCGTTTTTACAACCTAGCATTTGTAATGCAATAGGTGTTACATTTACAAAACTCACGTAAATGCGAGACCTATTGCATTTCAAATGCTTGTGTTGTAGTTTTCTCTTAAAACTTGGTGGGCTCTGGGCAGATATGTTTTATGGAGAAAGGGAGGTAGTTCCATAGGTTAAGAACCCCATGAGAGAACAACCTGCTATCCCACCCACTTTTAATTTCTTTACTTTGGGCACATGCAGAAAGTCTGGTCAGAGGGTCCAATGTGAGCGTCTGCACAAAACTTTAAAGATTAGGATAAACAGCAACTGGAATGACATGCTAGGCGTCCTGGCTACAGCTCCATGTAGCTATATCAACGTCAAAGATCACAAACCGTTGCAGATGAAAAACAAAAATGGAGGTCATCATGTCATTATTTGTCATGTGGCTGAAATAGATGGCCAGTGGGTTAATATGCTTGCTGCATGGATTATGGACTACACAATAAACGCTTTGATTCTATTCAGATCGTGTTTTTTTTTCACTGATTAGTAAAAACATTTAGCCATTTCCTAAATATAAAACCATAATTTAAGCAACATATAGCATAATGTAGGTATACTTTATGATGTCACTCCCAGGATTTTCTGCTGCCAAGTACACATTGGGTGAAAAATATCAGAACGTGTACCATGTTTCACCATACAATATTTCTACACACACGCGCACACACACACACACATATATGTATTGTGCCTTATTCACAAAGCAGCAAATGCATATCTTCACCCAAATGAGTGTTAACATTATGGCTCATATACCAAATATGTTGGAAAAAGTGGTAGCATTCACCACACCTAGAAAATACCGGTATCCAAAGTGAGGTATTTGCCCAGTTTGGTAAATACATCTTATTCAATGTCATGGATACAAAATGGGGAATTGTATGTGGAATTGGAGTTTATCAGACTAAAATCCGCATGTATCGGACTTTTCCTGCACTTTTCTGTCATACATTTTGGCAGGTTGGACCTGTTAAATATAGTCATACAAAATTATGGGAGTAAGATGGTTATGGCAAAACTGAAACTTCCGATCTCTGAGTAAAGTAAACTCCTGTTTGTGAAAGGTTTGGAATTTACTTTCAATCACAGAATCAGGGCCGTCATCTGCAAGCAGGTCCTAATTCAAAACAGAATCTTATGGACGCTCCCTAGCAGAGCATTAGACCGTGGGCAGTGACGTAGCAAGAGTGCCATGAGCCCTCATGTAAGTAAGGGTAATACCCTGCAAGCCACAGTTGAGTAGTGAAATACAGCCATAATTGTGGTCCAGAGGGCCTTTTAAACGCTTGGCCCCAGTGTCACTGCACCTGCTGCACTACTGATAGGTACAACCCTGACTATGGGGATGTAATAAAAAGGATACTCCTATACATAGTGGAAAGTAAATAATGTCTGATTGATAGTTGGTGGTGGTTGGGTCACAGTTAAAAACTCATCTTGCTTTACATGTACCTATAGTAAGTAGAACATCTATTAAACAATTTGTGTATAAAAGAAACATTCAGCAGCCCGCCCCCATAAAGTCTTTCTCCTTCTCCTGAGTGTGTGCTCTATGCCTGTGCTCACCTGTGGTATTGATGAAGCACACATTCTATGCGTGGAAACTGTGTACTTTTGTTTAATGGTGACTTGTGCAAGAGCATCTTACTTGCATCATAAAGAGATGTCCTACTGCACCAGGCTTAAAGCCTTTCTGCTCTATTTGCCATTAGAGGAGCCCCTTGAAGACCTCAGAGACCCTGTAGTGGTTTCACCCATGTCTGTTTTTCTGAACTGCAAGCCATCCAAATGCAGTCCAGAGATTTACCCTGGGACAATACCTGGATGAATCCACTTTGGCTTCATCGGCAGCTATGTCCTCTGAACTACTGCATAGAAATTGCTCAGTGCCAGTTGGAATGACTGATCTTTAACTTCCCAATGCATTTACTCTTCACCATGAACAACTCTGACCTTACTTTATGAAAAACAAACCTGGGAATATGTCTGGAAAGATGCTACTTGTAAACTTTGTCTACATCCCTTCCTCAAAATCTTGACATTTATTCGGTAAACAAAGCAGTGAAAGTTTGATATCCTTTATCCAGCACTGAATTCTGTAAGCTAATTCCCGTCCTTAATGCCTAGTGTTCCAGGAAGGTCATGAAACACCCCCTCCAAGTAACTCTGAGTGCCTCTGTCTGAGCTTCCAATAACTGAAGAAATGCCTTAATGTTTTTAACTGATATTTTTCGTCATCATGGATTCCCTCATACTATTATATCTGATTGAGGTACTAAATGTCTTTCATGGCTTGTGTAAGGCATTGGGAGTTGAACAAGCTCTTTCTTCAGGTTACCATCCCCAGTCATATGAATAAACAGAGTGAACAAATTAAGTTTTGGAGCACTTTCAGTGGTGCTACTGTAATGCAACTGAAGATATTTGGATTTTCAATTTACCAACTACAGATTGTTCCTATAAAATGCAACCCATAGTTTGGGTGACCAGACGTCCCGGATTTCCCCGGACAGTCCCGGTTTTCTTAAGACTGTCCCGGTGTCCCGACACCTTTCTAAATTTTAAATACATGTCCCGGTTGTGGGTGTGTATATATATGTATATGTGTATATGTGTATATATATAAATATATATATATATATATATAAAATACAAAAAGAGTTGCCTCTAGGTGGGATGCATTCCCAGGTGGAAATTATGCCAAAGCAAGGGCACACGCCATGAACAAAGTCCTTTTCTGGTTACCTGCCAGACGCGTTTCGGGCCAACGCCCTCTTCAGTGGCAGACCATGTGACGTGCCGGCATGCGGCAACCACCAGTGGGAAACACTTGCGGGTCCGCGGCTGCTTTATTGGGGCAGCTAACTGTGGAACAGGAGGTGCCTGTTATATGCAGGGGTGCCGGCGCGAACATCGGCAATCCTTTAAAGACATTTTTGAATGTGAGTGCCGGCGGCGACCCACTTGGGTTTTACTGAACCACCAGTCCCAGGAAGCATTGCTTTAGGTGGTTCACCTGAGCATAATTATTACGGGGATTTACTGGTGGTTGCCGCATGCCGGCACGTCACATGGTCTGCCACTGAAGAGGGCGTTGGCCCGAAACGCGTCTGGCAGGTAACCAGAAAAGGACTTTGTTCATGGCGTGTGCCCTTGCTTTGGCGTAATTTCCACCTGGGAGTGCATCCCACGTAGAGGCAACTCTTTTTGTATTTTGTACAGCGGCCTGCCTGGTCGCGGGATTGTACCACCGCGAAACACTTGCGGGTCCGCGGCTGCTTTATTGGGGCAGCTAACTGTGGAACAGGAGGTGCCTGTTATATGCAGGGGTGCCGGCGCGAACATCGGCAATCCTTTAAAGACATTTTTGAATATCAGTGCCGGCGGCGACCCACTTGGGTTTTACTGAACCACCAGTCCCAGGAAGCATTGCTTCAGGTGGTTCACCTGAGCATAATTATTACGGGGATTTACTGGTGGTTGCTGCATGCCGGCACGTCACATGGTCTGCCACTGAAGAGGGCGTTGGCCCGAAACGCGTCTGGCAGGTAACCAGAAAAGGACTTTGTTCATGGCGTGTGCCCTTGCTTTGGCGTAATTTCCACCTGGGAGTGCATCCCACCTAGAGGCAACTCTATATATATATATATATTTCATCAAACAAGTTGCCCTGGGGAGTGCGAACTCGTAAACATGAAAGCCGCAGCAGTCTCGTGGTTCACCTTTATCCAAATCCTGGCTCAACGCGTTTCAAGCTATGTGCTCTTGTTCACGAGCCCCTTCTGGCAAGGAAATAACAGCAACCAACGGATTAAGGACACCTGCTCTTTATTAGTAATGTTACACCCATGTGGGCGTGTCCTTTTTCACCATATGCCTCCAGTGCATTATGGTATATGCAGTCCCGAAATCCAAATTACTGCCCAAGTGGGTGGCGCTGTAATCCCAACATCCATAAAAATAATATATATATAATATATATAAAATCCAACTCTCCGGTGTCGGAGGACGCCAGAGAGTTGGATTTTCCCTTCCAGGTAAGTGGCAAAGCTAACAACAGCGGGAGCCGGGGTCGGCACATCCGGCAGACACCGGCTGGTGAATTGCATATAGTATTGTGTTGAACAAAGTGAAATTAAGTTTAAACATAGCGCGGAGATGAGTGAAGAAGAATGTGCTGCCAGACAGCAGGAAGCTCTGAAATTATTCAATGAAAGTAATTTTGAACGGATTACGGAAGGCAATGCTAGTATTCTATTCACAAATGATTTGGGGGAAAATCTGAATCTTTTGGGGAAATTGAAAAAAAGAGAAATATTGTGCTGGTGGGAGAGTGCATCTCTCAAGCAATATGTCCAGGTGGGCAGTGTACCGAGAGGTTTGCGTATCATGATTACACCAACATACGAGAACCCTCACCCAGACCTCCTCAAAGAATGGGCGAAACATAATGCGCAAAGCTCTATGGGGATGATCCACATGTTGATAAAGTATGCTGAAATAGAACGAGCTGAAGTTGTTGAGAAAATCAAAGAGCTTAATATCAAATTAGAGCAAGATAGCAATCAAGAAAGAATAAAAAATTCCAAGGAGAACTTAAAGAACGGTTGCACAAGTATGAATTTAGAATTAAGGAGAGAAAAGCCACCAAGTTTTTACGCAATCGCCTTGACTACCAGAGAGGGCAAATATATACATTTGCCAAACGCTTCGACAATTTGAGACGTCAAAGAATACAAGACACCAATAAATCGTACCAAGAACAGTCTGGGAGTGAAATTAGCTCTGATACAGGATCCGAAGTTGAAGTTGATGATCCAACAAGAAAAGAAGGCGCAACAGTCAAATTCTCTACATAAGATGAATTGCGTTTTTTACAGGAAGATCAACGCAAAGAGTTCAAAGCGGGAAGAGGGCGAGGAAGACCCAGTGGAGGCGGAAACAAAGGAGGGGTGGCGAAGGGCGAAGAAGGAATACGGGAAGACTCTTTAGAGAAGAGTACACGCAATCAAAAGAAGAAGAGCAAATAAATGATAACAATGTCACTGTCATAAATCTAAGCTCTGCCGATCTGACCAACAAAGACGTCAGAACATTGGAGTTGGGACTTTCTTATTGCTATAAAAACAGTTTTGATTACTCGAGCACCAGAATTGATTGTACAAATTTATAAGAAAACTGAAATTAACTAAAGTACACATGCAGCGAGAGTCAGCTGCTGGAATCACAGGAGCTATAACGGAAGATGCATGTATATCGTTGATAATGGATGAATTACCTATGACATACAGTAATTTACCAAGTGATTTGTCAGATGATGATATTCTGGGGGATCTGCTAGCCCTGCAAGAAGAAGGGAGGGCGGACAGTAATGTAGAGACCACCAAGAGTCTTGAGAGTACTGATGTATTGATTAAAAGAGGAGGTATCACTCCATTTAGACCAAGATCCAGATATATCCCGAGTATGGCGAGAGATAATCTGAACATTTTTTCTGACAATCTTGCTAAAGAATTCCGACATATCAATGAATCCACCAGACATAATTTGAATTCATTTAATCAAAGAGACAAAGACTTTTTTGAAACAATAAGTAAATTGAAAAAGATGGATAATGTAATTGTGAAACCTTCAGAAAAAGGTGGAAATGTAGTTCTGTGGGATCAAGAACTATACAAAAATGAAGCTATGTCACAGCTGAATGATAGAAACTGCTATATCCCAATAACAATGGATCATTACACATTTATCTTTTTTTTTTTTTTGATTTTTTTCTTTTCTTGAGACAGTATATACAAAATAACATTGCATGGTTGTGATACAATTCATAAACGTTCATATATCTGAATAAAGAAAAAAACTGAAAAAGACATCACTAACACCACAGATATAAGTCCAGAATTGGGCTAGGTTTCACAGACAAATCAATAATTAATTAAACAAACATATCAATTCAATTAATCAGAAACTTATCGATCCTAACTTTTTGGATCCAATCTGATATAGGAGACCAAATTTAACATCCCATGGCTCTTTTCCTTCTCCCTTTAGTCTTATAAATTGAAACTTCAAGGTTGTATGTAGCTAGGAGTCTTGACCGCCAATTAATAAAGGTGGGTGGGTCGGGACTAATCCACTCATTAGTAATACAGGCGCGTACCAGCGCCATAGCTATAAATACAATAGCAGTTTTGGAACTCGATCTTGTATTAGCCTCCCTATCAGACCCTACACCAATCATTACTAATTCTTCTGTTATTATAATCGGGGATCCAAGTATTATATCTAAGAAGTCCTTGATTTCTTAAAAAACACCAGCAGTTTAGGACAGGAAAAAAACATGTGAATCGAATCCGCAGCCAGTAAATCACACCTATTGCATTTGTCCCCCCTCGTTGCTCCCCATCTTGCAATTTTACCAGGAATATAGTATAGGTCGAAAAGGGCCATATAATGCTGATTGCGTAATCTTCCAGTCATTAAAACCTGGTTAGCAAGATCCAGAGATTTTGTTAAATCTAAATCCTCCACTCCCAGTTTAGTCTCCCATTTTATTTTCCATAAGCCTAAATCATCGGGGAATATTTCCACTAATTGTTGGTAGAAATGACCAATTGAGGTTTTTATCATCTTTTTTCAATTAGGGAATTTTAACAAACTGTTGTCCTATTCCTGGCCCCATCCGCGCCAAGTAACTTCGGATTTGCAGGTATTTAAAAAAATCTTGTTTCCCTAAGCCAAATTTCTCCTGTAAATCTGAAAATGCTAAAAGTAGGCCATTATCATACATATCCCCTAAACACACTATTCCTTTAAAACCCCATCTGAGTGTTACTTGATCTCGATAGATTATTGGGAGCAACCTAGGAGCAAAGAAGGGGGTATAAGCATTGAGGTTAAAAATATGTATCTTGCATTTAATTTGTTTCCAGACTGCGTATGCAGCCTTAAGTATCTTAAACTTTGTTTTTTGAAGTAGCTGGGCTCAATTACTTTAACTAAACAACAATTAGTCTCATCACCCAGCCCGAATTGATAAATAGATGGTCTATGAAAAAGGGAATCTCAACTTTAGCCCCAACTACCAAGGGTCCAATATATTGCATCATGGCAGCCCAGTAATACATCATAAAATGTGGGATACCCCAGCCCCGCGATGTCTAGGTAGAACCATCTTCTTATATGCCCTTCTCTGTCTTCGATACCCCCATAAAAATCTGGTACAAATCCTCTCTAATTTGATGAAACACGAAGAGGAAAACTCTAGAGGAATTGTTCTAAACATATACAAACATTTCGGTACAATAAGCATTTTTAAAACATTACATCTCCCATGGAGAGATGGATGAAGATGATCTAGTCTTTCCAATGTTGCATTGACCTTCTCCATCACTGGAATAATATTCAAATCAGGGATCTGGTTGTTGTTTTTGGGCAAGATGGCGGTCATGTCGATGACCAAGTAAGCTGGCTACGGACGCTCTCCCGGAGTTTCCCTACCCCCCTGTTTTTTCTTTAAATATGATGCTACAGGAGTAGGATTGTGATTCTAAAGGAATACTGTGGCGATATTGGCTTTTGAAACTGCTGTAAAATACAGTTACCGGGTGTTGCGGTCCGCGGCATCCCGCATTGCTGTGCACGCTGCGGGGCTTGAGTTTTCTGTGCTGGCGGCTTGTGGAGCTCTCGCCGCGTTCATCGGATGAAGCAATGGCTCCGAAGACCGTCGCTTAAGGCGCTAAGACCCGGGGGGCAGCTGGAATCACTGCCTCAATCTCAGCCCCCTTTCCCGCGGAAAGTCTGATCAAACCTGCCCTCGGCCGAGGGGGAGATGCAGGAATACGCCGAGGAGTCAATGGCTTCTCTCCCGGCTCTGTGCAGAAAGGGGGCAGTACTAGTCGGAAGCCTCAAACAGTTCCCGGGATATTCAAGAAACAAATGGGTAGAGGTAAGAGCCCGGCGGAGGCAGTTACAAATGTATCCATTTCGGAGTATGGTGAGAGCGAACTGAATATTTCGGATAACAACGTTGCAATGGAAGCACCGGCACAGATATTATCAACGTCGCCTGTAATCCTTACTGAGAATCATGATGGGACAATTCTGTCTAGCAGAGAGGATGTTAGGGGAGATTCACAGTGTAAGGAGACTATGGTAACAGGGGCTCTCCAATCTAATTCTTCTCAGAGAGAGGCGTTTGAAGCTGGTAATTTAGGCTCTACTAATATAAAGGAATTAGTAAAAGAATCAGAGATGCTTGCGCTAACAAAAACACCCCTTGCTCAATCCTCGAACCAGTTACCGGAGAATAGCAGTCAAAGCGCTGGCAATCAAAACGCTAAGATTAAGGAGCTGCAGAACACGAATTATTTAGATAAAACATCGGTTAAGGATGTAGATTCTGGTGATTCAGGGGGGAAGTGTTATTCAATGTTGGATCCCTCTAACTCTTCAGAGAATGAGAGTTTAGGGGGTGATTGGGCAGATGACAAGAGTGATACTAGTAGTTGACAGTTGGATGAAGAGGAAGTGAGATTGGAGGTCTCGGCAAATAAGGGGACCGTGCATAAATTAAGGGAAACCTCTAACCACCTGATGAAAGAGACACAAGCCACAACCGGATCACTCGTGTGGGATTACACGGTCTCCCCCCCACTTGATAATAATGCAGGACATGGCAATTACCCTGGAGAAGCTGCAGGTGCGGACACTGTAATTGAAGGTGAAATCACTCTCTCCACTATATATCAAATTATAATGGCCCACCGGGAAGAGACAAGGGCGGAGGGACTTCGGACCCAGGGCGCCATTCGCAAGCTGCAAAATACTGTGCGTCGAGTTGCAAAGACGTGCACAGAGATATCCACAAGAATAGGGGAGGCTGAGGCGAGGATATCAGCAATGGAAGATGAAATTGTGCAACAGAAGGCTACAATATCAGCTCTGTAGGCTTTAAAAGATGATACCAGTTGGAAGCTCACTGAATTGGAAAATCGCTCCAGAAGGAACAATTTACGTATCTTGGGTATACCTGAAGGACTGGAAGGCACAGACATTAGGCAATTTGTTATAGAATTATTTTCAGAAGCCTTTCCAGAATTAAAACAATGGAAGTGGGAAGTGGAGCTTCAGAGAGTGCATAGGTTCCCATTTAATAAGCGAGTAAGAGCAGGGGGGTCAAATGAAAAACCAAGGGCTATTTTGATCTGTCTCAGTAATTTTCTGTTGCGAGAATCAATATTTGATCTAGCCTGGCCTGACAGGAAGAGAGGTGGTAAAGGATGCAAATTTTTTGTTCGTCCAGATTTCTGTCAGGCCACAGTTCAAAAAAGGTGGCATCTTCGCCAAATGATTCCACTTTTTCAGGCGAAAGGGGCACAGGCTTTCCTGCTCAATGCGGCCAAACTTAAAATAATATATAGGGAAAAAACACAATTTTTTGTTTCCGAAATAGTAGCAAAAGAATATCTGAGCACAATTTAATGTGGATTGAGAAATAACTAGATTAATGTGTATTTAGCTAATAAGGGGTGGTTTCTCTTATGAATTCTGGAGTGTCTTTTTCTTCATTTTCCTTTGAT